>JARQOD010000003.1:72196102-72231102 GCA_033576555.1 Oophaga sylvatica | reverse complement strand
GGCCGCTCTATCTGTAGAGATCTCATTAGATAGCGCCCGTGAGATGGAAGAGCGCCATTTAGTGCAACACTCAGCATCTCGTATCCGCCGCTCTATCACTGCCCTCAGCTTGTTTGGCAGTCATGGAAGCCCACCGTTCATGCCCCACCGGGCCCACCTGTACGAGCCCTGTCTCCCAATCCCAGGGTCCTCGTTCCTCTAATTAGGCATTTGTCCGTACAGATAAGAGACCTGTTACCTGAGGCTGCCAACCACATGGCTAAAGATTCCTACATTTTCTACAAGCCCCTAATTAAGCATTTCTTCAAAATAAAAAATCTTGCCGATGTAGCAGAGCTGAATTTGTAAGCAAGCGATGCAGCGAGACCTTGTCTCAGCTGTGTGAGATAATATGGAAACTTTGTATCTCTGCCACCTATTGCTTCTTTTCTCCATTTTCCTTCCTTCTTCTTACATAGATCTAAAGGGGTTTTCTACTTTTAGGAAAGTGGACCCCAAACTCTGTAAAATAGGTACTCGTCCTCCCCGGGTCTAGTGCCAGCTCCCCACTTGGGTCTTGGTGTTTTGGCTGCAATGACAATGCACATCATTGCTGCAGCCAATCGCTTTGAGTGATTGACTGCAGTGGTGATGTGCGCTGTCGGTGTGATGTCACCGCTGCAGCCGAATGACTCAGAATGGAGCACGAGTGGGTACTGGACGGGGGAGGGCTATTTTATGGCATTTAGGGCCCACTTTTCTGAATATGGAGAAGCCCTTTAACCTTGTCTTTGGAAGTTCGAAATGTTCATGCACGTCATAGACCACCCATTGGTATATGTAGCATAGGGATAGACCAGAGATGGCTGCATTATTTAAAGGGGTTGTCCGGGACTGATCGGTGGAGGTGCGACACCCAGCACCCCCACCAATCAGCCGCTCTGTCAACTCTATAGTGGCCTAGTCAAATCAATAGAGGGTGGATGTGCAGTACCCAACAGCGGAGCTGTGCAGCCCATAACAAGGCAGCTCTCACCGCCTCCAATATTGGGAACAGCTGAACAGTGGGGGCGCCGTTGGTGCACCCCCAACGGTCAGGCATAGATGACCTATCCAAAAGATAGGCCATCAATGTTAAAGTCCTGGACAATGTAAAAGTCCCGGACAACCCCTTTAAGGTATTGGAAGGTGTGAGGAACAAACCCAAAGGTCATCGAAAGAAGACAAGGACCAATCCTTCTAGGGCTTTGTGGGAAGGGATGTAGTGGTATTAACTAGTACCAGGAGCAAGGGTGTGACTATAATGGGTATAGGTCTTGTAGTCGCACCCGGGTCCTGGGGAGCCCAAAAAGTCCCATTCGCCCATAGAAGGAGTCTAATACCATGAAAGACCCTTGTTAGCTGGAGATTTTGCACTAGAGCCCACAAGCCTTAAGTTATGTCACAGGAGCATTTTTTTGGAATTGCACCAAAACTTATGTGAAGTTCCTCCATTATCTTTTGACCTGCTTAGAAGACCACTCAGGAGATACTTTCAGGTGGAATCTTTCCTTACTGCCTCAGCTTTCTAACCTCATATTGGGTCTCCCCATCTGTATATAACAGCTATAATGGAAGATACAAACATGGAGTTGGTTTGGACCTTACAATGTGAAAAATCAGTTTAAAGGATATGGATATCTTTGGCGATAGAAGCTAAATGTATGTATTTTGGGCATAGAATTATTTTTTAAATTTAGTTTCCTTAAAACTGTTATACCGTTTGGTTTCTAGAACCTTCGTGTTGGTGTGTTGCACGTTCTGTTGTTGGCTGCAGAATGAGCTAACTGAGAATCTAGCGGTGAGTTCTCTGACGGAGAGTTTTGTGACTCTTAACCGTCTCTTCTGCACTCATTCATGCAAATCAGAGTAGAACTGAATGTCGAGAGTAGCTCAGAAAAAGACAGATCACAGAGTTACAAACGCTCTGAAAGAACGGGCTCACTGATGGAGTCTAGGATAACTCATTCTGCAGATCCAAGGAAGAAAGTTCTCCAGCCATATTCCAAATAAAATGGTAAGCTTTATTTCAATATTTTAAAAGGATAAGACATCTTCAAATATATCCAAATATATCTTTTCCTACTTGTTTCAGACTGTAGCGCAGTCATTATTCAGGGATAATATTACTGATTATCCACTAATAAGGGATGAGTTACTGTCTGAAACATGTAGAAAAAGGAAAAGATACTGTATATTTGGATATACCATACTTGAAGAGGTCTTACATTTTATTTGGAATACGGCTGGAGAACTTTCTTCTTTAAAGGTAAATGTATACCGTATTTTTCAGACTATAAGACCCACCGGACCATAAGACGCACCGCAAATTTTCAGAAGGAAGATAGAGAAAAAAAATAATGTGTCAAATGGAGGTCCATCTTACAGTCCGAATTCAACTTACCAGCGAAGGGATCAGCACAGGTAGAAGAGGGGTCGTTCGGTGGTCCAGGCTGGTGCAGTGGTGGTGCTCTGTGTTGCAGGGTGCTCTGTGGGGTGGCTGTGTCCGTGGGGTGGCTGTGCTCTGTGCGGTGGTTGTGCTCTTTGGGGTGGCTGTGCTCTGTGGGTGGCTTTGCTCTGTTGGGTGGCTGCATTCGTGGGGTGGCTGTGCTCTGTGGGATGGCTGTGCTCTGTAGGGTCGCAATATACTTACAAATCCTGTGGCGGCGGTCCCGTGGTGGTGGTGGTCACGATGCAGCCTCCCTGTGCTCTGTGGTGCAGTGGTGTCAGGGCTCTGTAGTGTGGCTGCAGCGGGGCTTTGTGCTGCGTGGGGGGCTCCGCCGGCATTTCGTCAAAGCCCGAAAGCCCCCTGCAGCTCTGTTGCTGTGACGCAGATGCCTCCGGAAAGATGGCCGCCAGGGGCCTCCGGAAAGATGGCCGCTGGGGACGGCGCATGCTCAGATTCAGATCTCCAACGAGATCTTGTCCCAGATCTCGAGTCGGGAGACGAGATTTCGTTGCCGAGATTTGAATTTCAGTATGCGCCGCCCCCGGCGGCCATCTTTCTGGAGGTCACCGCTTTGCAGCAACGGAGCTACGGGGGGCTTTCGTGCTATGACGAAATGCCGGCGGAGCCCCCCACGCAGCACGGAGCCCCCCACACAGCACAGAGCCCCGCTGCAGCCACATCACAGAGCCCTGACACCACTGCACCACAGAGCACAGGGAGGCTGCATCGTGACCACCACCACCACGGGACCGCGCCACAGGATTTGTAAGTATATTGCGACCCCACAGAGCACAGTCATCCCACAGAGCACAGCCACCCCACGAATGCAGCCACAGAGCCCTGACACCACCGCACCACAGAGCACAGGGAGGCTGCATCGGGACCGCCGCCGCCACCGGATTTTAAGTATGTTGCGACCATATGACGCACCCCATTTTCCCCAAAAAAATTTTAGGAAAAAAGTATGTCTTATGGTCCGAAAAATACGGTATGTGTATGTGTGTGTATATTGTAGGGATGTGGTCTCGCTGGTGTGCGACCGGAGGTAAGCAGGAGGGCGACTCTTCCTGGTTCTTTAAGCAAGTTTATTAGACTTCATAAACTTGCTGTAAAACAGAAAACAAAAACAGCCTTCTCTGGCACAAAGTAACAGAAAACACATAAAAGTCCTCATACTCTAACCGAGTACTCTCTTCAGCACACACACTGGAGGTCTCCTCAGAACTCCCACACTGGAGGTTTCCACACCTCCAGCCACTCACACCTGTTGTCAGCCTGAGCCTAATTTATATCCCAGACACCTAGCTTCCCCAGAACACATGACAGGTCATGTGGTAGTGACATCATCCCAGGTCCTTTAACCACATACACTGCTATAGTGATGCCACTACCCAGGGCTAATGTGTACTGGGCTACATAACAGATACAAGGCATCTCTGAGCCAGATACCTCCCGTCTATAACACAACCCTTTGCCACTCTACATACCTCCCCCCTCTGCCTAAAGCCGTGGGGCTTGGCACTTTCTCCCACTAGACACGGGATTCTTGAGAGGGCATCAGCATTACCGTGTAGTTTCCCGGCCCTGTGTTCTACCTGGAAACTAAAGTCCTGCAGGGCTAAGAACCAGCGGGTGACCCTTGCATTTCTACCCCTGGTTTCCCTCATCCATCTGAGTGGGGCATGGTCAGATATCAATCTAAACTTTCGTCCCACTAGATAGTACCGTAAGGTGTCCACTGCCCATTTTATGGCCAAGCACTCCTTCTCCACGACAGAGTAATTCTTCTCACACGAAGATAGCTTCCTGCTCAGGTAAAGGACTGGATGCTCCTCCCCATGTATCTCCTGTGACAGAACTGCTCCCAATCCGACATCTGAGGCATCTGTTTGAAGAACAAACTCCTTCTTAAAGTCTGGGGCTATCAGGACCGGTTGTTTACACAGGGCCCCTTTCATTTCTTGGAAGGCCAACTCTGCTTCTTCAGACCATTTTACCATCACTGATTTGGTCCCTTTCAGCAGATCAGTCAGAGGGGCAGCCCTCGTGGCGAAGTTTGGGATGAATCTCCTGTAGTACCCGACAATCCCCAGGAAGGCTTTCACTTGTTTCTTGGACAACGGTCTTGGCCATGTTTGAATCGCCTCGATTTTATTGATTTGGGGTTTTATTCCACCACGACCTACTACATATCCAAGGTACTTGGCCTCTTCCTTCCCCAAGGCACACTTCTTCGGGTTTATTGTAAACCCTGCTTCTCTTAGAGCATCAAACACTGCTTGGACCTTTCCCAGATGACTCTCCCAGTCCGGGCTGAAAATAACGATATCATCCAGGTACGCAGCGGCGTATTGCTTATGAGGTGCCAGAATCCTATCCATGGCTCTCTGAAAAGTCGCTGGCGCTCCCTGCAGGCCAAACGGCATCCAGACATACTGGAAGCATCCGTCTGGTGTTGAAAACGCCGTTTTCTCCTTGGCTTCCTGGGCCATGGGAATCTGCCAGTATCCTTTCGTCAAATCCAAGGTGGTTATGTACCTGGCGGGTCCAAGTCTTTCGATGAGCTCATCAACGCGTGGCATGGGATATGCGTCACACTTGGAGACCTCATTCAGCTTCCTATAATCATTGCAGAATCTCCATTCTCCATCAGGTTTTGGGACCAAGACGATAGGACTCGCCCAACCGCTCTTGGATTCCTCAATGACTCCGAGCTTCAACATACGCTCCACCTCCTTGGAGATTACTTCTCGACGGGCCTCAGGGATTCGATAGGGCTTCACATTCACCCGCACATGTGGCTCTGTCAGAACTTCATGCTCTATGACCTTCGTGCGCCCTGTCAACTCTGAAAACAGGTCCCTGTTCCTCTGGAGCAACTCCCGGAATTGCTGTTTCTGGTCCTTTGATAGGGTCTCTGCTATCGTAACCCCTTCAACGTCACCTTCTGAGTGGCCCAGCAAGCACGGAGTTACAGCTAACTCTCTATCATGCCATGGCTTGAGGAGGTTGACATGGTACACCTGGTTTGGTTTCCGTCTTCCGGGTTGGTGAATCATATAGTTTACTTCACCAAGCTTCTCCATCACCTCGTACGGCCCTTGCCATTTGGCCAAGAACTTGCTTTCCACCGTCGGAACTAGCACGAGCTCTCGGTCTCCCGGATTGAACTGTCTCACTCTGGCTGATCGGTTGTAAACCCTGGCCTGGGCTTCTTGTGCCTGAAGGAGGTGTTCCTTCACGATTGGCATCACCTTCGCAATCCTCTGTTGCATCAGGGCCACATGCTCAATAACGCTTCGGTGGGGCGTCACTTCGGCTTCCCAGGTTTCCTTGGCGATATCCAGGAGACCTCGCGGATGTCGGCCATACAGAAGCTCAAACGGTGAGAACCCCGTGGAGGCCTGAGGAACTTCACGGATGGAAAACATCAGGTAGGGTAAGAGACAGTCCCAGTCTCTACCATCCTTTTCTATGGCTTTTCTTAGCATGCTCTTTAGGGTCTTGTTGAATCTCTCCACAAGGCCATCTGACTGAGGATGGTACAGCGAGGTCCTCAACTGAGAGATTTGCAGGACCCTGCACAACTCCTTCATTACTTTACTCATGAACGGTGTCCCTTGGTCGGTCAGGATCTCCTTCGGCAAGCCTGTCCGGGAAACACATGTACCAACTCGCGGCTATGCTCTTCGCTGAAGAATTTCTCAGGGGAATTGCCTCCTGATAGCGTGTGGCATAGTCCAGGATGACTAATATATACTGATGGCCCCGGGCTGATTTAACTAGGGGACCGACCAAGTCCATGGCAATTCTCTCAAATGGCACTTCAATAATGGGCAGTGGCACCAGGGGTTCCGGAAATGAGAGGTAGGGGCAGTTAACTGACATATAGGGCAGGACCTGTGACGCCACCACACTGAGGTGGTACCAGGGCTATGGGGTACTCGGAGCCGAGCCCATGGAAGTCTATGGGAGTTGTCACTGGCAGCAGAGCCCGGTCCGTGTCCCTGGCAGTCATGCAATGGGGGATATTTACAGGGGATATGTAGATTTGAATAGTTCGTGACGCCACCTGTGGTGTCTGATCAATTGGACCAGCGCTGCAATAAGGATCTTCACAGGGGATGTTATGGGGGCAGCTGGGTGGTAAGTCTCCCACAGGTGAGACGGGTCCCTGGAAGTCTATGGTGAAGATGCAGGATGTAGGTAATAATTCAGTCACACACAATGCAGCTTCTTCCATACCTTTACTTGTAGGTGTTTCAGGAGACCAGGAAGCTGGTCGGGTGAGAATGCACACTCGGGTAGCCGCTGAGCAGTTAGAGGCTCGCTTTCCTCAAATGTACTTGATCCAACTTGCATAAAGCGAAGTTAACTCTGCAATCTCCAGCTTTCTCAATAGCTGTAACGCCCGGCCGACTAGTGGTAGGCCTTTCATGTGGAAACTAAGTCTATTTCTGCAGCGTCCCGCTAGATCCTGTTCTCCTGACTCCATTACGTATCGACACATTGGGCTGCCTCCTGTGACCTGAAGTCCAGTAGGCCTCCGGTGTTCTGTTACAAGCTGAAACACTAGCAACGCTTCGGACCTGGTGTCCGGTGAATTAGTGCAGATAATTGGTACCTGTAGCACTAGCCACTATCCTCTCCACTGTGCCTCGTCTGCTCTTGCTCTTTCATAAGCACTTGTTACATTGATGGAATATCAGCTTTCTCCAGAGTTTCGCTGAGCAGATCTCAGTATCCTCTTGTTTCAGCTCTTTTTGAGGTACTGATTAAGGGTAGTCTGACTAGCAGGATGATACTTCACCCGTACAGCCTCCACTTCCTTGTCAGGTGATCACGCTTAGCTCGCGAGGATTCAGTCCTCTCTCCTCTCCTCCAAGTCCAGACAACTGCACTGAACTGCACTGTCCTAAGACAGGAAACTGACTGGATCTGAGCTGTCTCAGACAGAAACTTGAATGAGCCGCCACATGTCACTCCTTTATACCCTAGTGGGTTGTCTGAAAGTGTGAGTGAAGTGAATGATAACAACTTTTGGCGTTACCTTCCTGTGCAATTCTCCTGGATTTATGGGCCTGACATAGCTGGGCCACCACCTGCAATAGTTTACTATCTCCCGGTGACATCCAGGCCAATAGAATCTTTGAATAATCCGTTCCTGTGTTTTGTCTACCCCTAGGTGTCCCCCCAAGATGTGTGAATGGGCCATATCCAACACCTTCCGTCTATAGGACCCGGGTACTAGCAACTGCTCCACCAACTCCTCCCTTATTTTCGTGACCCGATACAACAGCTCCCCACTCAGCATAAAGTATGGAAATCTGGTGTCGGCCCCCGGTTCCTGTGCAACCCCATCAATGACAGTGACATTATTGAAGGCTTCCTTCAGAGTTGGGTCCCTGTGCTGGGCAGTCCCAAAATTCTCACTGGCCACCCCTAACTCTGGAATGTCAGATGCAGGAGACACTTCTTCCTCATCTCCTACCAGGACACAAAAAGGAAACCTGTCTTCCTCTGGGTATGGTGCTACCTGATTAGGGCTTACTGGTTCCCTATTCTGGCTAGTGACCTCAGCAGACTTTCCCCACAGATCCCAGAATAAACAAAAATCCCGGCCTATAATTATAGGGTGCAACAAGTCCGAACCACCCCGACTTCAGGGACTCAGTGCCCAGCGCAATCTCAATGTCCACTCTGGCCATAGGGTAGTCCTTTGCATCGCCGTGTATGCATCGCACGCCAACCTTTTTCCCCGGGAGTAGTTTGAGAGGCAGATTCGCCCTCACCAGGGTCACAAGACTCCCGGAGTCCAGCAGCGCCGTTACTACTCGACCATTCACTCTCACGGGACATGCTTGGGGCCCTCGTTCAGGATAGAATCCACACTGCAGACTGGATCGGCATAGAATGAGATACGACGTCCCATGCTGCAGTCCATCTGCTCGGTAGTCTGGGGACACCGTGCAGCTATATGTCCTGGCCTGTGACACCTCCAACAGATAACATCACCCGTAGGGACCTTGGGCACCACCTCCCCGCCCTTTTGACCTTGGACGCGCCACCCCTTTTTGGGACTCCGCCCCCTGCTGGGACCCCCAGTAAGGAATGGGCTGCTTCCCCAAGGTACCTTCCATCCCCTGGTATCTCTCGACCAGTCCAGACCAGTTCATCGGCACTCCGGGGATCACCCTGGGCAACCCAAGTCTGCAGGGGCCTGGGCAGGGAGTGCACAAACCGATCCATTAGGACTCTTTCCACCATCTGTGCTGGCGTGGCGGACTCTGGCTGTAGCCATTTCTGGACGAGGTGCAGCAGGTCAAACATTTGGGAACGCGGTGGTTTGTCCCGGTGATACTCCCAGCGGTGCACTCTCTGTGCCCTGACAGTCATTGTCACCCCCAACCGTGCAAGGATCTCCACCTTTAATTTAGGATACTCCTGAGCGTCCTGCACAGTTAAATCAAAGTACGCCTTTTGGGGCTCCCCTGTCAGGTATGGGCCAGTACCTCTGCCCACTGCTCTGGGGGAAGTCTTTCCCTTTCAGCAACCCTCTCAAAAACAGACAGGAACGCCTCCACATCATCCCCGGGGGTCATTTTCTGTATGGTGCGTCTTACCGCCTTCCTGATGTGGTTGTCATCGTCCCGACCTGGGGTTGGGGCGCTCGTCCTGCCCTGGATGGCGGTTGTCAGAAGCTGCAACTGCTGCCGTTGTTCCTGCTGGCTTTGTTGTATTTGCTGCACCAACAACCTGTTGGTCTCTTGCTGCTGTGCCTGCGCCTGGACCAAGTGCTTCAGCAGGTCCTCCATTTTCTCCTGCAATGCTGGCTGGGTTGCTATGACCTTTACCCACGACATGCAGCACCCACTTCTCTGCTGGGACCGCTGCTCGCACGTCTCCACCAATTGTAGGGATGTGGTCTCGCTGGTGTGCGACCGGAGGTAAGCAGGAGGGCGACTCTTCCTGGTTCTTTAAGCAAGTTTATTAGACTTCATAAACTTGCTGTAAAACAGAAAACAAAAACAGCCTTCTCTGGCACAAAGTCACAGAAAACACATAAAAGTCCTTCGTACTCTAACCGAGTACTCTCTTCAGCACACACACTGGAGGTCTCCTCAGAACTCCCACACTGGAGGTTTCCACACCTCCAGCCACTCACACCTGTGGTCAGCAGTCGGCTTATTTATATCCCAGACATCCAGCTAACATAGAACACATGACTGGTCATGTGGTAGTGACATCATCCAGGTCCTTTAACCACATACACGCTATAGTGATGCCACTACCCAGGGCTAATGTGTACTGGGCTACATAACAGATACAAGGCATCTCTGAGCCAGATACCTCCCGTCTATAACACAACCCTTTGCCATTCTACAATATATACACTGCTCAAAAAAATAAAGGAACACTTGGGCCTCTTTCACATATCAGTATTTTGCCGTCCGGCAGGATCCGGCGTGTTTTTCAAAAAACGGATCCGTTTTTTTTCCTCCGGATCCGTTTTTTTGTAATTGAGTTGCATTAGCGCCAGATTGCGTCGCATGCGCTTGCGTTTTGTCAGTTTTTCTGCCGGATCCGTCTCAAATTTCGTTTACAGCTGCCGGACACAATGCATGTTGTAACGTTTTGTGTCCGGCGAAAAAAACGGACAGCAGCGGATGCGGCGCAACCGGCTCTGGGGTACAATGCAAGTCAATGGAAGAATCCGGCCACCAGATCAGTCTTTCGCCTGATCCGGCCACCGCATTCCGTTTTCAGCTCTGAGCATTCTCTCTCTCTCTTTCGCACACTACATTTTCCGGGTTCAAAAATTCAGGACGGATCCGGCTAAAAATCGGATCTGTTGCATCAGTTTTTCACAATCTGCGCCGGATACGTCTTTTTACATATTGGACTGATTGTGCCGGATTCAGAAAAACTGATGTGTGAAACAACAGAATAAATGTAAGGTTCTTTGTACATGTTCTTGAAACTCAGTTTTTCCGTCAGCCATTTTGCTTTCTGTCTTGCTGCAGCTATCTTGCCCTCAGTCAATATGGAGTTTCCAGCTTTCATGTTCCCGCCCTGATTCTCTCCCTCTTGCTTCTTAAGCAGCCACAGCTGAGCAATCAGTGCTTCAGAATCAAGCCTGCAGTGAGCCTGTGACCTGACTCATGGAAGCCTTGGACTTTGTACTCCAGCTATTCCCTACTGAGGAACTTTGGAACACTTGTGGACTCTGGAACCCTGCTCTTTGAAAGATCCACGTTTGCATGGACTTACGGTAACAGAGAAGAAGATCCTGAACCAGTTGTGGAGAGTGATTGCTGAGCTTAAGTTACTCTGGCCTGCTGTGTCTCCTGCTTCTGTATCTGCAAACTGTGTGACTATTTTTGCCACTTGTATGAAGTAATACAAGACCTTCTATATCAAACCTGTGTCTCATGTATTTTCATCGCACCCAAGCACAAGACGCTATATGAACTGTACTACATACATTACAAGATTCTGAAGCCAAACGTTAGTGTCTGCTGGGTCTGGGAAGGCTGTGTCTGCTGTCACTGTGGATATCAGATGTCCGGTTGTACTTTCTGTGATGACAGTGGTTGGGACTTCTCCAGGTGAGCAGTTCCCTTAATTTTTTTTTTCCTCTGCAGTGTTACCACAGGTAAACACTATTGTTTTTTTTTTCTTTTCTCTTTTTCTCTTCTCCTTCCAGTACTCCTGTCTTAAGAGATCTGGAAGATGGAGGCCCGCATAAAGGAACTTTGCGGAGTGACTGATAATATCCTTGCAGATTTACAGTCTATAAAGACCCGTTTTGCAAATCTACAGGACCTTACTAATCACAATTTGCAAGTGTTTGGACAAACTACCCAGGATTTACGAGCCAGGATTGAGGTTCTAGAGGAGCGAGTCCAGGCTCCTGCCGTAGCACCGAGTTCTGGGATTCCCAAGTTGCCCCCTTATCGTTTTGGTGGTGAACGTGAGAAATTCAGGGGATTTATTAACCAATGCAATCTTTTTTTTTCTGCACATGCTTCACAATTTCCCACTGAACGATCTAAAGTACTTACTATAATTATGTTGCTTACCAACAAAGCTTTGATGTGGGCAAACCCTCTGATTGAGACTGAGGATGAATGTTTGGATCATCTTGATGCTTTCATTTCAGCCATGGGGCAGGTGTTTGATGACCCCAATCGAGGTGCAACAGCTGAAGCAGCCATGTTAACTTTGCGCCAAGGTAAGCGCTCGGTAGCCGAATATGCCTTGGATTTCAGGAGATGGGCCCTTGATACCACTTGGGACAGTTCCGCCAAAAAATCTATTTTTCGAAAAGGGTTGTCTCCACTGATTAAGGACGAACTTGCTCGTGCCGACCCTCCCACTGCGTTAGGTGACTTTATTAACTACTGCATCCGTATTGATGCTCGTCTGACTGAACGCAGGCAAGAAAGATGGTTCGAAAGCAATCACACTAACCTTTTCCTACCTTCCTCCCCAGCTAAGGAACCTTTGAGTAGGATCACACGGGAACCTGAACCTGAACCCATGCAGGTGAACTCTTTACAACGACGGGTTAGTGATGCACGCAAAGAACATCGTTTTAAGGAAAATCTATGTTTCTATTGTGGTAAGTCAGGGCACTTCATTATAAACTGCCCCAGCCGTTCTCGTAGGACTACTGCAGCACTCATTCACTGTGAGTGTTGCGAGAGGAGATCTGTCAGGTCCGAGCCTCAGGCTCCAGAGAGACCTGCAGCAACAGATCTTGATTTCTCGGACTTAAACTCCGTTACCTCTGAGGACGTTGACTGTGTAAACGCTGCCATTTTTCAAGTTTCCTCAGCGGTGTCCCAGCTGAGTTGTAAGAAAAACAATTCTCATTGCTTCCTTTCCATCAAACTCTGGGTTGACTCAGTCTGGGTGTCTAGCTCTGCTATGATCGACTCAGGGGCAAGTGGAAATTTTATGGATGTCTCCTTTGCTCTGAAACAGGGGATACGTTCAGTGAAGAAGGCTACTCCAGTACAGATGGAAACTGCGGATGGCTCCCTGCTGACCTCTGGACCAGTGGATCAGGAAACGGAGCCTTTGAAGGTCCTTATGGGTAAAGATCATCAAGAGAAACTGTCTTTTATGCTTATCTCTTCTCCCCACTTTCCCATTATTCTAGGGCTACCATGGCTGCAGGCTCAGAATCCTACCATTAACTGGGAGACCAAGGAATTACACTTTCCAGAGAAAAAGATGAGTCCAGAAGTTTCAGCTTGCTCTGTTCCTAAAGGAACCATGTCAGTCCCTGAACTACCAGCTGTATACCAGGACTATGTGGATTTATGTGACAAGAAGAACGCTGACCAGCTTCCCCCTCACCGTCCATATGATTGTCCAATTGAATTATTGCCTGGAGCAGAGATACCTTTTGGTAAGATCTACCCCCTGGCGGGGCCCGAACTAAAGGCTTTAAAGGATTACATAGACAAAAATATAGCCAAGGGCTTCATACGCCCCTCTTCATCTCCTGCAGGTGCACCCATCTTCTTTGTGAAAAAGAAAGATGGATCTCTGAGACACTGCGTAGACTATAGGGAACTCAATAAGGTTACTATTAGAAACCGTTATCCTTTGCCTTTAATCCCTGAGTTATTGGAGAGAGTGCGGCATGCCAAAATTTTCTCTAAACTGGATCTTCGTGGGGCCTATAACTTGGTCCGTATTAGACCTGGGGATGAATGGAAGACTGCATTCAGGTCACGCTATGGACACTTTGAGTATCTAGTTATGCCTTTTGGTCTGAGTACCGCCCCAGCCACTTTTCAACACTTGGTGAATGACATCTTCAGGGATCTCCTAGATACATTCGTGGTGATTTATTTGGATGATATTCTAATTTTTTCTAACTCCACAGAGGAACATCATGGACATGTGAGAATGGTCTTGGAACGTCTAAGACGAAACCATCTTTACATCAAACTTGAAAAGTGTGAATTCCATAGGACCGAAATTCAATTTCTGGGGTATGTACTGTCTACACAAGGAATTAGTATGGATGGAAGCAAGACCCAAGCCATCAAGGATTGGCCAATTCCTAGAAATGTGAAGGAGGTGCAGCGCTTCATCGGGTTTGCCAACTTCTATAGACGTTTCATTAGGAATTTCTCTGAGGTAGTGTCACCTATCACCCAACTTACCCGGAAAGAGTCTAGGTTCTCCTGGACTCCCCAAGCCCAGGAAGCATTTTCACGTCTAAAAGATAAATTTACCACCGCACCTATCTTAGTACATCCCAACCCCGAACTTGTCTTCATAATAGAGGTGGATGCTTCAGATTGTGCCGTTGGAGCTATACTCTCTCAGAGAACAGGTGAGAGGAATGTCTTGCATCCCTGTGCCTTCTTTTCCCAGCAGTTGTCTTCGGCTGAGAGGAACTACGATGTGGGCAATAGAGAGTTGTTGGCCATTATTGCCGCCTTCAAAGAATGGAGACACCTTCTTCAGGGAGCTGCACAACAAATAGTCGTCCTGACAGACCATCGTAACCTTGAATTTATCAGGTCGGCTAAATGCCTGACTCCTCGCCAGGCTCGCTGAATCTTTTCTTAAACCAATTTAATTTTGTCATTTCTTATAGACCAGGATCGCGCAATGGAAAGGCTGATGCACTCTCTAGGATTCATTCAGCAGAGATCCGTCCACTTGTTCCTCCTAAGACTATTCTTCCTGACTCTAGATTCCTGGGAGTGATTCATAATCAAGACCTACTTAAGGACATCAAGGAAGCATACCATGCGGATTCTTTGTTGGCACAACCTCCAAGGGACGTAAGTCTTGTTTTTAAAAATGGTGTATGGATTCAGGGACAACGTCTGTATATTCTGAAACAGTCAGATTGAGAGTACTGCAACTCATCCACGATTCCAAGATAGCTGGGCATAGAGGAATTCTAAAGACACAGGAATTTCTTTCTCGTTTCTTTTGGTGGCCCACTTGCAGGAAAGATGTTTTGAACTATGTCACTTCATGTGAAGTCTGTGCAAGATGCAAAACACCTCGCTCCTCACCAACTGGTCTGTTACAACCTCTTCCCACCCCGTCCCGCCCGTGGGGATCCATTTCTATGGATTTCATTGTGGAGTTACCAACCTCTCAAGGAAGAACACCATTCTAGTGGTGGTTGATCGTTTAACAAAGGCAGCTCATTTTATCCCTTGTGTCGGCTTACCCACTGCAAAACAGACATCAGATTTGATGATTAAGAATGTGTTTCGTTTACATGGAGTACCGGATGAGGTTATTTCGGATCGAGGGATGCAATTCACTTCAAGGTTTTGGCAGAATTTCTGTGCCGCATTGGACATTAAAGTAAACCTTTCTTCTGCTTTTTATCCCCAGACTAATGGACAGACAGAACGAACCAATCAAACCCTGGAGCAGTATCTCCGCTGCTTTATCTGCCACCTACAGGATGATTGGGTGGATCTACTTCCATTGGCTGAGTTCTCTTATAACAACTCTCAGAGCGCCTCCACTAAGCAGTCTCCTTTTTTCTCCAATTTAGGTTATCATCCTAACATTCTTCCACGATTTCCCATAGAAACGCCTTTGCCAGCAGTGGCTGAAAGAATCACGTCTTTACAGAAGAATATGGATCTTCTAAAGGAGAATCTGGAATTGGCTCAGGAAAGGTACAAGAAAGCAGCAGATAAATTTCGTAAACCTGCACCAGCTTTCAAGGTAGGAGACCTGGTCTGGCTGTCAACCAGAAATCTTAAGTTAAGGATTCCATCGTCTAAGTTGGGACATAAGTACATTGGACCCTATAAAATCAGTAAGATTATAAGTGCCGTTGCTTGTCGTCTTCAACTGCCCAGAACTATGAGAATCCACCCTGTCTTTCATGTATCCCTACTAAAGGCTGCAACACCCAATACGTTTCCTGGACGTTCTTCTCCTTGCCCTGACCCAGTGCTAGTCGATGGTCAGGAAGAATTTGTGGTGGAAAGGATTCTAGATTCCAGGTTATACAGAAATCAGTTACAATATTTGATTAAATGGCAGGGCTACCCAGTGGAGGACAACTCATGGGAACCAGTCAATAACGTTAATGCTCCTCGTTTGCTCCGCCAGTTTCATCAGAGTACCCAGACAAGCCTGGTCTGAGGCCATCCGGAGGTTGTCCCTAAGGGGGGAGTACTGTAAGGTTCTTTGTACATGTTCTTGAAACTCAGTTTTTCCGTCAGCCATTTTGCTTTCTGTCTTGCTGCAGCTATCTTGCCCTCAGTCAATATGGAGTTTCCAGCTTTCATGTTCCCGCCCTGATTCTCTCCCTCTTGCTTCTTAAGCAGCCACAGCTGAGCAATCAGTGCTTCAGAATCAAGCCTGCAGTGAGCCTGTGACCTGACTCATGGAAGCCTTGGACTTTGTACTCCAGCTATTCCCTACTGAGGAACTTTGGAACACTTGTGGACTCTGGAACCCTGCTCTTTGAAAGATCCACGTTTGCATGGACTTACGGTAACAGAGAAGAAGATCCTGAACCAGTTGTGGAGAGTGATTGCTGAGCTTAAGTTACTCTGGCCTGCTGTGTCTCCTGCTTCTGTATCTGCAAACTGTGTGACTATTTTTGCCACTTGTATGAAGTAATACAAGACCTTCTATATCAAACCTGTGTCTCATGTATTTTCATCGCACCCAAGCACAAGACGCTATATGAACTGTACTACATACATTACAATATAACTCCAAGTAAATCAAACTTCTGTGAAATCAAACTGTCCACTTAGGAAGCAACACTGATTGACAATCAATTTCACATGCTGTGTGCAAATGGAATAGACAACAGATGGAAATTATTGGCAATTATCAAGACACACTCAATAAAGGAGTGGTTCTGCAGGTGGGGACCCCAGACCACATCTCAGCACCAATGCTTTCTGGCTGATGTTTTGGTCACTTTTGAATGTTGGTTGTCCTTTAACACTGGTGGTAGCATTAAACGGACTCTGCAACCCACACAAGTGGCTCAGGTAGTGCAGCTCATCCAGGATGACACATCAATACGAGCTGTGGCAAGAAGGTTTGCTGTGTCTGTCAGCATAGTGTCCAGAGGCTGGAGGCGCTACCAGGAGACAGGCCAGTACACCAGGAGACGTGGAGGGGGCCGTAGGAGGGCAACAACCCAGCAGCAGGACTGCTACCTCCGCCTTTGTGCAAGGAGGAACAGGAGGAGCACTGCCAAAGCCCTGCAAAATGACCTCTGGCAGGCCACAATTGAGCATGTGTCTGCACAAACAGTTAGAAATCAACTCCATGAGGATGGTCTGAGTGCCTGACATCCACAGATGGGGGTTGTGCTCACAGCCTAACACCGTGCAGGATGCTTGGCATTTGCCACAGAACACCAGGATTGGCAAATTCGCCACTGGCGCCCTGTGCTCTTCACAGATGAAAGCAGGTTCACACTGAGCACATGTGACAGACATGACAGAGTCTGAAGACGCTGTGGAGAGGGATCTGCTGCTTGAAACATCCTTCAGCATGACTGGTTTGGCAGTGGGTCAGTAATGGTGTGGGGTGGCATTTCTTTGGAGGGCCGCACAGCCCTCCATGTGCTCGCCAGAGTTAGCCTGACTGCCATTAGGTACCAAGATGAGATCCTCAGACCCCTTGTGAGACCATATGCTGGTGCGGTTAGCCCTGGGTTCTTCCTAATTCAGGACAATGCCAGACCTCATGTGGCTGGAGTGTGTCAGCAGTTCCTGCAAGATGAAGGCATTGAAGCTATGGACTGACCCACCCATTCCCCAGACCTGAATTTGATTGAGCACATCTGGGACAGCATGTCTCACTCCATGCACCACAGACTGTCCAGGAGTTGACGGATGCTTTAATCCAGGTCTAGGAGGAGATCCCTCAGGAGACAATCTGCCACCTCATCAAGAGCATGCCCAGGCGTTGTAGGGAGGTCATACAGGCACGTGGAGGCCACACACACTACTGAGCATCATTTTGACTTGTTTTAAGGACATTACATTAAACTTTAATTTTGTGGGTGACTTCAAATCCATACCTCCATTGGTTAATAAATTTGATTTCCATTGATGATTTTTGTGTGATTTTGTTGTCAGCACATTCAACTTTGTACAGAACAAAGTATTCAATGAGAATATTTCATTCATTCAGATCTAGAATGTGTTATTTGAGTGTTCCCTTTATTTTTTGAGCAGTGTATATAAGGTATATACAGTCAGGGCCAGAAATATTTGGACAGTGACACAATTTTCGCGAGTTGGGCTCTGCATGCCACCACATTGGATTTGAAATGAAACCTCTACAACAGAATTCAAGTGCAGATTGTAACGTTTAATTTGAAGGGTTGAACAAAAATATGTGTTAGAAAATGTAGGAATTGTACACATTTCTTTACAAACACTCCACATTTTAGGAGGTCAAAAGTAATTGGACAAATAAACATAACCCAAACAAAATATTTTTATTTTCAATATTTTGTGGCAAATCCTTTGGAGGCAATCACTGCCTTAAGTCTGGAACCCATGGACATCACCAAACGCTGGGTTTCCTCCTTCTTAATGCTTTGCCAGGCCTTTACAGCCACAGCCTTCAGGTCTTGCTTGTTTGTGGGTCTTTCCCTCTTAAGTCTGGACTTGAGCAAGTGAAATGCATGCTCAATTGGGTTAAGATCTGGTGATTGACTTGGCCATTGAAGAATGTTCCACTTTTTTGCACTCATGAACTCCTGTGTAGCTTTGGCTGTATGCTTGGGGTCATTATCCATCTGTACTATGAAGCGCCGTCCAATCAAGTTTGCAGCATTTGGCTGAATCTGGGCTGAAAGTATATCCCGGTACACTTTAGAATTCATCCGGCTACTCTTGTCTGCTGTTATGTCATCAATAAACACAAGTGACCCAGTGCCATTGAAAGCCATGCATGCCCATGCCATCACGTTGCCTCCACCATGTTTTACAGAGGATGTGGTGTGCCTTGGATCATGTGCCGTTCCCTTTCTTCTCCAAACTTTTGGCTTCCCATCATTCTGGTACAGGTTGATCTTTGTCTCATCTGTCCATAGAATACTTTTCCAGAACTGAGCTGGCTTCTGGAGGTGTTTTTCAGCAAATTTAACTCTGGCCTGTCTATTTTTGGAATTGATGAATGGTTTGCATCTAGATGTGAACCCTTTGTATTTACTTTCATGGAGTCTTCTCTTTACTGTTGACTTAGAGACAGATACACCTACTTCACTGAGAGTGTTCCGGACTTCAGTTGATGTTGTGAACGGGTTCTTCTTCACCAAAGAAAGTATGCGGCGATCATCCACCACTGTTGTCTTCCGTGGGCTCCCAGGTCTTTTTGGATTGATGAGTTCACCAGTGCTTTCTTTCTTTCTCAGGATGTACCAAATTGTAGATTTTGCCACTTCTAATGTTGTAGCAATTTCTTGGATGGGTTTTTTTCTGTTCTTGCAGCTTAAGGATGGCTTATTTCACCTGCATGGAGAGCTCCTGTGACCGCATGTTTCCTTCACAGCAAAACCTTCCAAATGCAAACACCACACCTCAAATCAACTCCGGCCCTTTCATCTGCTTAATTGAGAATGACATAACAAAGGGATTGCCCACACCTGTCCATGAAATAGCCTTGGAGTCATTTGTCCAATTACTTTTGGTCCCTTTAAAAACAGGGTGGCACATGTTAAGGAGCTGAAACTCCTAAACCCTTCATCCAATTTTAATGTGGATACCCTCAAATGAAAGCTGAAAGTCTGAACTTCAACTGCATCTGATTTGTTTTGTTTCAAATTCATTGTGGTAATGTCTAGAACCAAAATTAGATAAATGTTGTCTCTGTCCAAATATTTATGGACCTAACTGTATATACGGTATATATATATATATATACATACACAGGCTCGGACTGGCCCACAGGAGGATAGGAGGATCCTCCGATGGGCCCCCATGCTGAGATAGGCTCTCCACGCCATTTATATGAGAAGTAGTTGGTACAATACATGTTTCACTATATACAGAACAAGGACATCATCTCAACATTTATTTAACAAACACCCCAGTCCGGCACTATATATATATATATATATATAGTAGAATACAAGAATGAAATCAAGTAGGGTGACTAAAATGTTCCTGTAGCAGGTATTTCTACATTGACATGAGATTGCATTATATCAAACCTTCTCCAAATATCAGTGATGATAACACCCAAAGGTGAAGGAGGAAGAGGAAACAGATTAAAGCTGGCAATACATAGGAACTTTTGCTGACCAGCCGCCAAGCATTTCACCCATGGGCACCATGAAACCTAGTACAACTCCAATCTAAATTTGTATGCCATGGATGCTGCTGTACAATCCTAACTAACTTACTATTGCCTCATCAGATATGAAATTCCCTTAAAAATAATGACGTTGCACCTATAGGCCATAAAGTCAACTAATATAAAACCTAGCAGCAGATGTATTTGTGTACTTGTTTCCTGGACGCTATTGGCAAGCTGCTGTTGACATGTTGGTTACTCTTAAGTTAGTAGACTTGGTATTTTGAGTGCACAAAGGTGAATTTTTCTGAATGTTCTCCTAGAGAGGCTAGATGAAGTGCAGCCTCTGAGTACCAAAGCTGTCCCATAGATATATACTGCCTGACTATCCAGTTCAGCAGAACAGAGGAAGCAGTAGGTAATATCAGCAATCCATAGTCCAGAGGGGCTCACAATGGGGTCTCTGCTTACCCACAGACTGAGGCATGAGAATAAGGTTTCCACAACCCCATAAACGTGCAAGGGAAAGTGTCTGCATAATTTTTGGTCCCTTATGTAGATTCACTGTAAGGCGAAAATCTTCAGAAAAAGTACAAGGATGAGGCCCTGATTTCTGCAGCAGTGTGAACATAGCCTAACTGTGCACCACAAACCTTATGTGCTGTACATATTCACGGTTTACAGTATAACATTGTAGCAGTTTTTAGCTGTTATTCCATGACCAATTTTTTTTCCAAAACAGAATTTATGTTAAACTTTTGTTAATTACTTAAGCTCCAGCCCAGGTAGGAATCCTTTTTAGTAATGTTTTAGTATAATAAAGATAATCGATCCTAGAGGAACCTAAACTTCTATTCGAGAATAAATCATCTTTGAAGTTGGGTTTTTTTCTGTATTAAAAAGTATGAATAGTTTCTTTTCTACAGCCTCTATGTATAACAATACATAGCAGACCAATGAGCTATTTCTGCGGTAGAGTCTGTAAAGGCCCTGATTCGCATGAGATAAAAGTCATCCAAACCCGCCATTTTCAACAGGAACATTTGACTGTCTGCTGTGTTTGGTAGCCTACTGACCTTCTCCCAAATGATAATGTCAGGGTTGAGAAGAATAGGGCCATTGGAATTTCAATGCCGGATCATTCTGTTTTCAGAGGAGACATGTCACTGCCAAAGGTGTCTGGCAGAAGCTTTTGCTTCTCTGCCCGTTGATAAAACACATGAATACTCGGTTAAGTGCTCATGTGTAGTGGGAGTCAAGAGAGACAGCTTTCTGCCGAATGAAAGTTTGGATGGCCGGCTTTAGGCGCATTCACACATCTGTGTTTCGCAGCTGTCTGAGTACGGACTGTGAAGCACTGACTGGTCACGAGTCTACTAACCCAACCCAGCCTCATATATGCCTATGACACTGTTGCGTTGGGTCGGGAGACCTGTGACCAGTCCATGAATCACAATCAAGGACACACAGATGTGTGAATGTGGAAACATTCTTATCTCTCTTCTACTGATCATCTTCTAAGCTGACTTATCACCCCTCTAAAGTTTAATTTTAGCTTATTCCTAGCTTAGAATATATCAGGGAAGAGAACTAAGGGGAGCAGACTTTGCTGTCAGTACAGTTTACTGGTGAATCTAGTGGTAACTCATTCCGCAGTCTGCTATGTACGGTGATACATAGAGGATGTAGAAGCCCAACAGTGCCTAATTTATAATAAAACCTTATTGCAAAAATACTTTTTAGCCAAAAATACAAGCATTTTAGTCCAAAAGTTTCCCCAAGTATCATATTAAATACATAAACCATTGTGAATTTTGTTTCCATTATCTGCAGACTTTTCAATTGGTCTTGGAATTCCAAGCTCCTCAAAAGATTAGCTGCTATTTTACTCTTCCTGGCGGCTTGAGGTCTGTAAATAAATATAATAAGGGGGGAAATCAAGGTCAACCGAGCTCTCCGTGCGTGAGACTGGAGCATCCTAAGGCACAAGTGTACCCCCCAACCAGTGCAGGCATTCAAGGGTTAAGCTTTGGGCTACAGCAACATATATTACTCTACGCCGGTTGCCCCGTCTCTGTTAAATAAGCTGGAATCGTGTTTATTATGCAGTGGCACAGAAAGGTGACGTTTTTAAATAAATAAGGCCTAGATAAATAAACCGCCCCCCGCCCTCAGCAAACTTAACTGATCCGGGAGCAGTCCTCGATATTTTTCAAATAAATCATAGTTTCAAATGAACCTGAGCCCGGCAGATAAGATTTCCAAATGACTTGGAGTTGAAGGGAGGGTTCAGGATCAGCAAAGTCGGCTGAACAGAACCAAAACAAACATTTTTACAAGTTCCAGAAGTCACCAACCCACCAGCCGTCCTCCTCCACTTTGTGAGTCAGGGGGCTGGAGAGGGCTGCGAATTACAGACTCAGTCTGGGGAAGGAGAATTGGAAAAATGTCTCTGTCTCACGAGTTTCGTACATGACTTGTGTCACTACGAGAACTGGTGCGTTACTAAAAGTCTAGAGTGAGGGGTTCTATACAGAAATGGTAAAAATACTGTGGATCTTGACTGAAGCCCTCAAGCTTTGGTGAGACAATATTGTACTGGGGCTCCTCGGGCTCCCCGGGCTAAATGGTTCTATATACGAACTTTTATAAAGCATATCATCAATATTGATGAATAAACCTATCAGAAATAGATGCTGATGGCAAATGATTGGCTACAAACTTACATCTAAAGGGGTTTGACATCTGCTTGACCATTGGGTCTCATTACTGAGGTTGAGTCTTGGTGTATCGGAGTCTAAGCCTGATGTACTATTTTAAAGATTTTCTTAAACGTAAACATGTTATCCATGACCATGACTACTTAATTTTTTTTACTAAGAGCCTAACAGGCAGGTAGTTACTAATTACCTGCCTGTTGTGGGGCTCGGTGCTCTGCCAGCAGTTCAGCAGCTTCAACTGACGTAATGTTGACAAAGCAGCAGCGTCTCATCTGCTTTGTTCTGTTGACTGAAAACTGCGGGGAGCTGACTGTCAATCAGCATGACATCAGCAGTCACGTCCCATCGACAGAGCAGCCCAGAAGAAGAAGAGCTGCTCTGTTTACGTGGAGCAGCTGAATTGCCGGCAGGAGCGGTCGGTGACCGCTGTGAATCGGCACCTAGTAGAACAGGCAGGTAGTTGCCTCTGTTAGCACCTACCTGCCTGTTAGTCTTTAGGTCCACAGTTAAAAATAAAATAGTCCTGAACAACCCCTTTAATGGTCGAGGTGGACAGACATTGTGAGCTTTTGGCTCACTGTTAATGTTTCTGCCTTCCATGCTAGAAAGTAATGAGTTTGAGTCCTGTGTAAGATCAGCTTGAAGAAAAAGTAAATAATTAAACATATACAGGCATCTACTGAGTACAGTTTGATGTTGGGAGGAGGGCTCTTCTTCCAATGTCCTGCGCCCCCCGGAGGAGAGAGATGATGGAACACACAATGAGCTGTGATTGCTTTGAGACAATATATAGCTGAAATCACATGTAAGTCTAGATCAGCATGGGACCCTGCCTGGATGTACTTGTTTTATGGCCGCCCATGCTTAAATGGATCATCTGGTTTGGGCAACCCCCACCTTTCTTGAAGATCTCCCAACTCCGGTGGGATGCGGATTCTAAAATCAAGCAGTACACTCATCCCATGCACTCAGCGTAATGATGCTCTCTATTTTGGTAACAGGGTATCTTAGGACAGGATCAGTCTGTTTAGACGGATTCTGATAGGGACTTACTGTCCACAGATCCCTCCGGCTTTACAACACCCATTTTCCGCTTCTCCATACACAGAATGCAGACTGACATAATCGGTGGTCAGTATTCTGCTGACAGTCTCCTTGAGACATCATATTCCCCAGTAATTATCACTTCTATTATTACTGCCATCCCATAAACCAATCCATCTTAGATATTTGTATTTCCTTTTCCTTTATCTCGATAATCCAGATCTCGCTCTATATATTAAGACTACATGATTCTAATAAAAGCTAAGCACTTCCGGTAAAATGGTGAGCACCATAAACATCCTTATAGTCAATGTATTGTTCATATGACGTACCCCGCACACTGTCATTTTCATACTGTCCTATTGATAAACTGCATTGATATAGCGCCCCTAGTGGCCATATTTTGAATTGCACAATATAGGTAATAGATTTTGGACAGATTTGGGGGTTCACTGTGCTTCTTTCTTGCTGGAGTTGACTGTTGCTTTATCACGGGCCGCAGCTGAGCCGGACACGCTTTCTGCTAGCCATTCTGCTCTATATATAAGCCTCTTTTGTGCTCTGACATCTGAAACCTATTAAATAAACACAGGTAGCTCGTACAAACATGTGCTGACCACATTACACTCGGCAACTACATTTCCACAACTTTACTTCTCCAAATAAACAATTATGTCCTCTGTACATTACCAGGGAATCTGCACAAACAGGTAGAGGGAATGTGAGTTTGCTTTGAAACCCAAACTGTGCCGTCTCGCTCTCCGCTGGTGCCGGACGGCCATCCGAGCTGTTTTTCTGGAAAACATAGGCGGGCAGTTTTAGATTACGCAGACGGATTCATTTATTTGTCTGAGGGGAGATAGGAAGCGTCATGTACAGTTTCAGCCTGGCGGATTAATATGGCTTTAACCGTTCGTTTGCCAGCTGGGGTGAATAAAAGGGGTGCATAGGTTACGATTGCAACCAGGGTCCTAAAAAAAAAAAACTGCAGGGGGGCCGCAATATGTTGTCAGGCTAAGGACTTGAGGACACAACCGATTTTCTCGTACGAGCGCCATCCATGGATTTCCAGGATAGCACTCGTACCTATGATGTTCTATGGGACGGTGCACATCGGACTTTTTCCTGGTTCGCAGAAAAAAATGGAGACATGTCTGACTTTGATCCGAGTGTTGGATCAATATCGGCAATGCAAGTCAATGGGTTCGTGAAAAACATGTTTGTAGTCTAGGTTTGTATGTTTTGCGCCTTTTTTTTTACCCCAATTCATTAATCTATTTGTACTTTTTTTGAAGTTTACTTTTTATCTTTTTTTTTGTTTTACTCTTTGTGGGCAAACTTTAGCGATACTCAATGTTTTCGACTGATTCATCAATTGTGACTTTTTAAAAAATTGCAAAATTTGGCAAAATTTCACTGAAGTTGTCTCCTGGTGTGTTGTCAAATATGCAACATTTTAAGCTTCATTTTTAAAAAATTTTGGAGCCAAAGTGAAACTTTTGGTGCCAAAAGTCACAAAAACAGTTCATGACAGAAACAAGGCTTATTTTTTAGATTTGAGTCAAATTCATGAAACTTGCACCATTTTGATGAATTGGGGGACTAAAACAGCAATTATTTGTACAAGACGAAGACCCCCAATTCATCGTTTGCAGGGTTTTATTAATTCGTATTCGCTGACGTTTCTTGCGTCAGATTCATCACTTTGCACTTACGGATCATGAATTTGGAACAAAGTCAAAATGTTATTTTTTTCCCTTGACTTATCATTTTTGCAACGTTTTGAAATGTCACAAACGATGCAACTTTTTGGGGATTGGAGTGAAGATGGACCAAATTTGGGACTTTTTTAAAAAGTGACAATTGATAAGTCAGACAAAAACATCTGGAATTTCTAGAGTCCACCCAAAAAATGGAAAAACTAAAAAGAACTGGAGAGCAAATTGGATGCAAACCAAAAAAAGGCGCAAAACACACAAAACTAGGAAAAAAAAACAGGCTCAAAGGCGATGATAAATAGAGGCCAAAGAACGGAAAGTGACTTAACAAAAAAAATCTCGTTCATGACTTCCAAATTTTTGCTGTTTTTCTTTGAGCACACAACTTCATTTTGGTTGATAAAAATCACCTGGGTGGATGTATTTTGGCTTGGAAAGATCAGAGACAATTTGCCCTGTACAGATACTGTATGTATTAGGAATGTGGTTAGTCTGGTCATAGATTTAGGATCGGGTGTATCTTATTCATCTATGATGTGATTATAGACTTTGCGGTCTAGCAGGAAAATAAGGTGGACCAGGCTCCTCCATGCACAGGTGCAGCTAGGGGCGCTACTGAGGAATATGCATGGATCCTATGGGTGGGTCGTCATAATAGGTCTTCATTCCTGCAGACAGGGTTTGTCAGCTCCATGTTTTTGCTGCTCCCTAAAGCCTATGTTCCACCATCAAGACCGATGTTCTGCAGAAAGATCTTTTTTGTTACTGACATTGTGAAAATAGAGAAATATCTGTCATATCCTCCAGCCGCAGAGTCCTACTGACATCTACATGGAGATCCAGTGTCACTTTCCTCTATCTCCTACAGTGACTCCACCAGTACAGGATAAGTAGTGTAATGTATGTACACAGTGACTGCACTAGCAGAATAGTGAGTGCAGCTCTGGGGTATAATACAGGATGTAACTCAGGATCAGTACAGGATAAGTAATGTAATGTATGTACACAGTGACTCCACCAGCAGAATAGTGAGTGCAGCTCCGGAGTATAATACAGGATGTAACTCAGGATCAGTACAGGATAATTAATGTAATGTATGTACACAGTGACTGCACCAGCAGAATATTGAGTGCAGCTCTGGAGTATAATACAGGATGTAACTCAGGATCAGTACAGGATAAGTAATGTAATGTATGTACACAGTGACTGCACCAGCAGAATAGTGAGTGCAGCTCTGGGGCATAATACAGGATGTAACTCAGGATCAGTACAGGATAAGTAATGTAATGTATGTACACAGTGACTGTACCAGCAGAATAGTGAGTGCAGCTCTGGAGTATAATACAGGATGTAACTCAGGATCAGTACAGGATAAGTAATGTAATGTATGTACACAGTGACTGCACCAGCAGAATAGTGAGTGCAGCTCTGTGGCATAATACAGGATGTAACTCAAGATCAGTACAGGATCAGTAATGTATGTACACAGTGACTGCACCAGCAGAATAGTGAGTGCAGCTCTGGGGCATAATACAGGATGTAACTCAGGATCAGTACAGGATCAGTAATGTAAGTACACAGTGACTCCACCAGCAGAATAGTGAGTGCAGCTCTGGGTATAATACAGGATGTAACTCAGGATCAGCACAGGATAAGTAATGTAGTGTATGCACACAGTGACAGCTCCAGCAGAATAGTGAGTGAAGCTCTGGAGTATAATACAGGATGTAACTCAGGATCAGTCTAGGATAAGTAATGTAATGTATGTACACAGTGACTGCACCAGCAGAATAGTGAGTGCAGCTCTGGGGTATAATACAGGAGGTAACTCCGGATCAGTACAGGATAAGTAATGTAGTGTATGTACACAGTGACTGCACCAGCAGAATAGTGAGTGTAGCTCTGGAGTATAATACAGGATGTAACTCAGGATCAGTACAGGATAAGTAATGTAGTGTATGTACACAGTGACTACACCAGCAGAATAGTGAGTGCAGCTCTGGGGTATAATACAGGATGTAACTCAGGATCAGTACAGGATAAGTAATGTAATGTATGTACACAGTGACTGCACCAGCAGAATAGTGAGTGTAGCTCTGGGGTATAATACAGGATGTAACTCAGGATCAGTACAGGATAAGTAATGTAATGTATGTACACAGTGACTGCACCAGCAGAATAGTGAGTGTAGCTCTGGAGTATAATACAGGATGTAACTCAGGATCAGTACAGGATAAGTAATGTAATGTATGTACACAGTGACTACACCAGCAGAATAGTGAGTGCAGCTCTGGAGTATATACAGGATGTAACTCAGGATCAGTACAGGATAAGTAATGCAATGTATATACACAGTGACTGCACCAGCAGAATAGTGAGTGCAGCTCTGGGGTATAATACAGGATGTAACTCAGGATCAGTACAGGATAAGTAATGTAATGTATGTACACAGTGACTGCACCAGCAGAATAGTGAGTGCAACTCTGGAGTATAATACAGGATGTAACTCAGGATCAGTACAGGATAAGTAATGTAATGTATGTACACAGTGACTGCACCAGCAGAATAGTGATTGCAGCTCTGGAGTATAATACAGGATGTAACTCAGGATCAGTACAGGATATGTAATGTAATGTATGTACACAGTGACTGCACCAGCAGAATAGTGAGTGCAGCTCTGGGATATAATACAGGATGTAACTCAGGATCAGTACAGGATCAGTAATGTAATGTATGTACACAGTGACCCCACCAGCAGAATAGTGAGTGCAGCTCTGGCATATAATACAGGATGTAACTCAGGATCAGTACAGGATCAGTAATGTAATGTATGTACACAGTGACTGCACCAGCAGGATAGTGAGTGCAGCTCTGGCATATAATACAGAATGTAGCTCAGGATAGGTACAAAGTAAATAAAGTAAGGTGTTTTACTAACTTTTTCAACTATTCCCTTAGATTATTGTGCACGATGGTTACATGCCCCTTAAATGAATTGCTTTGTGGAATCTACTGCAGCCGTGACATAATGTAATCCCAGTAGCTTGAAGACTTGCTGCCTGAACAAAGCACAAATTACACCACACATACGCACGACCCCTAAACCGGCATTTGGCAGATTTATTTATCCACCCCAGAGCTTGCAATCATAACATTTATTTACAGAGCGTACAGACCATGGCTACTAATACTCCTAATGCTTCCACCGCTGTAAACACTATTTATATTATTGTAGCCCCAGCTTCCATGTATTATAAACACGTGTTGCACCATGCAGTTGTCTTATGCTGCTGCCAGAACTAACATGAAATATTGTGCAGAGTGTATTTATATGCTGTGCAGATTGTTTTATTTTTACATATTGTATAAAAAAATAAATCACTTTTAAGTAAAACACAAAAACATAGAATTATGTGGTCGGCAACGCCTGCAGAGACCATCCAGCCTGTCCATTTCCTACCTGGTCCAAAACCACAGATCCTGCTTTATAATCTTTGACGTCTTAATAGCCGGGATCGCAGGTTTGTCTTTTTTCTTGTTTGTTTCTTTTATGCAATATTAGACATAGCTGCAAAAAAGAAACAACAGGTGGACTGTGTAATGGTTTGAATAATTGATGGCTGGGCGCAGAATACTTGATAGTTAGTGCCAGTGTAGTACTTCCTTTTTATATCATGCCCGAGGGGCAAGGGAAAGAAACTAGCAAAAACTATTATATTTTAGGGTTGATATTAGCTGTTTTATGTCAGCTGACATCAAGCCCAGGGCTTAAAATGCAGGGGTGTCTATATGACACCTCCATTACTAACCCTGTAGTCAAAAGTAAGAAAGACACACACAGAAAAACGTATTTTAATTGAAATAAATACTCCCACGACAAATGTCTCTTTTTCCCATTTATTGACATAAACATAAAAAATAAAGTAATCCTCACCTGTCCACAGATAATTCATAATAAAGAGGACCCACAATGAAACCCAGCTCTGCTGCATCCAGTGTATGGAGCTATGTTAAAAAAATACAACTGCATACATTTCAGCTGCAGCAACTGCCAGGTGTCGCGCTGCGCTCCGCGAGACCCAGCTTTGGGGAACTGAGGTGATGTCAGTAAGGTTATCTCAGTTCACAGCCCCCGGTTTCCACTACAGCAGGGCCAGTGCAAACTGAAATAACCTTGCTTTAAGGTCTCCTGAGTTCATAGCAGCTGGTTCATGTGCTGCGCAGCGCCAGTGCCGTACTGATGAGCGACCACAAGTCCGGCATTCGGCACTCCGGCATTCATTACTCCAGCACTCAAGCTACTCAGAGACCAGGTAGCTGTGAACTCAAGCAACCTTAAAGATTTTTAGAGTTTACAGCCACCGTATCTCCCCGCAGCTGTGAAGGACACTTTCAGGTTACTGGAGCTTCCACTTGCTGTGAACTAAAGTTACCTTGGCTGTATATTTTACTGTACTTGTTAAGAAATAAATCAATAAATAAAAAAAATGATGTGTGTTCCTCCCTATTTTAGTAACCAGCTAAGGGAAGGCAGACAGCTGGCTGCTGGTATTATTATTCAGGGAAGGGGCAATATCATTTAAAGTTCCCAGCCTGTTAATATCAGCTCACTTCTGTCTTCATAGCCTTTACTGATTATTAAAATGGTGGGACACCCCAAAAAAATGGTGTGAGGTCCCCCCTATATTCAATAACCAGCAAAGGCTAAACAGACAGCTGTGGGCTGATATTAATAGGCTGGGAAGGGGCTATAGTGATTGCCCCCTCCTAAACTAATAACATTAGCCTTCACTCACCCAAGAAATGCACATTAATCAGATGCGCAAATTCTGGCACTTAGCCTAAGCACTTCCCACTTGCCCTGGTGTGTTGGCAAGTGGGGTAATGGTTTTGGGGGTGATGTCAGCTGTTTTATGCCCGCAGACATCAAGCCCAGGTGTTATTAATGGAGAGGCATCTGTCAGACACCCCCATTATTAACCCCATAGTCAAAATGAATAAAGACACACACAGAACACAAAGAAAAAAGTCCTTTAATTGAACAAAAACACTCCCCACAATAACCATCTTTTACCCATTTATTAACATCAAAATAAAATTTAAAAAATCTAAGCATTCCTCACATGCCCGCCGATAATTCATATGGCCTACGACGAAACAACTTTGCTACATCTGGATGCATTGCTGAGTGGTGGCATGATGCGACCGCTCAGACCGGCATCCAGGACACACTAAGCTGACCATGAGAACATGGCTATGTGTGACTGGTGTTAACCTTAATGACGTCACCACCAGTCACATGCAGCTGCGTTCTCATGCTCAAATCAGTGTGAGCTGGTTGCCAAGCTGAGCGGTCATATTACTGATGTCACCGCTCAGCAGTGCAGCCAGATGTAGAAGAGTTAGGGATTGTTGTGGGACATATGGATTATTGGTAGACAGGTGAGGAGTACTTTGATTTTTTTAATAAATGGGTAAAAGAGGATTATTGTGGGGTAGTGTTCTGTTCAATTAAAGGACTTTTTCGGTGTGTGTCTTTATTAATTTTCACTACCTAATTAGTAATGGGGGCTTCTGAAAGACAAGGGGGGGCTTGATGTCAGAGTATATAAAACAACTAACATCAAACTCAAAACTACTACCCCACTTCTGACCACACCAAGTGGGAAGAGCCAGGCAAAACGCTAAAATTTGCTTATCAAATGGATGCACCATTTCTGGGGCGGGTGTGGACTGCTATCTTTAGGTTGGAGAGGGCCAATATCTGTCGTTCCTTCCCAGCCCACAAATGTCTGTTTTAGTTTGGCTGGTTATCAAACATGGGGGGACACCTCACCATTTTTTTCAACTATCTATTTAAATAATTTAATGCATGGGGACCCCTCTATTTTTGACAACCAGCCAAGATAAAGCTGACAGCTGAGGGCTGCAGCCAGCAGCTGTCAGCTTTACCTGCATTGGATATCAAGGATAGAGAGGACCTCATGTATTTTTTTATTTATTTATATTTTTATACAGTGCGCTGCTGGCCAATCACAGCTATGCCAATACTTGACATGGCAGTGATGTGGCGGGAAATGCCCACATAGTAAAAGCTTGTTGATTGACTGTGCTGCGGTTATATATCCATATCTCAAGGTGTTGTTTTTCTATGTTATATCAAAGTGATATGTATTACTGAGGATCTATAGCCCAAGGACCCCATAAATGACCCCCTTTAATTAGTTTATCTTTTTTGTATTTTCAATACTTCTTAGAAGAAGGAAAAATATCTAAATTTTAATATGAAGATTATTGATGTGTAACACAAGTAACATAATCTGTCATGTTTTGAATGACTTATCCAAAATTGAAAAAAATAAGTCAGAAAAACATTATTCTGCTGTGTACAAGGGAGAATCCCCTTCCTAATGTCTATGCCCCTAAGCACAAGCCTAGATTGCCATATATTACATCACTCCACTCTCTGCAGGAGGCCACATCAATCCTATAGCCTTCAGTGTTAAATACCCAGATGACAGGAGATGTGCAGGATTTCCATATTGCTGCCAGAAGGGAAACTATTCAGGATCTTAGAAATGAAAGTTGCAGGAAGATAAATATTACAAAGTGTTGCAAACATTACAAACAAAATAAGCAAACAGGGCTCCCTAGAAAATCCACTGTACATGGATATTTCCCTCATAAATTGGCTTGAAGGAATATCCAAAAATGGGGAAAACGCTATAGACATCTATGACAGAAATACCTCTAGAATTGCACTTGGGTACTAAACATGGGAATCTGTGGAATAATCTTCAGCAAGAAACTTCAGGTGGAGGGTTATGCCCAAAGGATTAGCATTAAAATTCATCATCCTTAATCCTTCTTTCAACATCATCATTTTTCAGGGAAAAGTCAATAAAACTCAATACACATTACATAATGATCAGTTCCTGCAAAAATAAATTGGTCGGCCATAATTGGGCTTGGCCATCATTGGGTTCGGCCATCATTGGGTTCGGCCATCATTGAGTTCAGCCATCATTAGTTTCGGCTACCACTGGATTCGACCATCATTGGGTTTGACCATCATTGGGTTCAGCCATCATGGGATTCAGCCACCATTGGATTCGGTCATCATTGGGTTCGGGCATCATTGGGTTCGGCTACCATTGGATTCGACCATCATTGGGTTCAGCCACCATTGGATTCGGCCACCATTGGGTTCGACCACCATTGGGTTCGGCCATCATTGGGTTTAGCCATTTTGGGGTTTGGGCATCATTGTACACTGCTGTCATTGGGTTCTACCATCATTTGGTTGTGCCATCATTGCTTTCAGCCATCACTGGGCTCGGCCATCATTGGGTTCGGGCATCATTGGGATCGGGCATCATTGGGTTTGGTCATCATGTCCTTTTAAATGTTAATGTACTACAAGGATGGAGCAATATTAAATAAAATCGCTTTTAGGAATGATAAGATCAGTCAGTATGAGTAATACCATGGCTACATGTGAAACCACATGTTCCTTACATACTTTGGTTGTTGATTTGAGGATGATTAACAGGATTGTTAATATTACACCTTGCACTACAGTTCCATGCTGTACAGATCCCTTTTAAGCATTCCTTGCTACATATAAAATATGGCAGCACTATATAGCGAAAGGAAGACTGAAGACTCTTAGTGGCTTTATGTGATTACAGTGGGAAATTGCAGCTTTGCAGGAGGGCAGGTTCACAGGAGCCTATAAAAAAATTGTGACGAGTGGGACGATTTTTTTTCTCGCTTGTCATCCGTTCCCAGTCCATTATTTTACTTACCAGCTATTAATCATTTCCAAGACCATTTACATTATGTATCCATAAATATCGGATGTTGTACTATGGCTGAATATATGTGTGACATACAATCTTTTTTTCGCACACATTGAATGGGCCAGTGGTAGCCAATTAACAGAAAAAAAACAGGACATTTTGCCAAATTTTTTCACATGCAGATTTGGTCAGTGAAAAAAAAAACGCTCATCTGCATGGCCCCATTAAATAACATTGGTCTGAGTGCTGTCGTTTTTTTCACAGATTTCACTCACACCGAAAATACGATCGTGTGAACGAGCCCTGAGAAAAACAGAGCTCTGAACCCTACAGAGATATATTAAGAAAATAAGATAAGTAGATGGATAAAAAAAGCCATCAAGATCAAGATTATCATGAAAACCTCTTACATACAAAGACTGGAAAAAATGGGGGCAGCACTCAAAAATCAGATGGTGGCATTTTGCCTCAAAATGGAAAATAGATAGATAGATAGAGTGTTGGACTGGCCCACTGGAGAACCGGAGGATTCTCCGGTGGGCCCAGGCACTGACACCTGCTGGCATACTGGCCAGCAGCTGCCTTGGGCCTCCACTGCTCCAGGGGCCCCCTGCAATTGGGCAGCTGCTATGGGGGCCCCAGGTGCCAGCTGATCAGCAGCGGGTGACAGGAAGCATAAGCCAGCTGCTGCGGATAAAGCCTGTCCCTGCTGTTAAAGAGAAATGAATAATCACTGCTCCCCATGCCCCATAGGCATGGAGAGGGGTGAATATTAATTTTAAAGGGTATGCCACACTAAACAATATCGCTAACGGGATCGCTAAAAAACGTCACTATTTAGCGATCCCGTTAGCGATATTGTTCAGTGCGGCAGCTTCCAGCGACGAGCTTCCTGCTGTGATCTCGCTCGTCGCTGGAATCGTCCGGACCCTATTTTCTCGTCGGCGCTCCCGCTGGGTAAGTATCTAATCGCTGTGTGGCACCTTTTCTTAGCGATTTAGCGGTACTTTTGTACCGCTAAAGTCGTTAAGAAGATCGCTAACGGCGATAGCGTCGTTAACTATATCGCTAAATGTGGCAGCATTTAGCGATATAGAAACAATCCCGCTAGCGATCTCATTAGTATGCAACGCTAACGAGATCGCTAGCGGGATAGCTTAGTGTGGCAGTACCTTTAGGCTAACACTGATTGGCTGCAAAGGTTGAACAAGGCCCCCCTGCCAGCCTAAAAGTAAGTGTAAATGGGGGGCCTTTAGTCTGGGGTTAGAGAGAGGGAGGGGCTAAGTTTCTTAGGGATAAATGAGGACCCCATTACCTCATCTCTCCTTTCACTCCTGTCTGACTGCAACCCCTCCCTCTATATCACCCCTGACTGTACCCCCTCCCCGTATCACCCCCGACTGTACGCCCTCCCCCGTATCACCCCTGACTGAGCCCTTTCCCACTATATGACCCCTGACTGAGCCCCCTCCCTTGTATCACCCTTGACTGCACCCCCTCACCCGTATCACCCCTGCTGAATCCCTTTGCCCCGGAATCACCCTGACTGACCCCTGTATTACCCCTGACTGTGCCACCTCCCTCTATATGACCCCTAACTGAGCCCCCTCCTTTGTACCACCCCTGACTGCACCCCCTTCCCTGTATCACCCCTGCTGAATCCCCTCACCCCAGAATCAGCCTGACTGAGCCCCTCTACCCCTGTATTACTCCTGACTGCACCCCCTCATCCTGTATCATCCCTGACTGCACGCCCTCCCCGTATTACCCATGCTGAACCCCCTCACCCCAGAAGCACCCTGACTGAGCCCCTTTACCCCTGCATCACCCCTGACTGCGCCACCTCCCCCTGTATCACCCTGACTGTGCCACCTCTCCCTGTATCACTGACTACGTCACCTCCCTCTGTATCACCCTGACTACGCCACCTCCCCCTGTACGATCCTGACTGCACCACCTC
>JARQOD010000003.1:72188602-72193602 GCA_033576555.1 Oophaga sylvatica | reverse complement strand
ACTGTCACTGTGAGTGTCCGTCGGTCGGGTCTGTCACTGTCAGTGTCCGTCGGTCGGGTCTGTCAGGAGTCAGCGGCACTTACCTGGCAGAAAATCTCCGGCGGTCACGTCCTGGACTGCTTGATGGCCGCCATTATCTTCTCCCTGGCGGTCACATGCAGTTTTTCGCGATAACTGCAGTGACTGCTGGGTAATCCCGGCCGTAAAGCAGTCAGTCCAATGACGTCACCGCCGGGAAAGCAGGTAATCAGCTGTGCTGCGCCGGGATGTCAGGCTCTGCCTGTCATTGCGATGTAGCAGAGCTGGATCGTCGTGGGACACTCGTTACTATGGACTGCGTCGGTCAGGTGGTATACTTTTTTTTTTTTTTCATTTTTTTACAGGAGATCGATGGCGTCGCAGGATGAGACTGTAATAAAAGTAATGAAAACTGTGTTTTGTTTTTTTTTATTAAATTAAAAAACTTTTTTATGAACATTCACCCGTCCGGGTACATAAACAATTTAACTATTTACATACAGTGACCCTGTCCGGGTTATTTATAATTCTTTGGCAGGGGTGTTCCAGGTACCACCTGGTACTCTTCTGATGCTTGCCAAACATCCGAGGCACCAAGGACCACCAGGACCTGATGACGTCGTGTGGCCTGTACAGTCAAGTCGTGACCCGCTATCTGGGTCTGTGTGGCCACCTCTTTCATCTCCCTCCGGGTCTGGAGCCCTATGTCACGGACTGTACGAACCCCAGGGGGCCTAACAGGCGCCGGGTACGGGCCAACTATACTTATCATGTCCATAGCTGGGGCTGCTGAGGAGACCACTGAGGGAGGCTGGGGAGATTTACGGCGTGGGGTGGGCACTTTTGCAGAGGCCTGGATGTGGGAGGCTGAAGGTTCCGAGGGTCTCACAGGTTCCTGACACTCTGGGGAGTAGGGGTCGCACCTGGTAACATTTAGGGCGTACCATCCATTGTAACCCCAGTGTCGGGTGTAAGTCACCAAGTCTCCTGGCAACAGGTCCCTCCCCGGGTGTCCTTCTGGGAGGTGAGCCTCCATGTCCCGCCGGTTCACAAAAACTTCTAAATAAAGTCCAGGCTCCTGGATGAAGCCCCAACCACCTTTCAATTTAAAGCTCCGTACTGCACCCTTACGCCGCGGCTCCCTCAGGGTTCCTTTATCTTTTCTCATCCGGTCCTTATCTGCCCGGTCCTTCTCCAGCTGACGTTGGCGACGTTTTTGGGATTCTCGCTGCTCCCTTTGTCGCTCTGCTTCCTTCTCCCAACGTCTCCACTCTTCCTCCTGACGCCGGTTGAAATTCTCCTCCACCAGCAGCTCCATGTCTCCACCATCAAACTGCAGCTTACAGTGTCCGGTTTGCGGCAGCTCTCCTGGCGCCCCCCAGTCCTGGCGGCGCTCACCTGCGGAGGAAGCAGCCGGCTCTGGAACAGATGACAGTCGGGGCTCCGGTACAGGCAGGTAGTGCTCTGGTGCCTGCGCGGCCTCCTCCATGAGGACGGGTGTCGCTTCTTCTGTCTCAGCGACGGGGGCAGACAGCGGGATCTGGGGTGCTGCCGGTGCAGCGTTTTTTGCACGAACGGGTGCCTCCACTGCGACAACGTCAGCCGGATCACATTGCAAGGGCTGGGATGCCCGCACGGACTCCTCTACTAGAACGGGTGCCTCCACTGCGATAACGTCAACCGGATCACATTGCAAGGGCTGGGATGCCCACACGGACTCCTCTACTAGAACGGGTGCCTCACCTTCCGGTACAGACACTTCAGGTAAGAGGGATTGGCGCCGCTCCAAGTTTAGTTTTAGGGCACGCCAGCTGGCTTCCATCCTGGCGACCTCCTCCCGGTGCCGGGCCAGGCCTCTTAGGGTATCCTCCGCTTCTTGCAGCGTAGGAGGGTTTCCAGGCCGGGTGCCCAACGGTGGTTCCGTGGCGATCGGGTCGCTTCCGTGGGGGGAGAGCTCTGACTGCTCCATCCCTTCACACTTCTGCTCGTGTCCATTAGCCATCTCTGCCAAGTCACATGTGTCATTAGCATCTGGAGAGGGCCCCTCTTTTGTAGTGAGGCGGGACCTTCGTGTTAGTTTCCGCACACTGAGGAGGATGAGGAGGCGGAACTCAAGAGCTGTGGGGCACGATCTTACATTGCAGTACCATTTAGAGCCATCGTTTTCACGCCACTGAGTGAGTGTACACCCATAAAGAGCACGCCCTTCTTCTTCACCAGTGCCTCGTCGTGACGCAGATATGGCGGAAAAATGGCAAATACATTCTCTGATGATTTTAGCAATTCTCAAGCACAAAACCAGTTCAATTCAGGCACACAGGACTCGCTTATAGCGAGCTACAGAATCCTGTTCGTGACGCCCAAGTTGAGTCGCACAGAGCCAGAGGTTTTTGGGGTACTCGGCACCGAGCCCGTCGACTTCTATGGGGTATGTCACGGCTTTACCCGGCAATTGAATCAGAGTCTATTTTACTATGTAGAAGTGTATAAACTATAAATATATGTATATATATATGTCACAATGACATGTATATATATATGTATTCTATGTGTGTATATTTAGTGTTTACAAGGAAATAAAGGTTTTTTTTAGTTGCGATATTTTGTTCCCATAGACTTACATTGGACTTCCGGTATCGAAATCGGATATCGACGATATTTAGTGCTATCGGCGATACAATTTCGATTCGATATTTTTAGATATCGAGCACTATCGCTCAACACTACTCATAACATAAGATCACAAATTGTCCAGCTAACGAAAATAATGAATTTGATCCCTCTGAAATCCGGCAGATTTTGATTTCTGTCATGACCGACAACAGTACCTTATAAATAACACAACATATTCACAAACAACAGATAGATAGATAATAGATAGATAGATAGATAGATAGATAGATAGATAGATAGATAGATAGATAGATAGATATAGGATAGATAGATACAGCGTTGGACTGGAACACCTTGGGCCCACCAGAGAAAATCATTCTTGGGGCCCACTATGTAGCTACATAGAAATAAATACAAGACCACCAATTGTGCAGTAAAACATACTATCAGGGTATAATATAAGGTAGTACATGTCTTAATTATGTAGCAGGAGTTGGGGTAGCCTCCCTCATAGATTATAAAGCAGCCCCCTCATAGGGGATAATGCTGCCCCCCTCATAGAGGATAATGCTGCCCCCCTCATAGAGGATAATGCTGCCCCCCCTCATAGGGTATAATGCTATATATATATATATATATATATATATATATATATATATATATATATATATATATAGATAGATGATAGATACCATATATACTCGAGTATAAGCCGACCCCCCTAATTTTGCCACAAAAAACTGGGAAAACTTATCGACTCGAGTATAAGCCTAGGGTGGAAAATGAGATTATGCCCCATATGCTGCCCCATGTATTATGCCCCACAAGATGCTCCATAGATTGTGCCCCATATGCTGCCCATGTATTATGCCCCCATAGATAATCCATAGATTGTGCCCTCATAGATGCTCCATAGATTATGCCCCCATAGATTATGCCCCCATAGATTATGCCCCCATAGATGCTCCATAGATTATTCCCCCATAGATGCTCCATAGATTGTGCCCCCATAGAAGCTCCATAGATTATGCCCCCATAGATGCTCCTTAGATTATGCCCCATAGAAGCTCCATAGATTGTGCCCCCATAGATTATGCCCCTATAGATGCTCCATAGATTATGCCCCCATAAATGCTCCTTAGATTATGCCCCCATAGATTATGCCCCCATAGATGCTCCTTAGATTATTCCCCCCATAGATTATGCCCCCATAGATGCTCCATAGATTATGTCCCCATAAGTGCTCCTTAGATTATGCCCCCATAGATGCCCCATAGATTATGCCCCCATAAATGCTCCTTAGATTATGCCCCCATAGATTATGCCCCCATAGAAGCTCCATAGATTATGCCCCCATAGAAGCTCCATAGATTATGCCCCCATAGATGCCCCATAGATTATGCCCCCATAGAAGCTCCATAGATTATGCCCCCATAGATGCTCCATAGATTATGCCCCCATAGAAGCTCCATAGATTATGCCCCCATAGATGCCCCATAGATTATGCCCCCATAGAAGCTCCATAGATTATGCCCCCATAGATGCTCCATAGATTATGCCCCCATAGATGCTCCATAGATTATGCCCCCATAAGTGCTCCTTAGATTATGCCCCATAGATGCTCCATAGATTATGCCCCATAAGTGCTCCTTAGATTATGCCCCCATAGATGCTCCATAGATTATGCCCCCATAGATGCTCCATAGATTATGCCCCCATAAATGCTCCTTAGATTATTCCCCCATAAATGCTCCACAGATTATGCCCCTATAAATGCTCCACAGATTATGCCCCCATAGATTATGCCCCCATAAATGCTCCTTAGATTATTCCCCCATAAATGCTCCATAGATTATGCCCCCATAAATGCTCCACAGATTATGCCCCCATAGATTATGCCCCATAAATGCTCCAGATTATGCCCCCATAGATTATGCCCCCATAAATGCTCCAGATTATGCCCCCATAGATGCTCCACTGTGCCCCCATAGATGCTGCAAAAAAAAAAAAGACATACTCACCTCCGTCGCTGGGGGCCAGGTGCTGGTGTCCTGGGCACCTGCGATATTTACCTGTCACCGGGTCCACGTGGGAAGCAGTGAATATTCATTTCTCTTTAACAGCGGGGACAGGGGCTCCTGCCTCCTGTCACCCTCTGCTGCTCTGCTGGCACGGGGCCCCCATGGCAGCTGCGTGGTGTGCCGCTATTAGCGACATGCCACCGGCTGGGGGCCCCTGGAGCAGCGGGGGCCCTAGGCAACTGGCCCCTGTATGCCAGCAGGTGCCAGGGCCCCCCAGATGCCAGGGCCCACGGGAGAATCCTCCGGTTCTCCGGTGGGCCAGTCCGACCCTGGATAGATAGATAATAG
>JARQOD010000003.1:72173602-72183602 GCA_033576555.1 Oophaga sylvatica | reverse complement strand
CTGCTTAGAATTTAGAGCATATATTTTGCTCTTCATTTTGGTCTTATACTTCATGTTCTTCTGCTTTTAGATCTTCTGCTTATTGTTCTTGTGTCTCTTGTTCCGTATCTTGTATTTGTAGCACAATCTTGTACCAGCTGATGTTACTGGGACACGGTTACTAAGCAGGAGGTACCTGTGCTCCAAAGCACTACCAAGGACCAGCAGACGTTGCTGGAACTCGGATACCGAGATGGAGGCACCTAGACCAAAGGCACTGCGGAGAACCAGTTGACGGTACTGGAACCCGGAGGGGCAGCAGAAGGAAAAGAGCCAATGGCACAACCGAGGACCAGCTGACGTTACTGGGACACGGTTACTAAGCAGGAGGTACCTGTGCTCCAAAGCAGTACCAAGGACCAGCAGACGTTGCTGGAACTCGGATACCGAGATGGAGGCACCTAGACCAAAGGCACTGCGGAGAACCAGTTGACGGTACTGGAACCCGGAGGGGCAGCAGAAGGAAAAGAGCAAATGGCACAACCGAGGACCAGCTGACGTTACTGGGACACGGTTACTAAGCAGGAGGTACCTGTGCTCCAAAGCAGTACCAAGGACCAGCAGACGTTGCTGGAACTCGGATACCGAGATGGAGGCACCTAGACCAAAGGCACTGCGGAGAACCAGTTGACGGTACTGGAACCCGGAGGGGCAGCAGAAGGAAAAGAGCCAATGGCACAACCGAGGACCAGCTGACGTTACTGGGACACGGTTACTAAGCAGGAGGTACCTGTGCTCCAAAGCACTACCAAGGACCAGCAGACGTTGCTGGAACTCGGATACCGAGATGGAGGCACCTAGGCCAAAGGCACTGCGGAGAACCAGTTGACGGTACTGGAACCCGGACGGGTAGCAGAAGGTACAAGAGCCAATGCAAGTAACGAGGACCAGCTGACTGTGCTGGAACCCGGAGGGGCAGCAGAAGGAAAAGAGCCAATGGCACAACCGAGGACCAGCTGACGTTACTGAACCCCAGTAACACAGGAGCAAGTGTTGACTGTGCTAACAGCACTTCCGAGCAACAACTGGCGGTGTTGGAGCCCAGGGTCAAGGAGGATGTTTAAATACTAGATCAAGTAATTTCCTTGTTACCTGTCAATTTTAAATGTCTATACTTCAAACAAGAGAAAGATAACCTTTACTACCATAAGATGATGATTTCATTTAAACTAATATCTAGATAAAGAATTGACAAACATAAACACATACATTAACATGTTGAACAGCAATGCAAACCACAAAATAAATTAGTTAAGGAATCTGCTATACGGTTGTACATAAAAGCATACAAGTACATATCTGAATCCATTAATGATGGATAAGTAACAGTATGTACACCATTTTTATTGTATAGACAATGAATGTCTGACTTCAAAACATCATCAGCATTACAAGTTATCTGTGACATTACTAAAATGTTACATTTGCTGAATAATGTCACTAAACAGTTTATACAAAATTATACAATTTCCATCATGTAATACTCATAATATGTGGCAATAATCATGTTTATTAACAAACATAACCTTTAAAAAGTGCATAGTGCATAGCGAAAATTGCTATTTATGCCTGACTGTCGACTTGCAAGCATGACAACGGATAGATAAGGTATATATAGATGAGACTGCATAGCCACAGATGGTGAATGGCGATGTAATACTGTACCTCAATAAAGTGTGCGTCACTACTACATAATTTTTTTTATATAGCTTTATAAACAGGGTACGTGGATGTATGCTTGCGCCTTTGTTTTGACGCACAGACTGCCTTCCTGCTGAGACGCGTTGGGTAGTGAACAGTTGTGTGCAGTGTTCACTGTAGTCTGAGGTTTTCCTTTTTGGAGTGCAGATCACGCTCCAGTTAGTTCTTCAACCACTGCTGGTTGTAGTCTGCTGAGCGTGTGTCACTGGCACATCCTTGAAATTTTTCTCTAATTGTTGCTGCTCCATTCTATTACAAATAAATAAAATCTATTAGTGTGACGCGCTTCCATCCGTATACAATACATTGGTTGCAAACACTATAGAAGTACACAAAGGGGCCTTTCACACCTACTGAACAGTTGTGTGCAGTGTTCACTGCAGTCTCTGCGGAATAACCACACTTAGGCCTTATAACTTTTCAGACTTTCTTTATCAATCTACCAAGATGAAGAAGGCAGGGAGTAAGGCACGTGGTCGTGGAGTTTCTTCAGGGAGAGGACGTGGGGATTCTGTGGCTGCTGCGGCCCCCAGTGACACAGCATCCACCAGTTTTCCCGGGCCGTGAGCGTTCCTTTATGCGCACTTTTGTAGGAGCTCGGAGTACCCCCCTGCTGCGGGAAGAACAAATTGAAGCCGTTGTTGTTTGGATCTCAGCCAATGCATCGACTTCAATTGCTTCCACCTCCTCTCAGGACCACAGCACTGTTGGGCAACCATCTGTCTCTTCACCGCCTGGCAAATTGCCCAGGCAGTCAGAGAGTTCTGTACAGGAGCCAGCTGAGTGTCTGCTTCTGTTCTCAGAATCTATTGGCTTGCAAACAGGGGCCCAGCCAAGCAGCATTCTGTAATGTGAAGAAGAGGGAGTATGCAGTGATGCGCAACAGCTGTGTCTCTCTGAATCTGAAGAGGCGGGTGAGACAGTGCCGATGGTCAGCACACCGCAGAACGCATCTGATGATGATGATGAGACCCAGGTGCCAGTTTCTGTTGAGCATGGTGCTGGCCAGACCACCCAACAGCAGGTGTTGGAAGAGGGTAGTGGAGATGATGAGGTCCAATACCCAACATGGCATGAAGAACAGGAAGGTGGTGGGAGCAGCTCAGAGGAATAATAATAATATTTATTTATATAGTGCCATCATATTCCGCAGCGCTTTACAGTTTAGCAGTTTCAGAACACAAGTCATAAGTAACAACGTTAACAATACAATAATTTAAGCTAAATAAGTCGCCCCTGCTCGTGACAGCTTACAATGTACAATGAGATGGGGGAGATACAAAGTATAGGTGTTTATATACAATGGTGCATTTACAATGATGTTCCAGCCATCTTAAGGGACTGAGGGATGGAGATAGTGAATGGGCTAGAGACACACACACACTTACACAGAATACATAGAATGACTTTGATTAGTGAATGTAATAGGCCGCTCTGAACAAATGTGTTTTGAGGGAGCGCCTGAAACCATGCAAATTGTGGATAGTCCTAATTTCTTGGGGTACAGCATTCCAGAGGATTGGCGTAGAGCAGGAGAAGTCTTGGAGTCGGGAGTGGGAGGTACGTATTAGTGCAGAGGTTAGTCGAAAGTCGTTTGCAGAGCGCAGCAGTCGGTTAGGCCGATAGATAGAAATGAGGGAGGAGATGTAGGAGGGGTGCTGCACTGTGGAGAGCTTTGTGGGTGAGAACCAGTACTTTGGTTGAAAGCTGGGAGAGGCCTAGAGAAATGGTTAGTGATAGAAGGAAGATAGAGGAAGACATTGCCCCAACGGTACAAACAGGAGGGAGAGTTAGGCTGCAGACTCGGTTGCCTGTAGCCTCCAGTTTGGCACCTGTTCGGAGCAGTTGTCTTCCAAAAGTCAAAACGTGCGCTCCCAGGACTTGCACTGCGTGGTCCTTTTTTCACACACTTGCACATGATATTTGCTATGTGAAATGCAAGCTGTGTAATCAAAAATTAAAAATAGCTAAAAGTGTCAGTCACCTCAATACCACAAATATGTGGAAACATGTGCGGACAAAGCACGTAGTTGAGTTACAAAGACACACTGGAGATGTAGGCCAACCTACAGCAGCACCTACATCTTCAGGTTGTGTTGAAGCCTCTTCATCGAGCTCACACACAGCTGGTTATGCTTCCTCACAGGATCGCCATGGAAGAACCTCGGCCACTGTTGTCCAGAGACAAACTGTTATTCCACACACAGCAGCAAGTTCCCTGTCATCCTCACACTCCCAGGCCACAAAACAGCCAGCGGTAGCACAGGCATGGGATAAAAGACGGCCATACTCCGCAAACCATGCACGAGCACAGGCTCTGAATGCTGGCATTGCAAAACTCCTGTCCCTTGAAATGCTGTGATTCAGGCTGGTGGAGACAGACAGTTTCCGTAACTGAATATCATTGTCAATCCCACAATACAATGTGCCAAGCCGATTTCATTTCAGCAGGCAAGCCGTCCCTGGTCTGCAAAAGCATGTTGAGGGAAAAATTAAACATGCGCTACTAAAAGCCCTCAGTAGCAAGGTCCACCTGACCACCGATGCGTGGACCAGTACCCATTGTTATGATCTGCTACAACCAGTAAGGAAAGAAGGGAATTCTGTCCCTACAATACAACTAAGCTGAATCCCTACGATGTAACGGGGAACCTGATCCTGCGACCAGACCGCTAAAGTCCTCATCTAGTGTGAACGAAGACCTATAGTTGCGAGGGAGTAATCCCTACAAGATCTAGGGACTGGGAGAAAAGGTGGACACCTCCTAGTCCTAACATAAATTGTAGCATGGATAATTAAACAGAAAAATAAATACTTTGTGATCCTAACATCAAGCAAAACTCACAGATTAAGGCACCTAAGCACCCGGCTAGCTTAACAGTAGATAATACAATGAAGTCAAGCAAAGCCAGAAGGGCGGAGCCAGACTAAATAGGGAAAAAAGGTCATGTGACCAGCAAACTGAAACAAAACCTAACAAGAGGGTTCTAACACCCATGGCCAGGGACAATACCTTTCCCTCACTGCCCATTGGGTCAATGTTGTGCAGCCGGGTACTGATCTTGCGAGTGGCGCTGTACGTGTTCTGCCAACTCCAAGGATTGCAGGAATCAAGTCTGTACACATTGATTCCTCCTCCTATTCCAGTTCCTCAGAATCATCGCTGCAGGAGCCGTCACGGTCTACCTCCACATGGACCCGTGAACGTTTACCTGTTGCGACCGATATGAGCACAGCCGTGTCCAAATGTCAACAGGCCATCCTGAAATTAATTTCCATGGGGAATCTTAGCCACACAGCGCAGGAGCTCTGTAATGCCATAAAGCAGGAGAGCGACGTGTGGTTTTTGGAAGAGAATCTACAGGCAGGCTTGGTAGTGTGTGACAATGGCCGAAATCTGGTGTCAGCTCTGGGCCTTGGCAACCTCACTCACATACCATGTCTGTCATATGTGCTCAACTTGGTCGTGCAGAGTTTTTTGAGGGACTATCCGGATCTTGATGCACTGCTGCACAAGGTCCGCCTAGAGTGCGCTCACTTGCGACGTTCCAGCATGGCCAGATCGCTGATTGCAGCTCTGCAATGCAGATTTCACCTTCATGAACATCGCATTATATGTGACGTACCCACCAGGTGGAATTCCTCGTTACATATGTTGGAGCGGTTGTGTGAGCAGCAGCCAACAGTAATGGAGTATCAGCTGCATCAGGCACAGTCAACTCGCAATTTGCGGCGTTCACACTTCACCACTACTGAGTGGGCCTCTATAATAAGAATAATAATAATATTATTTATTTATATAGCGCCATAATATTCCGCAGTGCTTTACAGTTTAACAGTTTCAAAACACGAGTCATAAGTAACAACGTTAACAATACAATAATTAAAGCAAAATCAGCCGCCCCTGCTGGTGAAAGCTTACAATCTACAATGAGGTGTGGGAGATACAAAGTACAGGTGTTTATATACAATGGTGTTTTTACAATGATGGTCCAGCCATTTTAAGGAAGTGAGGGATGCATGGAGATAGTGAATGGGCTACACACACAGAATTACACATAGAATGACTTTGATTAGTGAATGTGATAGGCCACTGTGAACAAATGTGTTTTGAGGGAGCGCCTGAAACCATCCAAATTGCGGATAGTCCTAATTTCTTGGGGTAGAGCATTCCAGAGGATTGGCGCAGCGCGGGTGAAGTCTTGGAGTTGGGAGTGGGAGGTACGGATTAGTGCAGAGGTTAGTCGAAGGTCGTTTGCAGAGTGCAGCAGTCGGTTAGGCCGATAAATATAAATAAGGGAGGAGATGTAGGGGGGTGCTGCGCTGTGGAGAGCTATGTTGGTGAGAACCAGTAATTAGAATTGGATCCTATAATGAATGGGCAGCCACTGCCAGTGTAATGAGTGGCGAATAACTCTATGAAGGATATCTGCCACGTTTTGCGTGCGTTTGATGAGTCAACGCGGATGGCGAGTGCAGATGATGCACTAGTCAGCCTGACTGTCCCCCTTATCTGCCTGCTTCAAAAAACACTGCAAGCACTAAGGCATGAGGTTTTGGAAGAGGTGGAGGATGAGGAGTCACAAATTCCATCACCTTCTGGACAGTCAGCGCAACGTGGTTCCTCACAAAGGGCTGGAGGACTTTCAAAGTACCATGCTGTATCAACAATTGAACCTCCAGAGTCGCTGTCTATATTTTCATAACCATTACAAACTTTTAATGTATTTACAAAGCACATAATGTACATTTTTTGTCTATCCTTTTGTAATGCTATTGTGTTTCCATAAACTGATGTTACAGAATTATGATACAAAGTTTTTAAATTTTGAGTTTTAAATTTTGTAAATTTATATGTATTTGAAGGACTTTGTGAGGAGGATGAGGAGGAGTCAATGGAGGAGGAAGACATCGCTCCAGAGGGAGGTAGACAATGCTCTAGTCAGTATGTAGACCAAGGGTGGGGTGATGCACAGCAGGCGGAGATGACGCCTCTTGCAGGGGACAAACGTTTCTTGGCCAGTTGGGAGTCTGCAGCACATGGTTGATTTCATGCTGCAGTGGCTGAGAAACGACCGCCGCATCGAACACATTCACACCACGTCTGATTATTGGGTGTACACCCTCCTAGACCCTCGCTACCGGGACAACTTACAAAGCCTCATCACACCGTTGAACCGGGAGCGTAAAATGCGGAAGTACCAAGACACACTGGTGCAATCCATAATGTTCTCCATTCCAGCCGAGAGCACTGCTGCTGCTACTGATTTACAAAGCAGCTCTGTGCGTCGAGGCAGTGGAGACAGCTCTGCAACAAGAGGGAGCACAAGCAGCGCCTCTGCACAGGGCAAGAACAGTATGTTCCAAATGTGTCGAAGTTTTGTGGCAGCGCCACCAATGTCTACACCATCCGAGACGGCTCCAGTCAGCAGGAGGCAACATTTCCGTAAGATGGTGACAGACTACATGTCTTGCCCTCTCAGTGTACTCCCAGATGGCTCTTCCCCATTCAAGTTTTGTGTCTCTAAGCTGGATACATGGCCAGAGCTTAGCCAGTATGCATTGGAGGTGCTGGCTTGATCTGCTGGCAGTGTATTATCGGAGCGCGTCTTTACTGCTGCAGGTGGTGTACTAACAGACCGTTGCATGCGACTATCCTACGATAATGTAGAACGGCTTACTTTTCTGAAAATGAACTAGGCATGGATCTCGCCTGAATTTGCCTGTCCGGTTTCAGATTAACTAACTGGTTGACAACGTTTTCCATGTCTCCTGTTATGTTCATCTTTCTACCACCTGAGCTATACTCCCTGGGCTACAACACTGCCAGTTGCTGCTCAGAAGTGTCGTGTCCACAGACCAATACACAAGCTATAGTGATAGTGGGGTTCAGTAACGCCTGCTGTTCCCCTGCTGTGTGTCCGGCAAAAATTACTGCTACCTAGCTACACATGTTTAAAAAAACATGACATGTTAAAGTGGCTAGTGCTACACATAGATATCAGGCTACACCCTTATTTCTAAGCTGTAAACAAGTGAAACGTCAAATTTAAAACCATTCAATGATTAGTGTTGGTAACAAATCTGTAACTAAATAATTGTGACATATTATGGCAGATATCCACATGTCTAACACAAATGCTAACACAAAAGCATACTTATGCTATAGGGTACTGATGGTGAACCTTCTCACTCCATAACTTTGACCAATCCAACTCACATCATGCCTCAAATGCTGCAATGTTGGAAGTGCATAATGTGGGTTGAACTTTGACAACAGCTGCAGTGCGAAGGTTATCCTTCTGTGTTCTTGGCTTTTAAATAAAAGCATACAAGTAAATATAATAATACATTGTTGATTAAGGGACATGATGTACACCTGTAATATTGTGCAAACAATGGATGTAGGACTATTCCTCTTCAACATTACTTATATTTGTGTCATTTGAAAAAATACATATTTTAGTTAAAAATTAAAAACCCATGTTCAGTAGCTGTGAAAGGCCCGTTTGTGTACTTCTATATTGTTTGCAACCAATGTATTGTATACGGGTGGAAGCGCGTCACACTAATAGATTAGATTTATTTTAAATGGAATGTAGCAGAACCAATTGGAGATAAATGAAAAGGATGAGCCACTGAGACACGCTCAGCAGAGTACAAGCAGCAGTGCTTGAACATGTAACTGGAGCGTGATCTGCACTCAAAAAAGTAAAAAACACAGACTGAAGTGAACACTGAAACACAACTGTCCACAATCTGTGAAAAGCTCCTTTCTGTACTTCTATAGTGTTTGCAACCAATGTATTGTATACGGATGGAAGCGCGTCACACTAATAGATTAGATTTATTTTAAATGGAATGTAGCAGAACCAATTGGAGATAAATGAAAAGGATGAGCCACTGAGACACGCTCAGCAGAGTACAAGCAGCAGTGCTTGAACATGTAACTGGAGCGTGATCTGCACTCAAAAAAGTAAAAAACACAGACTGAAGTGAACACTGAAACACAACTGTCCACAATCTGTGAAAAGCTCCTTTCTGTACTTCTATAGTGTTTGCAACCAATGTATTGTATACGGATGGAAGCACGTCACACTAATAGATTTGATTTTTTTCTAATATAATGGAGCTGCACCAATTCCACTAAATAAAATAAAAAAAAAAAAAAAAAAAAAAAAAAAGTGACACGTGCGATGTCAAAAGGGGGGATTCCAACAAACCAGCTCCCCCGCACGTCACACACCACCCTTCAAAGAGCTTTAAAAAAAAACTGGGCAAAAGAAGCTTTAAAAACAGGGTTGGGGGAAACTAGCCCCTCAAGCACAGTAGTACAAAAACGCAAATATCTAAATTCCCCCCAGGTGAGCAAATAATTTTTGGCCCTTTCGATTCAAGCCAGTACGCTAAAATGGCCGGCCCCTTTTTAATGCATTCTGACATCATTTTCACACCAAACAAAAACCAAGGGCCCTTAGTTAAGAGACCGCAGCATTACCCAAAACCCACACTTTTGAAGGGTTCCCATTTGGGTGACAAAATCACATTCCCCCTCAAAGAATTTTTGGGGAAATTCCCATTCCGGGATACGAATGGAAAAATTCGGGGAATTTTTAAAATCGGGAAATTTTTCCAAAAAATTTGGCCCTTCCCGGAAATTTTTGGGATCGGAATCTCCAAAATAGGCACTGGGGGCAATGCAAAGGGGACTGGGCCGGGGTGGGAAAAATTTACTGGGGGGAGTGGGGGGCTGTCATGGGTCACGGTGGCAGTCACTGGGTGCAGTGGGGGGCTGTTCCCCTGGGGTGGGGGCAAGTAATGGGTTTTCAGGGGGGGGGTTCAAGGGGGGGAAAGGGGCGAGTATGGGGAGGGGAGCGATGGGGTGTAAAGGGGGGGGGTGGGGTTTTTTTATTTTAAATGGGTGGCTTTGGGGGGTGGGATGGTGTCCGGGGGGAATGGCACTGGTTCACTGGGGTGCAGATGTCACTGGTGGCAGTGGGGAGCTGTCACTGGTGTGTACTGGTTCACGGTGTGCAATGTCACTGGTGTCAAATGGTGTGCAGTTGGGGGAGCTGTGGGAAAATCGCTGGCTTCTATGGGGCCCCAAACAAACCCGGGGGAATCCCCACCGGTTTTGCTGACGATCGCCCTGTCCCCCTTCCCCTGTGTGTATTGTCCCGGAACCCCGGGTGTCAGGCGGGGCCCCTTTATCTCACCCCAGTGTGGCACTTGTGGGGACGATTTTGCCCGGGATTGCGAG
>JARQOD010000003.1:72087461-72173502 GCA_033576555.1 Oophaga sylvatica | reverse complement strand
GATAATGGGAAGGCGATGATATTAATGGGGAGGCAATGAATGATGATGATGGGGAGGCAATGATAATGATGGGGAGGCGATGATGATGATGGGCAGGCATTAATGATGATGGGGAGGCAATGATAATGATGGGGAGGCGATGATGATGATGATGGGAGGCAATAAATAATGGGAAGGCGATGATAATATGGGGAGGCAATGAATGATGATGGTGGGGAGGCAATGATAATGATGGGGGAGGCAATGATAATGATGGGGAGGCAATGATATGATGGGGAGGCAATGATAATGATGGGGAGGCGATGATGATGATGGGGAGGCAATAAATGATGATGATGGGGGAGGCAATGATATGATGGGGGCAATGAATGAGGGGAGGCGATGATAATGATGTGCAGGCATTGATGATGATGGGGAGCAAAGGATGATTTTGGGGAGGCAATGATGATGAGGAGACAATGATGATGATGATGGGGATTCAATAATGATGATGGGGAGGCAATGATGATGATGGGGAGGAAATAATGATAATGGGGAGGAGATGATGATGATGATAATGGGGAGTCTTTCCACAGAGCCTTTTCCTGAGCCGTAACAGTGCAGAACGCAGCACAGCGCAGAGGAGAGCTCCATATTTTGTATGGAGCATTATATGGGGACCAGTATCCTGTATGGAGCATTATATGAATAGCAACATCATCAATACCTCCCAATATCAAACACCTCACCAAAGAGAAGTCATTCCAGCCATCACATTAGGTAGGAGTTATTTAAATGTTTGAATAAATATAGTTGGCTAATGTTTAAGTTTATTAATGAGTGATGAGCGAGTACACTCATTGCTCGGGCTTTCCTGAGCATGCTCGGGTGTCCTCCGAGTATTTTGGCATGCTCGGAGATTTAATTTTCGTTGCCTCAGCTCCCTGATTTGCAGCTGCTGGACAGCCTGAATACATATGAGGAATGCTTGTTTGTTAAGGATTTTCCACACGCCAAAATACTCAGAGGACACCTGAGCATGCTTGGGAAAACCCGAGCAACGAGCATACTCGCTCATCATTATTAATAATTTTATGCGGCCCCCGAACACTATTATAAAATTCCAAATGGCCCTCGGCAGAAAAAAGGTTCCCCACCCCTGCTCTAAGGGAACTAACAGTCTTTCAACTTTCCCAGCTAATCAGCTCTGTCTGAGGTGACTAGACTGTCTGTCTCTCTGAGGTAATCCGCTCTCCTCTCGTCTGAGGTGTTCTCTGGTGTTCTGAGGAGATCTCATCAGAGGTAACTGCTGTGCCTTCACTACCCTATATATACTGCAAAAGGGCTCCCTCTGGTGGCTCTAGAGAATAGTGAAGGTGTGAATGAATATCAGGTATGTGTGGGGGTTACCTTTAGTGCATCCTCCTGGGTAATGTGGCTCCAAGCGCAGCTGGGCTACACACAGGCTGGTCTTATAATCACACACAGCTTTACAGTGAGATCAGAGCTAACACTGCAGATCACAGCTAACACAGTACAGCAGAATTGAACTTTGTCTTTCTACAAACATTTGTATAAGCAGTTGATCTCTCATAGTACTTCAGCTTCTATCTCTCAGGCAGCCATTGTGTGTGGGTGGGAGATGGGGGGGCAGAACAATAGAGTTGACAGTACTGTGAGAAGACAGCTGTAAATGTTTGTTGTGTTTGTAATGAGACATCGTTCAATTCTGCTGTACTGTGTTGGTTATTATCAGGCACAGCTCTGCAGCAGAGACCCCAGCAGTAAGAGAATACAAGTGCTGCTGCAAATGTGTGTAATGAAATAAAGTACACTTCTGCTGTGTTACCTCTCCTGTACTTAGTTTTTCCGTACTGTATTAGTTCTGCTGTACTGTGTTAGCTCTATGGTACTGTTTCAGCTTTGCTATAGTGTGTTAAATCTGCTGTTTTCTGTTAGCTGTATATGCACTGTTGTAGCTCTATTGTATTGTGTTAGCTCTATTGTACTGTGCTACCTCAGCTGTACTGTGTTAGCTCTGCTGGACTGTGTTAGCTCTCCTGGACTGTGTTAGCTCTGCAGTACTGTGTTAGCTTTCCCTTCTTGTGTTAGCTCTGCTGCACTGTGTTAGCCCAAATGTACTCTGTAAGAGCTACTGTACTGTGTTGGTTCTGGTATCACACTGGTAATGCCTCCTTTCATTTAAGATAAGCTCTGGAGGCAGATTCTCAAGGAGATCTATGTCCGGCCCACAGATCTTAACAGCTCATTTACATATAGAAAAACAGAGGTTTCTCAGGAATAAGACATTGGATCGTAGGTATTAAGGTATCATTTTATTCAACTGTATTTCGCAGTCCATACAGCATTCATACTGCAATTTTTACTTCCATTGCTGTATAATGCAAAAAATGAAAACTTCAAGGGATATTTCCATGTGAGATGTTTAGGGAAAGCCCACAGAATTTATGTCTGGGATTTGCAACTATAGTGAGAATGGTGTCCTGTTTCAGACTGGAGACTTCTTTTGGAATGGAAGCTACTTTTGGAAATCCCAAAATTAGGGAACCGCATGCGCTGCCATCTCTACCCATTGATTTGAATGGGCACAATGCTTTATTTTTTCTATGATGGCTGAAGCGAATTTGAATCACAAGGGGTCACAGGTGTTTATGATCCAATTGTCTGAAAAACCCAAAAAATTATCGATAGGATAGGTGACAACTTATTGATTGCTGGGTGTCCAACTTCTGAAACGCCCGCCAATCCTGACAATTCGGCTAAGGAAGACCTCAACTACATCCAATTCTTTGGGACTGGAGGAGAAAGCTGAGGACTGCGCTCGGTAATTTTCACCACAACTCAGGGAATGAACGGAGGCGAGGTGCGTATGCTCTTCCTCCACTCCACTAGTGGGGGTCCCAGAGGTCAGACCCCCCGTGATCAATAAGTTATACCCTATCATATCGATATACTTGGTACCAGCCCTTTGCATAGTAAAGATTTGGTAGACCTGTGTCCCCATCTGCTCTCAACCTCCGAGGTTACCAAGGGCGTACTCGCCATTGGTGCAACCCATGAGATAAGGGTACCCAATTTCACCTCCAAAGTAGCTTTTTTTTTTTTTTTTTACAGCCATAGAGAGGTTCTCACCTTTGCTTATGTCCGCCACTGAGCATGACTGTATTACTCAGATGCATGAGATAAACTGTCTGCAGTATGTGCCTAATACCCCTACATGTAGAGTGGCCCCAGGCATCCTCCACCTTTGCTCCCACCTTTCAGAGTCAGCTTAAAAGCTGGTTCTGCACGCCCTAAATTGGCAGCGTAATTAGGGGGAGGCATAACATGCCTGTCAGTAGCTGGCCCCTGGGTGTATTGTTGTATATGGTCTGTCAGCAGAGATTTTTAGGATGGGGTCTTCTCATATATGTAATACATAAACTACATGTATTTGTAGTGTGGCTGCCCTTACGGGGGGGCATATGTGTGTGTGGCTGAGACGTCAGCCTAAGACTAATCCGCGCAGAATAGATTACACTGATGGCTAGGGTGTGCGGAGCCCTCATTTACCAATGACTGACACGGGCTTTAGCGCTGATACCTGCCACTCTATCACAGATCCTTACTGTAGCATTTCTGCCTAATCCCTAAGCATGCAGAAATGCCGCGCACAGCACTTTGTATGGATACAGTGTAGCCGGGCCTGTTTAACAACGCATTCCAACCATTGACAGTCTGGCAAGAGGAGATAAACCTTCCAGGTGCACAAATCACTGCGGGGCATGACAGCTATGGGTGACAGCAGTGCCGCTGTGTTCTCTCGAAGGAAATAGAAATATGTTAGAACTAGCCCCGGTGGCAATTTGCATGTGCCCACCATCAGACGGCGAGGGTTTGGGTCATGTCAGATGGTGACATGGCCCCACGGGTCACAGGAACACAAACACAGGTGCCGCCGAGATTAGAAGCGCCATCGATTTACAAATGGAGAAAAACTTCCTTCTGCTGAAATCCAACCTTTATTAAAATGGAAGAATAGATGTTTGCTCCAGAGAAGTCTAAGGCTATGTTCACACGCAGCGTTTTATTTTTCTCTGCAGTATTTTTAGCTGCGCTTTTTTGGGTGCGGATTACACGTGTGATTTTTCTCTAGTACATATCTGCAAAAACGCTTAAAGAAAAGCAGCGAAACCTGTTTTTGCACTTTATTATTGCGTTTTATGGATGAAAAAACACTTAAAGAACATAATGAATTAAAAAAAAAACATGTTCTCAAATTTTGACAGGAATAAAAAAAAGCGCATATTTCAGAATTCTGAAATCTAATCGCTTTTGCTCATACAGTAAAACGCAGCTTATTTGCATTAAAAAAAATTTAAAAAATTAATTGCTGTGTGTGAACACAGCCAAAGATCTCTGGGGTAAAATTATGCCAAACAATTGGTGGTAAACGGGCTTCAGCGCCCAATCGAAGCTTCTGATGCAAATGTGATCATACACTTGCCTTACACATTTGTTCTACTTCTTTAAGACGTTTTATAAAAGGGATTGTCTGAAGTTGCGTAACAGGAGCACACCGCTCCCCTGCCTCCCGGCTGACTGTTTGCCGGGGGTTGTAAGGTATTGATGATTGACAGTTCGGTACGGTGGCAAAGTTGACCCTCTGATCCAAGCTGTGCACTCTCCGATGCCGCAGACAGAGGCCGCTATACCGCTGCAGCATCGGAGGAGTGTGGGCGATCAGAACAGCGCATACGTAAGCAATGCGTGGGTCGCCTAGGAGACCGACCACAACTGTTAGAATCAAGGTAATTTAGGCAATGAACCATAAACATTTTTTAGCAACTAGTAAATTGGAAACTTGCTTGTTTTTGCAAACACTTTGCAATTTTACCCATTTAAGAAGATTGGACATCCATGGTTGGTTAAAAAATTTTAAAAAAGGAGGATAATCTCCTTCTGATACAGAGTTCCCTGCCTGTCTACCGGCTATCTGATCAGTGTCCGCTGTCCAAACAGGAGGAAACGATGTCGTCCCTTTAGGCGAGCAGCCTTGCTTTTTGACCACTCATTAATAAAATATGTTAATGTGGTGCCCCTGAAGGTCCAGTTGCCACAGAGGTGCTGCACCTCAGCCAGAGGTGTGGTATCCCAATCTCAGGTAAGGAGGGGGCACTACCCAGGACTCTAACACCAGCATCCAACACCACTCCAGTCAGGGCATCTGGGTGTACCCTATGGGAGGATGGCCTCAACTCAGGCTGGAGAAAGGTAGAGGGTGGGTGGAGCGAGTAGAAGGGGCGGAGCTAAAGGAGTGACAGTTGATGGGAGGAGTTAGTGCTGAGGTGAAGAGATTGTTCTGGAAAGGGTCAGTCAGTTGGAGAGAGACGGAGAAAGAGGGAGGACGTGTGAGGAGCAGAGGGAAGCTCCTGGAGCAAGAAGGGATCTTAGGGGGCATGGGTAGTGAGGAATTCACCTGTGGTGCCCGAATCCAGCCTGACCATAGTCGGGTGGAGGTACCAGGTCGCAGTAGGGGAACCGGCCCCCAAGACTAGTGGAGCACTACAAGACTCAGCTAGCAAACCAGAGGCTGTAGTACCTGTATGTGACACAGCCACTTCCACACACATTCGCTGAAAAGGTAGCCGATAGGATCAAGGGGACCTAAAGTACGTCACCCAACAAGATTCGAGGCTGCCGGCTTGGGACCCTGTGTGTGAAGGCGTGAGGCAGGAGAAGTGGTAGCCAGCACAGGGAGATGGCCAGAGTAGGAACACAAGAAAGGAGTCCTGGAGTGGTGTATCCCAATATACCTGGGAGATTACTGGTCCCCTCACCTGGAGGACACAGCACTAGGGTTGAGCATTCCGATACTGCAAATATCGGGTATCGGCCGATATTGGCTGTATCGGAATGCCGATTCCGAGTTCCGATATTTTCGTCTTATCGGATACCGTAATCGGGATTGTCACTGTCACTGTCAGTGTCCGTCGGTCGGGTCTGTCAGGAGTCAGCGGCACTTACCTGTCAGAAGATCTCCGGCGGTCACGTCCTGGACTGCTTGATGGCCGCAATCTTCTTTCCCCGGCGGTCACATGCAGTTTCTCGCGATAACTGCAGTGACTGCTGGGTAATCCCGGCCGTAAAGCAGTCAGTCCGATGACGTCACCGCCGGGGAAGCAGGTAATCAGCTGTGCTGCGTCGCGATGACAGGCTCTGCCTGTCATTGCGATGTAGCAGAGTTGGATCGTCGTGGGACTGTCGTTATGGACTGCGTCGGACAGGTGGTATACTGTTGGTTTGTTTTTTTTCTTTTTTACAGGAGATCGATGGCGTCGCAGGAATGAGAGTACAATAAAATTAATGAAAACTGTGTTGTCTCTTTTATTTCATTAAAATACTTTTTTCTTGCTTTGTCTTTTTTTTATGCATTTAATAACTTTGGGATTAATAATGGATCGGTGTCTTATTGACACCTCTCCATTATTAACCGGGCTTATTGTCACCGTGCAATCAACGGTGACATTAACCCCTTATTACCCCGCTTGCCACCGCTACAGGGCAAGTGGGAAGAGCCGGGTAAAGTGCCACAATTGGCACATCTTTTGATGCGCCAAATGTGGGGCTGCTGTAGCCTGGTATTATCAGGCTGTTGAGGGCCAAAATCCATGGGCCTTGACAGTCTTTTAATACCAGGCCGCAGCAGTCTGCATTTTACTTGGCTGGTTAACAAAAATAGGGGGGATCCCCACGCCGTTTTTTTTTCGAGGGGATCCCCTATTTTTGTTAATCAGCCAAGATATGCAGACTGCTGTGGCCTGGTATATCAGGCTGGCAAGGTCCATGGATCTTGGCTCCTTAACAGCCTGAAATCAGGCCTCAGCGTCTGCTTCATCTGGCTGGTTAACAAAAATAGGGGGACCCCACGCCAATTTTTTCGAGGGGATCCCTATTTTTGTAATCAGCCAAGATATGCAGACTGCTGTGGCCTAGTATTATCAGGCTGGCAAGGTCCATGATCTTGGCTCCTTAACAGCCTGAAAATCCAGGCCTCAGCGGTCTGCTTCATCTGGCTGGTTAACAAAAACAGGGGGGACCCCACGCCATTTTTTTTTAGAAGGGAACCCCTATTTTTGTTAATCAGTTCCCTCTGACGTCACTGATTGTGTCCCTGGCTGACCTGAAGTGAAAGTGGAAAGCAATCAATTAAGCTTTCCACTTAAGGGCCCGTCTCACATAGCGATATCGCTACCGAGATCGCTGCTGAGTCACTAGTTTTGTGACGCAGCAGCAAGCTCACCAGCGATATCGCTGTGTGTGACATTCAGCGACGATCAGCCCCCCTGCCGGGTATCGCTGATCGTCGCTGAAATGTCAGGACCTTTTTTTGATCGCTGGTTTCCCGCTGACAGGCACGCATCGCTGCGTGTGACAGGCGGGAGACCAGCGATCCGCTGGTAACCAAGGTACACAGCGGGTTTCCAGGCGCGGGGCTGTGCCTAGAAACCCGCTGTGTACCTTGGATACCAGCGCCCTGATGCAGGGAGCTGGTATCCAAGGTACACAGCGGGTTTCCAAGCGCTGCGCGGTGCCTGGAAACCCGCTGTGTACCTTGGTTACCAGCGGATCGCTGGTCTCCCGCCTGTCACACGCAGCGATGCGTGCCTGTCAGAGGGAAACCAGCGATCAAAAAAAGGTCCTGACATTTCTGCGACGATCAGCGATACCCGGCAGGGGGGCTGATCGTCGCTGAATGTCACACACAGCGATATCGCTGGTGAGCTCGCTGCTGCGTCACAAAACTTGTGACTCAGCAGCGATCTCGGTAGCGATATCGCTATGTGAGACGGGCCCTTAAGCGATGTTACCCGCAGTGTCGCTGTCCCAGATCGCTGCCTGAGCTGCCTGTTTGGCAGCTCAGCAGCGATCATGTAGCGATACACCAGCGATCCTGACAAGTGCATATCGTTGTCGGGATCGCTGGTGTATCGTTATGTGACACCCAGCCTTTACTCTCCTGTCAGGCAGGAGAGGAACTCATTCATTTGGGGTTTACTGTGAGGCTGCAGCATTAGCTGCGGTCCCTGCAGTAAACATTAACCCTTTCTGAAGGATTACACCGTGGGACCTGACTGTGCATGGGATAGGTAAGAATAATTTTGCTTTTTTATTTTATTTTTATTACAGGAAATGGTTTTTGCAGTAAAATAAAATATGGTCAAAAACATGTGTCTTTATTTCATTAAAATGATTTTTAATTAAAGTGTGTGTGTTTTATTTTTATTTCATGCAATAGGATTAATAATTGATAGTTGTCTAATTGACAGCTCTCAATTATTAACCTGGCTTAAGGTCACCTTTCAATAGCAAGGTGGCTTTAACCCCATATTAACCCATTCGCCACCGCTACAGGGCAATGGGAATAGACGGGCAAAGTGCCAGAAAGGGCGAATCTAATTATAGATTTGTCTTTCCTGGGGTGTCTGGGGGCAGATGTTAGTAGCCGGGGGGGGGGCAAAAATAATGGTCCCTCTCTGGGCTATTATTATCTGCCCCCACTCACTGGCTTTGTCTGTCTGGTTGCGAAAATAGGGCGGGAGCCCACGCATTTTTTTTCAGCAATTTTACACCTCATATATATATATACATGTCATTGAATTTGTGACACATATATATATATATTTATATTTGTAGTTCATACACTTCTACATAGTATAATAGCCGCTAATTCAATTGCCGGCTTTTGTGAAAATGCAGAACCCGACATGAAATGACACTTGGTGTACATAGGGTTAACCATGTCTTTTCATGTCCTTTGCTATCTAATTTGCACAAACAATTAAATCAGTCTATGTGTGCAAAATTTCACACCTGTAGGGGTTAATTAAAGGTGTAAATTCGTAGCAAAAAAGTCCGTTTTTTTTACAACGAATTTACACCTTTAATTAACCCCTACAGGTGTGAAATTTTGCACACATAGACTGATTTAATTGTTTGTGCAAATTAGATAGCAAAGGACATGAAAAGACATGGTTAACCCTATGTACACCAAGTGTCATTTCATGTCGGGTGACCCGACATGAAATGACACTTGGTGTACATAGGGTTAACCATGTCTTTTCATGTCCTTTGCTATCTAATTTGCACAAACAATTAAATCAGACTATGTGTGCAAAATTTCACACCTGTAGGGGTTAATTAAAGGTGTAAATTCGTAGCAAAAAAGTCCGTTTTTTTTGCTACGAATTTACACCTTTAATTAACCCCTACAGGTGTGAAATTTTGCACACATAGACTGATTTAATTGTTTGTGCAAATCATATAGCAAACGACATCAAAAGACATGGTTAACCCTATGTACACCAAGTGTCATTTCATGTCGGGTGCTTCTGTCTTTTCACTGAAGCCGGCTTTTCCCGGCAATTGAATCAGAGAGGATATTTTACTATGTAGAAGTGTATAAACTATACATATATGTATATATATGTCACAATGACATGTATATATATATATATAATGTATTCTATGTGTGTATATTTAGTGTTTACAAGGAAAGAATGGGGTTTTTTTAGTTGCGATATTTTGTTTCCATAGACTTACATGGGACTTCCGGTATCGGTATCGGGTATCGCTGATATTTTAGTGATATCGGCGATACCATTCCGATTCCGATACTTTAGGATATCGGAAAGTATCGCTCAACTCTACACAGCACTAAATGGGCATATGTGCACACGTGAACTGTAAGTAAAAGCATTGGAAAACTGCACCTTGCTGTGTCCCTGGAATCCTTCCTGCGTCATCTGCTAGCACCATTAAAAACCACCATAATTACACCTCATAACATCTGCCCTGGGATAAAGCTCTGCCTGTAGAGAGCTGGAACACCAAAGCTGCGTCAACATCTGCCCCAGAGGACCTAAACTGCAGCGTCGGCCAAATATAGCCAAACACCACAGGTAGCGTCACAAACATTTTCCCTTTTTCCCCTTTATCATCTTCATTCTTAACATCTTAAATTCATCTTTTGTTGGACACCCAGGGCAACGGACCGGGTCACGGCTGCCGTGACATGTCCCCTTTTAAGAACTGTGCCGACCTGGTACCGAGTACCCCAAGGCCCTAGGGGGCGCTCCATTTTGGCGTCACGAATAGGATTGACCGGCCCGTTAATACGAGTCTTGTGCGCCCAGAGACAATATAAAAGGAAATGGCGTAGCTTCTCATCGTGGGCTAGGCTACAGAAAAGGCGCAAAAATCATGTCCGCATACTGCACATCTTTCTATGTAACCAAAACATGGCCAATGGCCAGGGGGATCTGCCTCCTGGCCTGGTGTGGTGGAAAAAGAACAAGGTACCGCCCATGAAGGAGGGAGCAGGAGAAACACGAGACTGACCCGGTGGACGCCATGGTGAGTGAGTGGTGGTTGGAGGCCTCGGGTGCACGGGGAGGAAACAGCAGAATTCCCCGGCCAGCAAGATGAGGCTACGGACCCGCTGCCAGTGGTGGACCCGAAGCTCCTCGGAGAGGAGGTAGAGGAGCTGACCCAACAACTCCTGCAGATGCAGCTAACCGCAGTGACAAAATGGATGGAGGCTGTTTTTGAGACCGTGACTGGGAGGAGGATGTCCACACCACTAGCGTCCTCGACCCCGGAAGCAAAGGAAGAGAAGACCGGCACCGGAGGAGCAGGTATGAATACTGCCCTGGTAGCGGAGGAGACCCTAGTGGGACCACTAGAACCACCACCGTCCCTAAGACCTGGCCAGGTGATGATATATATAGCAAAATTAAGAAAAAATCCAGCTCCACGACAAAGTGAAAAAGTAGATCTTTATTCACTTGATATATCAAGCATAGAGGATAAAAGTATCAGCATAGATAGCAGCAAAAAAATGCGTTATCAATGCGTTTCTGGTGTCGCAGCACCCTTAGTCATTAGTTCATGACTAAGGGTGCTGCGACACCAGACATGTGAGGAGCAAAGGGAAGCTCCTGGAGCAAGAAGGGATCCTAGGGGGCACGTTTAGTGAGGAATCCACCTGTGGTGCCCGAATCCAGCCTGACCAGAGTCGGGTGGAGTGACCAGGTCGCAGTAGGGGAACCGGCCCCCAAGACTAGTGGAGGACTATAAGACTCAGCTAGCAAACCGGAGGCTGTAGTAACTGTATGTCACACAGCCACTTCCACACACATTTGCCGAAAAGGTAGCCGGATAGGATCAAGGGGACCTAAAGTACGTCACCCAACAAGATCCGAGGCTGCCGGCTTAGGACCCTGTGTGTGAAGGCGTGAGGCAGGAGAAGCGGTAGCCAGCACAGGGAGACTGCCAGAGTAGGAGCACAAGAAAGGAGTCCTGGAGTGGTGAATCCCAATATACCTGGGAGTTAACTGGTTCCCTCACCTGGAGGACACAGCACTGAATGGGCATATGTGCACAAGTGAACTGTAAGTAAAAGCATTGGAAAACTGCACCTTGCTGTGTCCCTGGAATCCTTCCTGCGTCATCTGCTAGCACCATTAAAAACCACCATCATTACATCTCATAATATCTGCCCTGGGACAAAGCTCTGCCTGTGGAGAGCTGGAACACCAAAGATGCGTCACCATCTGCCCCAGAGGACCTGAACTGCAGCGTCGGCCAAATATAGCCGAATACCACAGGTGGCGTCACAAACATTTTCCCTTTTTTCCCCCCCCTTATCATCTTTATTCTTAACATCTTAAATTCATTTTTGTTGGAGGCCCAGAGCCACAGACCGGGTCACTGCTGCCATGACACGTCAACTGTAAGAACTGTGCCGACCCGTTACCGAGTACCCAAGGCCCTAGGGGGCGCTCCATTAACATATTAGACAACCCCTTTAAGGTGGACATACATCTACTAGCCATCTCTCCCAACCCGCCCATACACATGTTCAGACGATCGTGCATGTATTCTGAATGGGACAGAAAAGCCGCTGCCAGGCTCCTACTGGGAAGGAACAAAGGATCAGGCATGTTAAAGTTTCACATGCCTGATCATCTATATCTGCTGAATGAATATTAGCCAAATATCTAGTATTTGTTGGATGGTCAGCCTGCCTAATGTGCATGGGTACCTTAAAGCTATTATGAAGTTGTAGAAGACAAAATCGATCAATAATTACATACCTAAAATCAGAAAAACGTGAGCACAAGCTCTATGTACTGTGCACCATTTGTGTATAATGTGTGATGCATCTGACACAAGTTATAAATAGAGATCCAGCCGTCACCTCCAATATCTACCGCTGCCAGGTCACTTATCTGAATTCCCTGACATTTATGATAGAAAACTGATCGAGTGATCTCAGGAAAAGGGTAATAAGATTATTAGCATATATATACAGTGCTCAAAAAAATAAAGGGAACACTCAAATAACACATCCTAGATCTGAATGAATGAAATATTCTCATTGAATACTTTGTTCTGTACAAAGCTGAATGTGCTGACAACAAAATCACACAAAAATCATCAATGGAAATCAATTTTATTAACCAATGGAGGCCTGGATTTGGAGTCACACACAAAATTAAAGTGGAATGTAATGTCCTTAAAACAAGTCAAAATGATGCTCAGTAGTGTGTGTGGCCTCCACGTGCCTGTATGACCTCCCTACAACGCCTGGGCATGTTCCTGATGAGGAGGTGGATGGTCTCCTGAGGGATCTCCTCCCAGACCTGGACTAAAGCATCCGCCAACTCCTGGACAGTCTGTGGTGCAACGTGACGTTGGTGGATGGAGCAAGACATGATGTCCCAGATGTGCTCAATTGGATTCAGGTCTGGCAACGGCCGGGCCAGTCCATAGCTTTAATGCCTTCATCTTGCAGGAACTGCTGACACACTCCAGCCACATGAGGTCTGGCATTGTCCTGCATTAGGAGGAACCCAGGGCCAACCGCACCAACATATGGTCTCACAAGGGGTCTGAGGATCTCATCTCGGTACCTAATGGCAGTCAGGCTACCTCTGTCGAGCACATGGAGGGCTGTGCGGCCCTCCAAAGAAATGCCACCCCACACCATTACTGACCCACTGCCAACCGGTCATGCTGAAAGATGTTTCAGGCAGCAGATCGCTCTCCACAGCGTCTCCAGACTCTGTCACGTCTGTTACATGTGCTCAGTGTGAACCTGCTTTCATCTGTGAAGAGCACAGGGCGCCAGTGGCGAATTTGCCAATCCTGGTGTTCTGTGGCAAATGCCAAGCGTTCTGCACGGTGTTGGGCTGTGAGCACAGCCCCATCTGTGGACATCGGGCACTCAGACCATCCTCATGGAGTCGGTTTCTAACAGTCTGTGCAGACACATGCACATTTGTGGCCTGCTGGTGGTCATTTTGCAGGACTCTGGCAGTGCTCCTCCTGTTCCTCTTTGGTTGTTGCCCTCCTACGGCCCCCTCCACGTTTCCTGGTGTACTGGCCTGTCTCCTGGTAGCGCCTCCAGCCTCTGGACACTACACTGACAGACACAGCAAACCTTCTTGCCACAGCTCGCATTGATGTGCCATCCTGGATGAGCTGCACTACCTGAGCTACTTGTATGGGTTGTAGAGTCCATCTCATGCTACCACGAGTGTGAAAGCACAACCAACATTCAAAAGTGACCAAAACATCAGCTATAAAGCATTGGTACAGAGATGTGGTCTGTGGTCCCCACCTGTAGAACCACTCCTTTATTGAGTGTGTCTTGATAATTGCCAATAATTTCCATCTGTTGTCTATTCCATTTGCACAACAGTATGTGAAATTGATTATCAATTAGTGTTGCTTCCTAAGTGGACAGTTTGATTTCACAGAAGTATAATTTACTTGGAGTTATATTCTGTTGTTTAAGTGTTCCCTTTATTTTTTTGAGCAGTGTATATATATATATGTATATATATATATATATATATATATATATATATACATATATATATATAACTATGCTGTGTGTATATATTTTATATATATATATACACATACAACGTGTGTGTGCGGTGATGTAAGGGCAGTATCATGGACTGTTGGCCTTTCCCTGATAATAGCTTAGTACAAAGTACTTGTCGGGTATCATATGACATTGATCTTCAAGTTACCATTTACTCAAGTTCTCTGTACACACAGGAGTTCTATGTACATTGAGAAGAGAAGGATTATGAAGTCACACTTTTAATATTTTCCTTAAGTTTTAAGGTAGAAAGAAGACAGAAGCCCATCAAGTTTAATCTATGATCCAGAGGAAGGTGAAAAATCCATGAGACAAATGCTAATGTGGAGTACGAAAAATTCTGTTCTGACGCCATAGTTGGTCTTCAGATTAGTTTTCCGGATCAACATCCCATCTGGAGAATCTAGTACCAATAACCTGTAATAGTACATTTTATAAGTAAGACTTCCCTGCCCTCCTTGAACTTGCGCAATAAAGCTCAAGCCTAGTACAGTGAAGAATCCATAGTTTTATTGCTCTTTACTGTAAAGAATACTACTTTTACTTTAAAAAATCCATTGTTTCATTGCTCTTTCTGTAAACAATCCATAGTTTCACTGCTATCACATTAAAGAATCCATTATTCAACTGCTCTTACAGTAAAGCCTACACAGTATAACTGTTCGTACAGTAAAGAATCCATAGCTTGCTGCACTTACAGTGGAGAATCCCTGTCTGTGATGGTGATTAAACCTTATTCCTTCTACATGTAGAAGATGACTCCTTGGTATCATTGCAGGCTGCAGTGTAAAAAGATCACTAAAAAGATCTCTGTACTGTCCATCTACATATTTGTAAATCATACAAACGTTTCACATTAAGAAGATCTGTGATTTTCATCCACACTTGTGGTCAGTTACTGGCCGAACTTTGCTATAACTGTCTGCCTAGGAGAAGATTCAGATGAATTTCTAGGAAAGTCTTCATGGTAAGAAAAAAAAAAACTTTAGAAAATGTTCAATAACATAAAACCATTATTCAATCAGTAGTGCACAGATAAAGGGAGAATAGAATAAACCAGCCATATACAGAATATTACCACAGGATCAACAAGCCACAGCGACTATAAATAAATCCAAATATTACCAGATCCATGAGGTTTCCTTTTTCCTTTTCTGTCACTAATAAGACCGTCATGACACGTCCAATGGTCACCGACACCCAGCCGTCATAATAGTATCAATCCAAAACTAGGAGCATTGCGAAGTGTCCTCTATATAAGCTGACGGTATAAATTCTCATTCATTTTTGATGAAAAATAGAAAAGATTAAGGAACAGCTGAATCTAACATGTCCAGAAATTGTCCCGATTTTCATGCTCTTTTTTGATAAGTGGTTCTTCTTCACTAGTATTCCCCCATAGATGCTGGGACAGCCATGCCTTCACTTCCAGCATACTTTGCTCTTGCTATTGTTTAATGGCTTGCTCCCTGAACTGAGAACTCACCTCTCTGTTATGCCTGTATACAGTTATAGGAAAGATGTGTATCTTCGTACCGTGTTAGCCAGTAGATAGAAAAATATTTAGAGTTGAGAGTCCTCAGTGGTTGATACCTTTTAATGGCTAACTGAAAAGATGGTAACAAATTGCAAGCTTTCGAGACTACACAGGTCTCTTCATCAGGCTAGACTAATACAAAATCTGAAGAATCACATATTTATATACACAACAGGACACAGGAATAATGCAATAGGTAAGACAAGTGACGTGAAGCAGAACTGTCATTATGGCAGAGGGATGAACATAAATATTGGAACAGTTCATAGATAAGGAGAGAAAGTTTTATTGCCCTCTGATTGAAGTCTGCTATTGTGTTTTGATGCCCCTAGAAGGTCAGAGAAGCAGATTCCTTAATTGATATAGAAAGACATAAATCCATGTGACACATTCATTCCAGCACTAAGAGTGTCAATTACTTGTATTAAAATCTAACTTCAAATCTGAGAAAGATAGAAAGGTTTGGGAATATAAACTTATGATGACCTTTGACACTCTTAGTGCTGGAATGAACGTGTCACATGGATTTATGTCTTTCTATATCAATTAAGGAATCTGCTTCTCTGACCTTCTAGGGGCATCAAAACACAATAGCAGACTTCAATCAGAGGGCAATAAAACTTTCTCTCCTTATCTATGAACTGTTCCAATATTTATGCTCATCCCTCTGCCATAATGACAGTTCTGCTTCACGTCACTTGTCTTACCTATTGCATTATTCCTGTGTCCTGTTGTGTATATAAATATGTGATTCTTCAGATTTTGTATTAGTCTAGCCTGATGAAGAGACCTGTGTAGTCTCGAAAGCTTGCAATTTGTTACCATCTTTTCAGTTAGCCATTAAAAGGTATCAACCACTGAGGACTCTCAAGTCTAAATATTTTTGTATACAGTTAGACAGACAAGAGAGGAAATGTAGAGAAACAAAGACCCATCCCTTATTTTTGTAGAGTCACAAAGACCCAGACCTGCTTTCTGTGGAGCGACAAGGGCCGACCCCCACTTCTTACACAGAGAAAATGACCCACCCCAGTTCCTAGGTGGAGGCAAATACCTGTCCCCACTTCCAATTCAGAAACAAAGACCAGCCCCCACTTCCTGTATAGAAGCAAAGACTAGCCCCCACTTCCTGTACAGAAACAGACAGCCCACACTTCCTGTACAGAAACAAAGACTGCCTCCTCTTTATATAGAGAGACAAAGACTCACTTCTACTACCTGTACAAAGATCTGCCCTCACTTCCTACATAGAGACAAAGACCCGTTCCCACTTCTTATACAGAGACAGACTCACCCCCACTTTTTGTACAGAGACCCAATCGCACTTTCAACACAGAGAGAAATACCTGCCCCCACTTACAATACAAAGAGAACAACCAGCCCCAGTTCCTAAATGGAGACAAAAATCCGCCCCACTTCCAATACAAAGACAAAGATTGCCTTCTCTTTATATAGAGTGACAAAGACCCTCTTCTACTTCCTGTATGGAGACAAAGATCTGTCCCTCCTTCCTGTAGAGAGACAAAGACCCGTCCCTACTTCCTATATGGATACAATGACCCACCCCTACTTCTTATATGGATACAAAGACCCGCCCCTACTTCCTATATGGATATAAAGACCCACCCCCACTTTATATACAAAATAAAGACCTGCCCCCACTTCCTATATAAAGACAAAGACCCGCCACTTCCTGTATAGAAAAAAAGACCTGCCCCCACTATATATATATAAAGACAAAGACCACCTTCTCTTCCTATAGACAGAATTGCCCCACTTTCTGTGGAGAAACAAAGACCCACCCACACTTCCAATAGAGACAAATACTCTCCCCCACTTTTTGTAGACAAAGACCTGCCCCCACTTTATATAGAGCAAAGACCCACCCTCCTTTCCTATACAGCGACAATGACCTACCCTCATTTTAAATACAAAGACAAACTCCCACTTTATATAGAGACAAAGACCCACCCCCACCTACAATACAAAGAGAACCACTCCCCGTTCCTAGATGGAGACAGAGATCCACCCCACTTCCAATATAGAGACATAGACTTGCCCCACTTCCTCTGCAGAAACAAAGATTGACTTCTCATTATATAGAGAGACAAAGACCCTCTTCTACTTCCTATACAGAGTCAAAGACCTGCCCTCACTTCCTATACGGAGACAAAGACCCGCCCTCACTTCCTATACTGAGACAGAGACCCACCCTCACTACCCATACAGAGACAAAGACCCGCCCTCACTTTATATACAGAGACAAAGACCCGCCCCACTTCCTATATAGAGACAAAGACCCGCCCCACTTCCTTTACAAAATAAAGACCCGCCCCACTTCCTATGCAAAAATAAAGACCCAACCCCACTTACTATATAGCGACAAAGACCCGCCCTCACTTCCTATACGAGACAAAGACCCGCCCTTACTTCCTATACTGAGACAGAGACCCACCCTCACTTCCTATACAGAGATAAAGACCACCCTTACTTCCTATAGAGACAAAGACCCACCTCACTTTATATACAGAGACAAAGACCCGCCCCCACTTCCTATATAGAGACAAAGACCGCCCCTCTTCCTATACAAAAATAAAGACCCAACCCCACTTACTATATAGCGACAAAGACCTACCTTCACTTCCAATAGAGAGACAGACTCATCCCACTTCCTATACAGAGACAAAGACCCACCCCCACTTCCTATATAGAGACAAAGACCCACCCCACTTCCTATATAGAGACAAAGACCCGCCCCCATTTCCTATATATAGCCTCCTCTTTACATAAAGAGAGAACATTTTAAAATTTGTCAAGTGAAGAAACGTTGCCCAATTTTTGCACTATTTTAGCAGCATAGATCGCTGTCGTGTCATTCTAGGAGAGCTGACTTTAATCTCGGTATCGCCATCTTATAGCGGCTGATTGCGGTATTCCAGCTATTCTGTGGACACAACACTGTCGGCGTGTGTCCTTTGTGGAGCTGAGCGCACTATAGTTTTTATTGGTGTGTAATTTGACAAGATAGTACTGACAGGCGACTGAAGTTTGCAGGTTACACATTAACTTGCTAACGAGTTCCCTGTGCTGAATTTTTCCCGCCAAACTTATTTCTCTTAAAGGGGAATGAGCCATCTTTATATGTAGAAACAAGAAATACACTGAACTCAGGAAAAATGTTTCCAAAAATCGAGTACTTTATTAGCACTTACTATATGTGGGCCCCTAAAGCTGCTATTTTTGAAAGAATTTTCTGGAGTTCTGTCTTTTTTTGGATTCTATGTACTGATGAAGTCAGTGGTTTTGGGTTCGGAGACTATCTGGTCTATGATGACTTCCAAGAAACAATGAAACACTTGCATCTATTTGCAGATGATAAAAATGGGAGAAAAGTTCATAGTGAAACTGAAACATGGCTGCTTACACAGGCGTGGGATAACATCTGCCCGGATGTCTATATTTTGATGTCCCAGCGATTAAGGATCTCGAAGCTTTCACCTGTGTTATATTGGATCTTGTTCTTTATGCTGCTTTTAATTTTCATCTATTTACCATGAATTATCCATTTTACTTGCTTATATAGCGACATTAATTCCACGGCACTTTACAGACATCATCACTGTCCCCATTGGGGCTCACAATCTAAATTCCCTCTCAGTATGTATTGGAGCATGGGAGGAAATCGGAGTACCCGGAGGAAACCCATGCAAACACAGGGAGACCATACAAACTCCTTTCAGATATTGTCCTTGGTGGGATTTGAACCCAGGACCCCAGCGCTGCAAAGTAACAGTTTTAACCACTGAGCCACCATACAGTGCTAACCACTGAGCCAATGTGCTACCCCATCATTCTATCTATCTATTTCATCTCTATCAGAAATCTGTCGTAAAACATTTTCACAAGTCTCAAAATGTTTGCGCAACTCGAGGTTGCACAAAAAATGAGTGATTTTTGGCGTTTTCATGCCAGTTTTCCCCAACTCAGCCAACATGGGCTGGGGTGTGACAGCGCAGCTCATCTAATTCAGGACAAGCTGTAACGTACTTTACGCCAGAAAAATTCGGTGAGTCTCTATCTCAAATTTATATTTCTCAATCTGTTTAACTTTATTTATTACAAGTGTCATCCTATATAATATGTTATGTGTTTTATAGGAAACACAGGACTGGATTGATTTCTATATAGATTTTCAATTTTAGAATACTGTGGGCGGAACCAAAGGGAATGATTATGTAGAGCAATGGTGGTAATATAACAGTTCTTTCATTTTTATTTTTTTTCCATTCAGGAACAGTGCCACTACTGTCTATAGGCCATGTCTGGTATTGCAGCTCAGCCTATGTGCTCATTTAAAGGTCTGTTTTTCTTATACAAGCGCTATCCGTGTTCTTCTCCGATAGCACTTCTATCTATGATAGTCTATGGGGGGTAGTTCACATGCTCAATTTTTTTTTCCCTTGGACCGAGTGGTCCACACAATAGCAATGAGAATTGCCCGATAGTTGGATGAAAGTCGCCAATGCAAGTGTATGGATCCATGCAAAAAATTGGACAGAACTTGTGTGTCATCAATGGTTCGTCCATTTTCACAGACTCTGATGGTAAAAACTGACACATTGACCAAACTCTGATCAAAAACACTGATGATCGTGTTCAAGAAAAATCACAGAGGTGTGAATGAGTCTTGACTCCAATGAAGCGCCTACAAGAGCGTCACTCTCTCTAAAGAAACACCTATGTCGTGTGCGCGAGTCTCACGCCTCGTCCGATTTTTGTGTACGAGTGCTGGATTTCGTGGATAGTATTTGAACCTATGATAGTCTATGTGGCAAATCACACATCGATCGATTGAGTGGTCTACGTAAAATTGCGGATATATGTCCGATTTTGATCGAAATCGGCAATCCAAGTCAATGGGTCTGTGAAAAAAATTGGACTGCACAAGAAGGACATGAGTGCAATCAGATTTTCAGCAAGGAGAAGGTGGAGATGGACAAAACTTTTTTCTTTTTCTCACCGTACAAGAAAAACTGATTACACTTGGACCAAACTCTGATCAAAATAATTGGTCCATTTTTCTCGTACATGAGGAAACCAGACATGAGTATGAGGCCTAAGGTGTGCTCTCCCTTCACGACTGATGATGAGATATCAGAGATGCTACTAGGGTCCTCTATGTCTTCCAAAATAAATCGCCATCATTACCCCTTACTTTTCTGGGGTTACCCCACCTCTCGGCCCAGTTTTGAACTGCTGCAGCCCCATTCCTGGACAGGCACCGGAAGTTTGTGTTCACTATGACCAGTGGAGGCCAGAAGAGGTCACAGTCTGTTTGCGATTGGAGTTTTTCACTTTGTTTGCTTTGCTTGGCCTGTAGACCCTGTGACAGGACACCAGGACAGCAGGAGTAGCTGGGGGCTGCCCCCTTTCACTGACCCCTGACCGTGGGCATCCCAGCTCCTGATTGCTACCTTCTGTAGGCAATAACAGCTCCCCGAGAGACCTGATGCTCCATGTGAGGCCCACAGATGTTGTCAGACTGTGGTGTTATTCCAGGGTTGACGCTTTCTGCCCATGTGCAGAGAAGGAAGATATTTATAGCTGACTTGTCAGATTGCTGTGGGGATTAGTGTAGCACTTTTTGCTGCTCCAGGTCAATTTTTTGGTTAACCTTTGGCCTCGCGAAGATTATACTCAACAGCAATGCAACCCATCAACCATTTACTAGTTAATTCCTTGTAACTGTTTTATACTTTACGCTGTATATTACTGCTCTTGGTCAGGCTAGACCTTCTCATTGGAAGGATGAATTAATACATTACCTTCAAGAAAAGGCAATAGATCTCAATGGCCTCAATCAGAGGGCGTAACGCCACAACTCCCAAAACGAGATTTGAACATATGCGCCAGCGGAGCCATAAACTATAATGGAGCCGGCAAAGTGAATGTGTGCTCTGACACACATAATTTTCGGCCGTATACTCCTACTGGAGGCAGACAACCAGATTTAGTAGACTGTGCCTAGGTGTCCGCCACCAGTAAGTGCATACACCTGAAAATGATGCACATCAGTGCACACACTGACTCTGTCAGCACCATTATAGTCTATAGCCCGGTCAGTACATACACACAAATCCTGTTTTAAGGGGTGGGTTCGTATGCAAGACCAGACGGGAGCAACGAACGTGGACAAAAACGCTATATGAAAAGGTATTAAGGGTGTACTTAGGTGAGAGTGGTTTTAGGCTGTATTCAAGTGAAAGTGGTTTTAGGTTGTATTCGGATGAAGTTGGTTTCATGCTCTATTTAGATGAAGTTTTTTTAGGCTGCATTCAGCTGGTGATGGTTTAGGCTATATTCAGATGGTGGTTTTGGATGTATATGGACAGCATCGGACTGGAGCACCTTGGGCCAACCAGAGAAGGTCATTCCTGGAGCCCACTATGCAGCTACATAGAAATAAATACAAGATCACCAATTGTGTGGTACAACGCGTTAATATCTGGGTACAATATAAGGTAGTACATGTCTTAATTATGTAGCAGGGGTTGGTGTAGCCCCCTCATAGAATGTAAAGTAGCCCCCTCATAGATTATAAAGTAGCCCCCCTTATAGAATATAATATAGCCTCCCTCATAGAATATAATGCAACCCCCCTCATAGAGTATAATGCAGCACCCCACAAAATATAATGCAACCCTCTCATAAGGTATAATGCAGCCCCCCCATAGAATATAATGTAGCACCCTCATATGGTATAATGCAGCCCCTCTCATATAGTATAATACAGCCCCTCCACAGAATATAATGTAGCCCCCTCAGAGCATAATGCAACCCCCTCATAAGGCAGCCCCCATAGAATATACTGTAGCCCCCTCATAGGGAATAATGCAGCCCCCTCATATAGTATAATGTAGCCCACTGAGAGAATAATGCAGCCCCAACACACAATATAATACAGCCCCTCCACAGAATATAATGTAGCCCCCTCAAAGTATAACGCATCCCTCTCATAGGGTATAATGCAGACTCCCTCATAGGGTATAATGCAGACCCCCTCCACCTCCATCATTGTTCTCCCCCTCCACCCCATCATTGTCCTCATCACCACCTTCATCATTGCCTTCTCACCCACCACCCCTATCATTGCCCTTTCCACCACCTCCATCATTGCCCATTCCAACACCTCTATCATTGCCTCCCCCACCACCACCATCATTGTCTTTTCCACCACAACCATCATTGCCTTCGCCCACCACCCCATCATTGCCCATTCCACCACCTCTATCATTGTTTCCTCCTCCACCATCCCCATCTTCCTTTCCACCACCACCAGCAACATTGCCTTCTACCCCACCACTGCTCTCTCCATCACCCACATCATTGCCAATCTCCAATACACACACAGCACCACACCACTCTCTCTCATACACACACATACACACAAAGCACCGCACCACATACACACACACACGCGTACGCACGCAGAAGGACACACACAGCACCACTCACCTCTCCGCCCGTTCTCCGCAGCCACAGAACATCCTGGCAGCTTTCTCTCTGAAACAGCCGTGCTGAAGGATGACATCATCCAGCTGCACTGTATCAGACAGGAAGTTCCGGGCAGGCAGGCAGGAAGCAGGACAGCATCGGATCCCTGCAGCTCTGCTTCACTGCCAAGCTGCAGGGATCGCTTTCTGCCCAGCGATTGCCCTCAGGATTAGCCGCCCTGCAGGGGCCCTCCTCCGGGGCCCCAATGCAGCCACACCGGCTTTACATGCGGGCAGTGTTAGCCTCAGCCTGTGGCTAACAATGCCCGCTATTAAAGTGAAATGGTGTTCACTCCTCTCCACGCCCATGGGGGCGGGGAGAAGCGTGAATATTCATTTCTCTTTAGCAGCGGGGAAAGGCTCCTGTCTCCAGATGCTGCTCCGCTGGCATCGGGAGGGCCCCGCTGACTCAGGGGCCGCATAGCAGCTGGGTGTGCCGTTTTTAGCGACACTCCACTGTCTTGGGGCCCCTGGAGCAGTGGGGGCCCTAGGCAGCTGCTGGCCAGTATGCCAACTGGTGTCAGTGCCTGGGCCCACAGGAGAATCCTCCGGTGGTCCAGTCTGACCCTGTATATGGATGCAGCTAGTTTTAGGCTATATGCAGATAAAGGTGGTTTTAGATTGTATCTCGATAAAGTTAGTTCTAGACTGTATTTAAATGAGTGGTTTTAGGCTGTATTCATGTGAAGGTGATTTCAGGCTATATTCAGATAAAAAAAAAACATAGACAGAAACATAATGATTAAATACCCTGCAGTAAATAAATAAACAGCATAGTGCATGAAAATAATATACAGTGCTTAGTTAACATGTTTTTGATTAAAAAAAAATGAAAAAGCCATCCCACCACTCAGGGGTGAACCTAGCCTCTGTGCTGCCTGAGGCGAACTGCAAAACGGCGCCTCCCAATTCGAGCGAGGAAGGTTGCGGCGCGCATAGCGCGTCGCGGCAAATTTCAGGACACGCCCCGACCACACCCATTTCACAACTAGTCACACCCATGTCCACGCCCCGACCACACCCATTTAGCACTGGTGATCACACTGACTGGTACTATGGGCACACTGGTACTGAGTAAAAGAAAGAACAGAGAGAGAAACAAGAAAACAGAGAAAGGAGAGAGAGAAATAAATAAACAAAGAAAGGGAAAAGAAAGAACAGAGAGAGAAAAGAACAGAGAGAGAAAGAAAAAAAGACGGGAAAGAAAGAACAGAGAGAAAGAAAGAACAGAAAAAGAAAGAGGGGACAGAAAAAAAGAACAGAGAGAAAAAAAGAAATAGGGGAAAGAAAGAACAAAGAGAGAAAGAAAGAACAGAGAGATAGAGAGAAAGATGGAAAACAAAGAACAGAGAGAGAGAAAGAGAAATAAAGAAAACAGATAGAAAGAACAGAGAGAGAGAGAAAGAACAGAAAGATAGAGTGGAAAGAAAGAGAAAGAAAGAAAGAAAGAAAGAAAGAAAGAAAGAAAGAACAGAGAGAGAAAGAAAAAAAGACGGGAAAGAAAGAACAGAGAGAAAGAAAGAACAGAAAAAGAAAGAGGGGACAGAAAAAAAGAACAGAGAGAAAAAAGAAATAGGGGAAAGAAAGAACAAAGAGAGAAAGAAAGAACAGAGAGATAGAGAGAAAGAAAGATGGGAAACAAAGAACAGAGAGAGAAAGAGAAATAAAGAACAGAGATAGAAAGAAAGAGGGGAAAGAAAGAACAGAGAGAAAGAAAAAGAACAGAGAGAGAAAGAAAGATGGGAAAGAAAAAAACTACTGAATAATGGCCCATATACTGCTGCATACAGTATAATGGCCCCACATGATGCTCCATACTGAATAATGGCCCCACATAATGATGCATACAGTATAATAGCCCCATATGATGCTCCATACTGAATAATGGCCCATATACTGCTGCATACAGTATAATGGCCCCACATGATGCTCCATACTGAATAATGGCCCCATATACTGCTGCATACTGTATAATGGCCCCATATACTGCTGCATACAGTATAATAGCCCCACATGATGCTCCATACTGAATAATGGCCCCATATACTGCTGCATACAGTATAATAGCCCCACATGATGCTCCATACTGAATAATGGCCCCATATACTGCTGCATACTGTATAATGGCCCTATATACTGCTGCATACAGTATAATAGCCCCACATGATGCTCCATACTGAATAATGGCCCCATATACTGCTGCATACAGTACAATAGCCCCACATGATGCTCCATACTGAATAATGGCCCCATATACTGCTGCATACTGTATAATGGCCCTATATACTGCTGCATACAGTATAATAGCCCCACATGATGCTCCATACTGAATCATTGCCCCATATACTGCTGCAAACAGTATAATAGCCCCACATGATGCTCCATACTGAATAATGGCCCCATATACTGCTGCATACTGTATAATGGTCCCATATACTGCTGCATACAGTATAATAGCACCACATGATGCTCAATACTGAATAATGGCCCCATATACTGCTGCATACTGTATAATAGCCCCACATGGTGCTCCATACTGAATAATGGCCCCATATACTGCTGCATACAGTATAATAGCCCCACATGATGCTCCATACTGAATAATGGCCCCATATACTGCTGCATACAGTATAATATCCCCACATGATGCTCCATACTGAATAATGGCCCCATATACTGCTGCATACAGTATAATAGCCCCACATGATGCTCCATACTGAATAATGGCCCCATATAGTGCTGCATACTGTATAATGGCCCCATATACTGCTGCATACAGTATAATAGCACCACATGATGCTCAATACTGAATAATGGCCCCATATACTGCTGCATACTGTATAATGGCCCCATATACTGCTGCAAACAGTATAATAGCCCCACATGATGCTCCATACTGAATAATGGCCCCATATAGTGCTGCATACTGTATAATGGCCCCATATACTGCTGCATACAGTATAATAGCACCACATGATGCTCAATACTGAATAATGGCCCCATATACTGCTGCATACTGTATAATGGCCCCATATACTGCTGCATACAGTATAATAGCCCCACATGATGCTCCATACTGAATAATGGCCCCATATACTGCTGCATACTGTATAATGGCCCCATATACTGCTGCATACAGTATAATAGCCCCACATGATGCTCCATACTGAATAATCTTCTTTCCTTAACTCTGTGCATTTGGCCTGAGCAGTCCCAGCCCACTTCCCAATCACACCTGATTGCCCTTAGCTGCATTATTTATTCAGTGCAATGGGTCTGCTCCAGACGTAGTCTGCTCCACATATTTCAAATCCCATATTTCAAATTACAGATTTCTAATTACACTACTGTGAATTAGACTAGAATTTGACTGGAATTTGGCTGCAAGGTAACATAATTTAAAACCACTATGTTTCATTTTCTTATCACTTTCACCCCCATCCTCCTTTCTTTCTTCCTATCCCCTGTAATCCCCCCACCTAGTAAGGAATTAGTCATTTCCCCCTCCATTCTCCCCACCCATCTCACCTTTCCCACAGAACTGTTCCTCCACATACAATCCTTTTCACCAAGACACACACGGCCACACCATGGCTTATCCTGCTCTCACCTTCTAACGCTCTGTCTGCTACTCCTCATCGCTGGCGATGTATCCCCAAATCCTGGCCCTCCTCAACACATCCCCACACTCATTTCTAACACCCTGCCACGATCTTCCACACGTTTTTGCAACCCTGTCAACCTCATACCTATCCATCCACACCCCCTCCCCCAGTCCCCCTACCCGGAGCACTATGGAACGCACGCTCCGTCTGCAATAAACTGTCATTTGTCCACGACCTCTTTATCACCAACAAACTCTCCTTCCTTGCCATCACTGAAACCTGGCTCACCCCCTCTGACACAGCCTCTCCAGCTGCGCTCTCCTATGGCGGTTTTCATCTTTCTCACACCCCTCGCCCCAGCAACAAACGTGGTGGAGGAGTTGGCTTACTCCTGTCTGATACCTGCTCCTTTACCCCTATTCAAATTCCACCCTCCGCTGCTATTCCCTCGTTCGAAGTGCACTCCGTCCGCATCTATTCCCCCTCCAACCTCCAACTGGCTGTCATTTACCGCCCCCCGGAACTAGCCATCTCCACCTTTCTCGACCACTTCACCACCTGGCTACTCCATTTCCTCTTTTCCTCTCTGCTGACATCCCCACCATCATCATGGGCGATTTCAACATCCCCATTGACACTTCCACCCCGGCTACCTCTAAACTTCTTTCGCTCACAGCTTCCCTTGGCCTCACTCAATGGTCCTCTGTGGCCACTCACAAAGGCGGTCACACGCTGGACCTTATCTTCACCCGTCTCTGTTCCCTCACTAATCTCACTAACTCCCCACTCCCCCTGTCTGACCACAACCTACTGACATTCTCTTCCCTCTCCTCTGTCAGTACGCATCCCCCACTCCACAAACTCACCCACCCTCGCAGAAATCTCAAACACCTCAATTTACAATCGCTCTCTGAGTCCCTCCTCCCTCTCACAGACATAGCCTCACTTAATGACACAGATGCTGCTGCCACATTTTATAACACCACAATAAAAACCACACTTGATTCGGCCGCCCCCCTCATGCAGAGCAAAACTCGTACAATCAACAGGCAGCCCTGGCTGACCGGCCTGACCAAAGAACTGAGACGGGCTTCCAGGGTTACCGAGCGGAGATGGAAGAGAACCCACTCCATCGAGCACTTCAACGCATACAAGCAGTCCCTTGCCAGCTTCAAGTCCACGCTCTCTGCCACAAAACAAACTTACTTTGCATCTCTCATATCCTCCCTGTCTCACAACCCTAAACAGCTCTTCAACACTTTCAATTCTCTACTCCATCCCACAGCACCTCCTCCCTCTCCTCTCATTTCTGCCGAAGACTTTGCCTCCTTCTTTAAGCAAAAGATTGATACTATCAGAGAAGGCTTTGGCCCGCAGCCCCCAATGCCCCTCTTAGCCACTCAGCCCTGTTCTTCCAAAACCAGCTTCACCACCATGACAGAAGATCAGCTCTCCACTCTCCTGTCAAGATCACACCTCACCACTTGCGCGCTTGACCCACTCCCGTCCCACCTCATCCCTAACCTTGCCACAGTCTTCATCCCTACTCTCACACACCTCTTCAACCTTTCACTTACAAATGGTGTCTTTCCTTCATCCTTCAAACATGCCTCAATCACCCCGATCCTCAAAAAGCCCTCCCTCGACCCATCCTCAGCGTCTAGCTATCGCCCGATATCTCTTCTCCCCTTCGCCTCAAAACTACTGGAACAGCATGTATATCTTGAACTTTCCTCCCACCTTTCCTCCTGCTCCCTCTTTGACCGGTTACAATCAGCCTTTCGACCGCATCACTCAACTGAAACTGCCCTAACTAAAGTCACCAACGACCTACTAACCGCCAAGAGCAAGCGACACTACTCTGTCCTCCTTCTCCTGGACCTGTCTTCTGCCTTTGACACCGTAGACCATTCCCTCCTCCTACAGATTCTCTCATCTCTTGGCATCACAGACTTGGCCCTATCCTGGATCTCATCATACCTAACAGACCGAACTTTTAGTGTCTCCCTCTCACACACCACCTCCTCACCTCGCCCCCTGTCTGTCGGTGTTCCCCAAGGCTCAGTCCTAGGACCCCTACCTCTTCTCCATCTACACCTTCGGCCTGGGACAGCTCATAGAATCCCATGGCTTGCAGTATCACCTCTACGCCGATGACACGCAGATCTACCTATCTGGACCTGACCTCACCTCCCTACTGACCAAAATCCCACAGTGTCTGTCTGCTATCTCAGCCTTCTTTTCTGCTCGCTTTCTCAAACTAAACATGGACAAAACAGAATTCATCATCTTTCCCCCACCTCATTCTACCCCTCCAGCAGGCCTATCCATCAATGTCAATGGCTGCTCGCTTTCCCCAGTCCCACATGCTCGGTGCCTTGGGGTGATCATCGACTCTGCCCTCTCTTTCAAACCACATATCCAAGCCCTCGCCACCTCCTGCCGCCTCAAACTCAAAAATATTTCCCGGATCCGCTCATTCCTCAACCATGAAACCACAAAAACACTAGTGCACGCCCTTATCATCTCCCGCCTCGACTACTGCAACCTCCTACTGTCTGGCCTCCCTCTAGCACTCTGGCACCACTCCAGTCCATCCTACACTCTGCTGCACGACTAATCCACCTGTCTTCCCGCTATTCCCCAGCCTCCCCACTATGCCAGGCCCTTCACTGGCTTCCTATTGCCCAGAGGCTCCAGTTCAAAACCTTAACCATGACATACAAAGCCATCCACAACCTTTCTCCTCCATACATCTGTGACATGGTCTCCCGCTACCTACCTACACGCAACCTTCGATCCTCTCAAGATCTCCTTCTCGACTCCCCCCTCATCTCTTCTTCCCACAACCGCATACAAGACTTCTCCCGGGCTTCCCCCATACTCTGGAACTCCCTGCCGCAAAACATCAGACTTTCACCAACAACGGAGACCTTCAAGAAAAACCTGAAGACCCACCTGTTCCGACAAGCCTACAACCTGCAATGATCCTCAGTCTACTGAACCATCGCACGACCAGCTCTACCCTCTCCTAGTGTATTCTCACCCATCCCTGTAGACTGTGAGCCCTCGCGGGCAGGGTCCTCTCTCCTTCTGTACTTGTGTGTCCCTTGTCTAGCACATGTTTATTGTATCTGTCTATATTTTTCCCTTTTCATATGTAAAGCGCCATGGAATAAATGGCGCTATATAAATGTATAATAATAATAATAATAATAATGGCCCCATATACTGCTGCATACTGTATAATGGCCCCATATACTGCTGCATACAGTATAATAGCCCCACATGATGCTCCATACTGAATAATGGCCCCATATACTGCTGCATACTGTATAATGGCCCCATATACTGCTGCATACAGTATAATAGCCCCACATGATGCTCCATACTGAATAATGGCATTGCATAAAAAAAAACTACTCACCTCTGCCCGTTCCAACGCTGATATCGCTTCCTCATCTATCACACACACAGCGTCTCACACATAACACACACACACACATACACACAGCGTCACACACACACACAGACACAGCAGCTTCACACACACACACACACACACACACACACAGCAGCTTCACACACACACACACACACACACACACACACACACACCAGCTTCACAGGCACAGCGGCCAGACTCACCTCTCCATGATCCGGCAGCTTCCTGCTCACTTCCTCTCACACATTATGAGTTCTGCTCTGCCGCCCCCTGGCTGCCGCCGCCTGAGATAACAGCTCAACTCGCCTCATTATAGCGGCGCCAGTGCCACCACTCCACGGTGACCATAATTGGGACTGTCCTAACAGTAATATTAAAAACCCTACCGTTTGTCAAGTGACATGCATGTGGATAAGGGCTGAGGAGGACTGGCCCCAACTAGTGGACACACAGCCATGGGAGACCACATCAATAATGTCCAGCTCAAAGAAAAGGCATGCCACACCTTTATATGCACATGATGCAAACAGACTGAAAAAAAAACAACGGAATGAACAGGGATATAAACTGATGTGCAAGCAGAATGTAAGCACATGTTGGGCCCAACCCTTCTCAACCCTTATCCACATGCATGTCACTTGACAAATGGTAAGGTTTTAATATTAGAGTTAAAACTGTCCCAATTACGGTCACCATGGTGGTGGAATGGCTTTCACATTTTTTTATAAAAAAACATGTTAACTAAGTGCCATATATTATTTTCATGCACTATGCTGTTTATTTATTTACTGCAGGGTATTTAATCATTATGATTCTTTGTTTTTTTTCTGTTCAGCAGCCAGTCTGAACATGTGCTTACATGCTGCATGCACACCAGTTTATATCCCAGTTCATACCTTTATTTTTTTTTTGGTATTAGGTTGTATCCTGATAAAGTTTGTTTTAGGCTGTATTTAAATGAGTGGTTTTTAGGCTGTATTCATGTGAAGGGGGTTTTAGGCTGTATTCATGTGAAGGTGTTTTAGGCTGCATTCATTTGAAGGGTTTTAGACTGTATTCATGTGAAGGTGTTTTAGGCTGTATTCATGTGAAGGGGGTTTTAGGCTGTATTCATGTGAAGGGTTTTAGGCTGTATTCATGTGAAGGTGTTTTAGGCTGTATTCATGTGAAGGGTTTTAGGCTGTATTCATGTGAAGGTGGTTTCAGACTATATGCAGATGAAGTTGTTATTAGGCTATATTCAGCTGAATATGAGTTTAGGCTATATTCAGATGAGGGTAGTTGTAGGATGTATATGGATACAGATATTTTTAGACTGTGTACAGATAAGAGTGGTTTTAGGCTGTATTCTGTCAAAGTTAGGCTGTATTTAGATTTATTTGATTTTAGATTGTTTACAGATGAAGGTTAGTGTCAAGTTGTATGCCAATTAAGTTAATATTTAGGTGAAGATGGCTTTAGGCTATATTTAGATGAAGTTGTTCTTAGGCAGTATTCAGTTAAAGGTGGTTTTAGGCTGTATTCAGATGTTGGTTTTTTTAAGCTGTATACAGATGAAGGTGGTATTAGGCTGTATTTAAATGAATGTGGTTTTAGAGTATGCTGACACAAGTGGGTGAACCTGACAAGTTTTTTAGGAAGACATTTCAGAAAACCCCAACATTTTTTTCCTGAAGCATCTATTTTAACAAGTTTCGTCATTTTCCGAGTGCATTTACAATGTAGATATAGTCAAAACGCTCAAAAATACACCTGGGCATCTTCCGGCCATCTATTTATCCTTCCCATTAACTTGCATTGTAAATTTTGGAGCATCTTCAGGGCAGAAAACGCATGAAGAATGGCCTGCTCACTTCTTTTAATCTCCTGGAAGTCTTTAATAAAAAGACTCAAAAGACTAAATTTATGAACATCACGTCATTTTCATATTGAAATGCATGTGTTCATTCTTTTGTGCTTTTTCTTGGAGCTTTTTCAGGTGGGTTTTGGAACAGAACCACCTGAAAAAGATAATCTGTGTACATACTCTTTGCTACAAAGCTCATCTGGGTTTCACCAGTGGACGATTTTCCATCCATATTGAATCAATATCGTGTCTCCATTTTCCTATGACAATTAACTTTGAATATGGAAGACTTGTCTGAGAATCATTCCCAAGTGCATACTGTGATTTTTTTTTCCATGCACAGTGTGAACTGGCTCTGATATAAGTTTCCAGTAAGATAATCAAGGGGGTAGCTTTAACATATTAACCACCTCTCCCTTAATGTACCCGAAGCTCCCAGAAAACGGGAAACCTCCCAGAGAAGTTGGTGTATCTTATTTATGTTACCTAAATGTCCGTAAAACTTTGCTGGAACAAGCATTTTCATGAATTTTCTTGTGCCTTGTGCCAAGAAATTCCATCATTAGATAGAGTCCCAGCATCTGCTTCCAATGGACATGGCCTCTAAGAAAAACTGGTTGCCCGTCAAGATTTTCAGCAATTTTCACTAACCTCTTGGACAGCCAACCTGAAAAGTGGCCGACAATCCAATGTATCTAATACAGAATGATTCACTTTACCCTGAAAATTTGCTGTAACTTTTAAGAGAGACGATCTATAGTACTGAAATTCGCTCTATACACAAAACCTCAAAATTGGACTATGACTGGCCTTCTGGTACCAATTTAGTACGATTGATGAAATATGACCTTTGCATGCCCTACTTCCATAGCATAAATTGACATGTGGCACCCATGTTTGCTTACATAACAGGCATAGAGCGTTGCCCAAATAACATTTCTAGTAGCCCTGTGTCAAACTCCACTCTCTCTGGTTTATTATTAAGCTCGTGAAGCTGTAGATCATCTGATCGGTTCTCGCATCACTAGAACGCCCAGCATATGCGTTCATGGCTGTGCAGATTTTTGAGAGTTTATTAGCATTTCCATAGTTATATGGTTTACAGATTTAATGCTTTAGCTTTTGTTCCTAGAGGAAGGCCGAGCAGTCAAAGAAATGGTTAAGGGCGGCTTTTCTACAATTGTAATTGCTTCTTCCAGGTTCCTTCTCTTTCACTCTCAGTTTTATCTGCGTAAGGTCAAGGATTTGCAGTGCAAACACTGATGAAAGAACTTCCGAGAAAGATTAAAACAGCCGATGGACCAATTTGTGGGGCTGTAAAATTCGTCTATGAGCGGAGGTGCACAAGATGAATGAGGCCGCCGCAGGGAGGAGCCGCGCGAAATGTATGAAATTATGCAGTAGCTGATAGGGACGTTGTGCTCCTGCCATTATCGTAAACTCAAGACTGGAGAAACCCAGAATGCTTATTTGCGCCTAATATTTATTTCTTACTACATTGTTGCATTAGGATGAATGCGTTCTATAAAACTAAATGAAACGGGAGAGTAAATCCCGCGTTCCAAAAAGTACGTTGGTTGCAAGACGATCAACTAAAGGTTCCCACACCTGGAAAACACGTGAAATAAAATGGTGTTCAAACAGGAAGACACATCCACTGCAAACATTACAGGGAGGCCAAAGTTCACTCGATGAAATTTTTGGTCCTTGAAAAAACTGACCAAACTCTGACCAATAATATTCCAGTAGACTGTTCAGATGTGCGTCTTTTTTCACAAACTCAACCTGCGCATTTCTTCCTCATTTCGGATGAGACTCGCCTATTCAAGTCCCACATGGATCATCCATTGAACATCCAATTTTTAGAGATAAATTACAATTGTTTAACATAGGCAACTGTTTTTGGTCTTGAAAATTTTGTTAAATGCCGATGTCTGAAAATGGATGTCAGGTGGATGAGAATACAGATGAAAAATTGTCTGTTTTTTTTCGGATTATTTTTTATATGCTCACGTGAACTTAACCTAAGGGTTCCTTTCCACTGGCAAAATACCCATCATGAACGCCAATCGGTAATATAGGAAGTCGATCTGTGACCATTTATGTCACCTAGTGATGGGCCGGTCCAGACCGATCTGAGACAAAGAGCCGGCTCCCTGATGGCAACAATTAGAGTCAGGATCCAAGTGAGAGTCACTAGATTCTCTCATTGAGAGTAAAATGACTGAATTCGGCAGCCAAAACCTTGCCCACCCAAACCACACCCCTATACAAGCAAGTAGACAGACACATGCCAATCCAGGGCAGCGGGCGGGAAGAAGTCACCAGGACCCGCGCCTTTACAATTTACAGTGCCTCTCGGTCCCTGACGGCTATCAAAGTACATCACCTCAGCGTTTTTACAGTTATACATACCTGGATGAGTTCATCCAGGCAGTGTCTGATACGTGCTGCCCATGCATTGTGCAGCATGTATCAGCTGCCAGCGATTTTTTATTTTTGCTCTCTAGTTTTTTTCCTCCACCTTCTCCTAAGAGCAATAACTTTTATTTGTTCCTCGAGGGGCTTGTTTTTTTGAAACAACACCTATAAGTTTACCATACTGTGCTGAAAAACGGCTAAGTAAAATGTTAAAAAAAATACAATACCAATATACACCATAAAACCATTTTTACCATATAATTTATAGCATTCATCGTATGGTAAAAATGTTTAGTACAATTACAGCTGTGAGAAACTTGCATGTAAGCCAAAACCAGGAGTGGGTGATAATACAGAAGTGGTGACATGTTTCTATTATACTTCTCCTCTGATTGTTCCACTCCTGGTTTTGGCTTACATACAGTTTTATGAAAAAGTTTGGGCACCCCTATTAATCTTAAGCTTAATGTTTGATAAATATTGGTGTTTTTGCAACAGCTATTTCAGTTTGATATATCTAATAACTATTGGACACAGTAATGTTTCTGACTTGAAATGAGGTTTATTGTACTAACAGAAAATGTGCAATCTGCATCCAAACAAAATTTGACAGGTGCATAAGTATGGGCACCTCACCAGAAAAGTGACATTAATATTTAGTAGATCCTCCTTTTGCAAAAATAACAGCCTCTAGTCGCTTCCTGTAGCTTTTAATGAGTTCCTGGATCCTGGATGAAGGTATTTTTGACCATTCCTCTTTACAAAACAATTCCAGTTCAGTTAAGTTTGATGGTCGCCGAGCATGGACAGCCCTCTTCAAATGATCCCACAGATGTTCAATGATATTCAGGTCTGGGGACTGGGATGGCCATTCCAGAACATTGTAATTGTTCCTCTGCATGAATGCCTGAGTAGATTTGGAGTGGTGTTTTGGATCATTGTCTTGCTGAAAGATCCATCCCCTGCGTAACTTCAACTTTGTCACTGATTCTTGAACATTATTGTCAAGAATCTGCTGATACTGAGTGGAATCCATGCGTCCCTCAACTTTAACAAGATTCCCGGTGCCGGCATTGGCCACACAGCCCCAAAGCATGATGGAACCTCCACCAAATTTTACTGTGGGTAACAAGTGTTTTTCTTGGAATGCTGTGTTTTTTTTTACGCCATGCATAACGCCTTTTTGTATGACCAAACAACTCAATCTTGGTTTCATCAGTCCACAGGACCTTCTTCCAAAAAGAAATTGGCTTCTCCAAATGTGGTTTTGCATACCTCAGCCGACTCTGTTTGTGGCGTGCTTGCAGAAACGGCTTCTTTCGCATCACTCTCCCATACAGCTTTGTTGTGTTTCGGTAGCTGAGGAGAATAAGCAAAAAAGGCAATACACCAGGTAGGCTGGAACCTGTTGGATTGCAGTAACCTGAACTAACCACACAACTAGAGGTAGCCGTGGAGCGTTCCTACGTTGATCCTATACGCCTCGTCACAGCCTGAGAGATAACTACACCTAAAGGCAGAAAGATGAAAGCTATCTGCCCCGGAGCAGATCCCCAAAGAAAATAGGAAGCCCCCAAACATGTAATGGCGGTTAGACAAGAAGAAGCACGGACACAGACAGAAAATAGAATGAGCAAACGCTGGGGCCCAATCTGTCTAGACAGAAAAGGAAACTCACTGCAATCAAAAAAAACCCCTAAAAAATACCAACTCTTCTGATTGCAAAAACACCTGAGATCATACGATCTCTACCACCTAAATCAGATCTCTGGTGTAACAAAACTAAGCAGCAGCCACTGAAAAAACAAGAAAAAGCAAATGAACAAATAACAGTGGTTTCAGATAAACTGAGAGGAGCACAAGCCCCCCGGAGGGGACCTGGCTGACCTCCACAGAAGTGCAGGGAACAATGCAAAAAGCAAGCACAAAAATAAAAGCAGAAAATATCTTATCTGATAGCAGAAGATGCAGGCAAGACACAGCAAACTTCCAAATGAACCAGGAACCACAATTGAGACAAGAACAATTGATCACCGGCAACCATCATGGGAGGGAACCTCCCTTATATCAGACCAGTCCGTGATCCCAGATTGCCATTCCTCGCTGAAAGGTTCAGTACTATCTGTAACCACCAGAGGGAGCCTCTGCTCAGAAACCATCTCTAGCACATTCATAACAGTACCCCCCCTTGAGGAGGGGTCACCGAACCCTCACTTGTGCAACCAGGCCGATCAGGATGAGCTCGGTGATAGGCACGGATCAGTCTCCTAGCATGGATGTCCGAAGCAAACACCCAAGAATTGTCCTCCTGACCATAACCTCTCCACTTAGCCAAATACTGGAGTTTCTGTCTAGAAAAACGAGAATCCAATATTTTTTCAACCACATACTCCAGATTGCCTCAACCAAAACAGAGTCAGGAGGCGCAGCCATAGGAACCACTGGCTCGACAAACCTCTTCAATAAGGACTTGTGGAACACGTTATGGATCTTAAATGTCCCTGGAAGAAGTAAACGGAAGGAAACAGGATTAAGAATCTCCATGATCTTATAAGGTCCAATGAACCTAGGCTTAAACTTTGGAGATGCAACCCTCATAGGGATATTTCTTGAGGACAACCAAATCGAGTCCTCCACTTTAAACCGAGGACCATCAGTCCTATGCCGGTTGGCAAACTGTTGAGCCTTCTCCTGAGAGAGAGACAACCTCTCCACTACCTGGTCCCAAATCTGCTGCATTCGCTCCACAACAGAGTCAACACCCGGACAGACAGAAGCCTATGCCTGTCCCGAAGAAAATCGAGGTTGAAACCCAAAACTGCAGAAAAATGGAGACATCAAGGTGGCAGAGCTAGCCCTATTATTAAGAGCAAACTCAGCCAAAGGCAAAAAAGAGACCCAGTCATCTTGATCAGCAGACACAAAACATCTCAAATAAGTCTCCAAGGTCTGGTTAGTTCTCTCGGTTTGTCCATTGGTCTGAGGATGAAAAGCAGAGGAGAAAGATAATTGAACACCAAGTTTAGAACAAAATGTCCTCCAAAATCTGGAAACAAACTGGACTCCTCTGTCAGACACAATGTTCTCCGGAATGCCATGTAACCGAACCACGTGCTGAAGGAACAAAGGCACCAATTCGGAGGAGGAAGGTAACTTAGGTAATGGCACAAGATGTATCATCTTGGAAAACCTATCACAGATTACCCAGATAACGGTCATTCTCTGAGAAACAGGGAGGTCGAAAATAAAATCCATAGAGATATGGGTCCATGGCCTCTTGGGCACAGGTAATGGCATTAACAAACCACTAGAGCGAGAGCAAGGCTTGGATCGAGAGCAAGTCCCACAGGACTGCACAAATTCCCTGACGTCACAAGACAAAGTAGGCCACCAAAAGGACCGACTCACCAAGTCTCTGGTACCAAAAATCCCGGGATCACCAGCCAATGCGGAACAATGAATCTCAGACATCACACTCTTCTTCCACTAGTCTGGGACAAACAATTTCCCAATAGAGCAGCGCTCAGGTTTATCCTCCTGACACCCTTCCAGAGCCAGTCTCAAATTGGGCGAGATGGCGGAAAGAACTACATCCTCTTTCAAAATAACAGTAGGATCAGATAACTCAGGAGAGTCCGCAAAGAAACTCCTCGAGAGGGCATCCGCCTTAACATTCTTAGTGCCAGGAAGAAAAGAAACCACAAAATTAAAACGTGTGAAAAACAAGGCCCACCTGGCCTGTCTAGGATTAAGTCGCTTGGCTGATTCGAGATAAACCAGATTCTTATGGTCCGTGAGGACCACCACCTGATGTTTGGCTCCTTCCAGCCAATGGCTCCACTCTTCAAAGGCCCACTTCATGGCCAATAACTCCCGATTACCCACGTCATAATTACGTTCAGTTGGAGAAAATTTTCGAGAGAAAAAGGCACAAGGGTTACTCTTAGAGGTCTCTGGATCTCTTTGGGACAAAACGGCACCTGCCCCAATTTCAGAGGCATCAACCTCCACCTGAAACGGGAGAGAAACATCAGGCTGCCGTAGAACAGGAGCAGAAGTGAATCTCAGCTTAAGTTCCTGAAACGCAGAGACTGCCTCAGGAGGCCAATTCACCACATCAAAACCCTTTTTGGTCAAATCAGTCAACGGTTTAACAATACCGGAGAAATTACCAATAAATTTACGATAAAAATTGGCAAAACCCAAAAATCTCTGAAGAGCCTTTAATGAAGTAGGTTGGACCCAATCACAGATGGACTGAACCTTGACCGGGTCCATTTCAATAACAGACAGAGACAAAATGAATCCCAGAAATGAGACCTTCTGTACGCCAAAAAGACACTTTGATCCCTTCACATACAGTGCATTCTCTCTCAAAATCTGGAACACAGTCCGAACATGTTTCACATGAAAGTCCCAGTCATTGGAAAAAATCAAGATATCATCCAAATAAACAATCAGAAATTTATCCACAAAATCCTTGAAAATATCATTCATGAAGGACTGGAAGACGGAAGGAGCATTAGTGAGCCCAAAGGGCATCACTAGGTACTCAAAATGCCCCTCTGGGGTATTAAATGCCGTCTTCCATTCATCCCCGTGCTTAATGCGAATAAGGTTATACGCCCCCCTGAGGTCAAGCTTGGTAAACTAACTAGCACTTTTCACCCGGGAAAACAGGTCAGAAATCAAGGGTAACGGATATTGATACTTCACAGTGATCTTATTCAAGAGACGATAATCAATACACGGCCTCAATGAACCATCCTTTTTGGCCACAAAGAAAAAACAGGCACCCAAGGTGAAGAGGATGGTCTGATATGACCCTTCTCCAATGACTCCTTGATATAAGATCGTATAGCATCGTGTTCAGGTACAGACAAGTTAAAAAGGCGACCTTTAGGAAATTTACCACCAGGCACTAATTCAATAGCGCAATCATAGCTCCTGTGAGGGGGCAAGGATGCAGATTTACTTTCACTAAATACATCCGAAAAATCAGTCAAAAAGTCAGGAACATCCTGTGACTGGGGAGAGGCAGAAAAAACAGGAGTGTCGGCACTAACACATTGGCAGCCCCAACTGGTCACAGACACAGATTTCCAATCAAAAACAGGATTATGAGACTGTAACCAAGGGAAACCTAGTACAATAATGTCATGCAGATTATACAGCACCAGAAATGTGCAACTCTCCTGATGATCTGGTTCAACTCTCATTATCACCTGAGTAGAAAAAGGGTTTATTCTCCGCCAAAGGGGTAGAATCAATGCCCAGTAGGGAAATAGACTTCCACAGGGGTATCATGGGAAACCCACAACGTTTGGCAAAGTCAAAATCCATCAGGTTAATAGCTGCTCCTGAATCAACAAAAGCCTGAGCAGAAAATGTGGACAGGGAGCAAATCAGGGTAACAGTCAACAGAAATTTAGTCTGAACACTACCCAAGACAACTGAGCGTGCAAAACGTCTTCCCCGCTTAGGGCAGACTGAAATAGCATGAGAGTCGTCACCACAGTAAAAACATAACCCATTGCGCTGTCGAAACTCATGACGCTGTGCCCCAGAAGTCACTCTATCACACTGCATGGGCTCAGAAGCTGGCTCACAAGGCAACACTATCTCACGCATACCTCTGCGCTCACGCAAACGTCTGTCAATTTGAATAGCCAATGACATAGAATCATTGAGACCAGAGGGAGGAGGGAATCCCACCATAACATCCTTTACATTCTCTGACAGCCCCTTCCGAAAAAGGGCTGCCAAAGCATCATCATTCCATTTGGTCAGGACTGCCCACTTTTGAAATTTCTGACAGTACAACTCAGCGTCTTCAAGACCCTGATTTAATGCCAACAAGGTTTTTTCAGCTTGATCAGTGACATTAGGTTCATCGTACAATAACCCCAGAGCCAGAAAAAATGCATCAATATCATTCAAAACAGGATCCCCAGGTGTCCGGGAAAAAGCCCAATCCTGAGGATCGCCACGCAGGAGAGAGATGACAATTTGAACCTGCTGTGCTGCGTTCCCTGAAGACTTAGGCTTTAAGGCAAAAAATAACTTACAGTTATTTTTGAAATTTAGAAATTTAGCCCGATCCCCCAAAAACAATTCTGGCATGGGAATCCTAGGTTCCACAACCGGCAACCCAGCAAGATAGGTAGCAATACTCTGAACCTCAGTGGCAAGCTGATCCACACGGCCAGACAACTGTGCAAGCTCCATTGAGAGAAAAAAAAAAATCCTCCTCAGCACCCAGAGAGACAGAGGGAAAAAATGCAACAAACAGGAAAAAAAAATCTCTGACAACTCTGACAACTTTTTTTACTCTTTCCACACTATTTTTCCCTTCTTTGAGTACCATATAATTTTCAGTTTGGGCCGGTGATACTGTTGTGTTTCGGTAGCTGAGGAGAATAAGCAAAAACGGCAATACACCAGAGAGGCTGGAACCTATTGGATTGCAGTAACCTGAACTAACCACACAACTAGAGGTAGCCGTGGAGCGTCCCTACGTTGATCCTAGACGCCTCGTCACAGCCTGAGGGATAACTACACCAAAAGGCAGAAAGATGAAAGCTATCTGCCCCGGAGCAGATCCCCAAAGAAAATAGGAAGCCCCCAAACATGTAATGGCGGTTAGACAAGAAGAAGCACGGACACAGACAGAAAATAGAATGAGCAAACGCTGGGGCCCAATCTGTCTAGACAGAAAAGTACAGGAAAGGATACTCACTGCAGTCCAAAAATAACTCTAAAAAATACCAACTCTTCTGATTGCAAAAACACCTGAGATCATACGATCTCTACCACCTAAATCAAATCTCTGGTGTAACAAAACTAAGCCGCAGTCACTGAAAAAACAGGAAAAAGCAAATGAACAAATAACAGTGGCTTCAGATAAACTGAGAGGAGCACAAGCCCCCCGAAGGGGACCTGGCTGACCTCCACAGAAGTGCAGGGAACAATGCAAAAAGCAAGCACAAAAATAAAAGCAGAAAATATCTTATCTGATAGCAGAAGATGCAGGCAAGTCACAGCAAACTTCCAAATGAACCAGGAACCACAATTGAGATAAGAACAATTGATCACCGGCAACCATCATGGGAGGGAATCTCCCTTATATCAGACCAGTCCGTGATCCCAGATTGCCATTCCTCGCTGAAAGGTTCAGTACTGTCTGTAACCACCAGAGGGAGCCTCTGCTCAGAAACCATCTCTAGCACATTCATAACACAGCTTCTCCTTGTGCAAAGTGCGTTGTATAGTTGACCGATGCACAGTGACACCATCTGCAGCAAGTTGATGCTGCAGCTCTCTGGAGGTGGTCTGAGAATTGTCCTTGACTGATCTCACCATTCTTCTTCTCTGCCTTTCTGATGTTTTTCTTGGCCTGCCACTTCAGGCCTTAACAAGAACTGTCCCTGTGTTCTTCCATTTCCTTACTATGTTCCTCACAGTGGAAACAGACAGGTTAATTCTGAGACAGCTTTTTGTATCCTTCCCCTGAACAACTATGTTGAATAATCTTTGTTTTCAGATCATTTGACAGTTGTTTTGAGGAGCCCATGATGCCACTCTTCAGAGGAGATTCAAACAGGAGAACAACTTGCAAGTGGCCACTTTAAGTATCTTTTCTCATGATTGCATACACCTGGCTATGAAGTTCAAAGCTCAATGAGGTTACAAAACCAAAAAAAGGGCTTTAGTAAGTCAGTAAAAAGTAGGTAGGAGTATTTAAAACAAGAAAATGATAAGGGTGCCCATACTTATGCACCTGTCAAATTTTGTTTGAATGCAGATTGCACATGTTCTGCTAGTACAATAAACCTCATTTCAAGGCAGAAACATTACTGTGTCCAATAGTTATTAGATATATCAAACTGAAATAGCTGTTGCAAAAACACCATTTTTTATCAAACAATAAGCTTAAGATTAATAGGGGTGCCCAAACTTTTTAATATAACTGTATACTGAGGTAAAATACTGACCAAACACTCAATGTGTGAACGTGGCCTAAGTCTAATGATCCTTGTTTTGATACCCCATAGATTTAGTCAGAATAGTCATCACATGACCGGGGTGGCGTGTGAAAGCGGCAGTCGGTAAATATATTAACCTCTTAGTGACAGGCCAAGTTTTTCAAATCTGACATGTCACTTTATGTGGCAATAACTCCAGAATATTTCAACATATCCCGGTGATTCTGAGATTGTTTCTTTGAGACACATTACATTTTATGATACTAATAAATTTATGTCAATATGTTGTAATAAAAATAATTTTTATTTCTATAGCGCCAACATATTCCGCAGCACTTTACATTATAGAGGGGACTTTTACAGGCAATAAAACAGATTACAGCATAACAATAATCACATAAATCAACAGATTTCAAGAGGAATGAGGGCCCTGCTCGCAAGCTTACAATCTGTGAGGAAATAGGGGAGACATGAAAGGTGGATGGTAACAATTGCTTTCATTGTTCGGACCAGCTATCTATATATATATATATGAGTGATGAGTGTATGTATGTGTGTGTATGTATCAAGCCATGCCCACTCCACAGAGCCCTGCTTACTCCACATAGCTACAGGGAAATAGCCCCTGGTCTAGGGACACCCGACAACAGTTGTGACACACAGCTTGGCCTCACATACATTGCACACACAGCTCTGCTGCAGGGACCCTCTGATCCCATGTATACGGGGTTACTATACTTCCCCCAGTGATGTGATATAAGACCCTGCTCTGTGACACGAGCTAGCACTTCTACTCCAGCAGTGCACCAGCACAGCTCTGCGTCTGACTCCTCCTCCCAAGCACGTGGTCTTGAGATCATCACAGGTCCTTTAGCTGCACAGGATCTCGCATCTTGTGCTCACAATACACAGGGGGTTTCACACTGCAAGTTACTATGCCCGGGCAATGCCAAGCTTTTACTATGCCCGTGAGGCCTCATTCACACATCCGGCTGGCGCCTAAACGGCGCCCCCGGCATTTAGCCGCAGCACCGCATCCGGTATTTTGTATGAAAACCTGATGCGCCGCATCTGGTTTTTCGCCGCATCCGGTTCACGAATGCGGCAAAAAACCCAATGGTGTTGGAAGCATACCACGATCAAGCAGGACACTTTGGCTGGAGAAAGCTGGAGACCCTGTTGAGATGCCGGTTCTACTGGGTAGGGATGCGCAGCTCCATCGAGAGGTGGTGTCGGAACTGTGGACCCTGTGGTCTCAGAAGAAAGGACTACGGTAGTCAGAAGGCACCCCTGCAACCTATCCGGACGACTCGCCCCCTGGAGATTGTGGCCCTGGACCACGTCAAACTGTCGCCAAGTAGATCTGGATACTCATACGCCCTGACCATGGTGGACCATTACTCCAGATTTCTGGTGGTTGTTCCAGTTAAGGATCAGACCGCAGTGACGGCCGCGAAAACCTTTCAAGCAAGTTTCTGCAGACCGCATGGGTATCCGGAGCAAGTATTAACCGATCAAGGACCTGCTTTCGAAGCTGATTTATTCAAGGAATTCTGTCACATGTACGGGTGCAAGAAAATTAGAACAACGCCATACCACCCTCAAACCAACGGTCTTTGTGAAAAAATGAACCATATTGTCCTTGACTTGTTGAGATCCATACCGTTGGAAGACAGGAATCGATGGCCGGACTTACTACCTGATTTGGTTGATTTGTATAACCATATACCTGTAAGTTCTACTAACTGCACTCCAGCCTCTCTTATGGAAGCAAGGCCCGGGAGACTACCAATGGATCTAGAACTTGGAGTGGTAGAACCGGAGGCAGACGACGCCGTTGAAAATTGGGACACAAATCGGCAAGAGCAGTACAGAAGAGTGCAAATCTGTGTGGAGGAAAGTCTCAACAAGGCACGGGAGAAACAGGAAGATATTTACAACAGAAATGCTCCTGCCAAGCCTTTGATGCCTGGAGAAGTGGTATTAAAAAGAAAAAGGAAAATGCACAAATTGGATAACCAGTGGGAACAAGAACCCTACGTCGTACAAGATTCTAAATATGACAACAGAAAAGTTTGTATCATTAGTAAGGACGGAGGAAGAACAATAACCACTGTGTCCAGAGACCATTTGAAATTGTGTCCAGAACCCTTAAAGCGTTGTGAAAAGAACCCTGTCATCAATCAAGAAGAAAGGAAGGAAGAGGTCATACACACGGATCTGGGAGATTTTCCTGCGGATTGGCCCAGACTGGGAGATGCTGTAATAATTCCAGTATTGCAGTTTTATCAGCCACCAGAGGAAGTTCTACCTCCAGTTATGCCCGTGGTACCAGTTGAGCCAGTTCAGGAGTTACCCATTCCAGCAACACCTCAACCTACGGAATCTCAAGAAGGATCATCTGAAGCAGCGCCCCATACTATGGGATCCCCTGGTGAAGCTGACTCACACCGCCCAGTCATCAGTACGCTTGCCAGATCCATAGAAAGATTGAGGCAGTTCTATAGTTTGCCGTTACGCAGTGCAGACAGATCGCAACTTAATATACCTGAAGCTACTCCACGTAGACCAGAGCGAATCACAAAAGGGAAGTTACCCATTCGATACCAGCAGTAATTATAACAAATTAATGTGAATATTGTAAAAAGTATATATATATATGTGTCTTTTCCTTATGGTGTCTTATAATGGACTCAGAGGCTGAGGACTGTGCCAGCCCAGAACTTATCTTGTAAATAGTTGCACTAAGGTGCCTTTTAATGGTTTCACACGAAGCCTTGACTTACCTCTGAACATAAAACCCGTGTGGTGAGGCACTGAGTGAGGTCTGCATTCGGATGTCCTGCAGCCCACCCAGGACCCACGTTGAAGGTTTGGTGCGGGTCCTTCACAAGAATATTGTCGTTTATTTATGAACATGTTTATTTAATATTTCGTATTTTTTTCTATATTCAATGTGTTGTTAGCAACGTTCAAGACATCCTTACCTCCCGGATGGGACGAATTAATGTTTAATGTTGATGTTTAATGCATAAACAAAATCGTCTCTTTCTATTTTACAGCCCGGGAGTGCTGTCGTTTACCATGGGGGAATGTGTAGCCCTGGTACACAATACCAGGAGGATGAGTGGAGAGGTAACGGTTAAGGGCTCTCCATGATATCACGTACACTTCGGACACACCCAGCAGGGGTGTGGAGGGGAGTGCTGAGTAGTCTGAGTTGAGTTCAGTCAGTGACTCGAAAGAGTTAGGAAGTGCAGTCTTTGTGCAGTTCAGAAAGTGGAGTCCAGTAAAGGTGAGCCAGTTCACCTCAGCCTGGTCAGAGCTGTGCCCCACTAGAGGACGGACTGAGACATCTGTTGAGAGTCTGAGCAAATCGAAGGGCATAGTGGAAGAGAACAGAAAAGTGCCATAGGTATAGAATACCTGCACATTGATACCGGTCACTGGAGACCGAAGCATCACCATAGCTTCACGCATGGTGGTAGGAAACCCAGAGGCTTACCGGACCTTAGGTAACGGAAAGCAGCCCCTGAAGAGTCAGTACGTAACTGGGGTCAGGGAGAGTGAGAACCTTGAGTCAGTGCACGACAGGAATTGGAAATCAGCTCTCTCAGAAGAAGGCTCCAACCACAAAACTGACGCGGCAGCACAGCTTTGGAAAAGCTGGAGTTATAGAGGGAACTACGCTTCATGCTGGTTGTACTCATCATCATTGGAAAGTAAAGGAGGCCCCTAACTTGCTCTGCCGTTGCCTCAAAGCTCATCCTCCATCAACCCCATCAGCCTCCCTGGGACCTGCCTGAACAACTTGAAGTAAAGGTATGGAAAGACGCTGATGTGTGAGACTGTGTTATTTGATTGCATTCCTGCACTACCCTATCATAACCATCGCCCTGAGGGAAGAGTCCCACCTGTAGGGGACCCGACATCTAGCTGCCTCACCATCCCCTCAGAGATCTACAGCAGCGCTGGTACAAATTACCAGAGACTACAGGTGGCGTCACGAACTGTATATATATATCCCCTGTAAATATACCCCCCAACAAACGCCTGACCGCCAGGGCCACAGACCGAGCCACCGCTACCTGTGACAATCCCATAGACTTCTACGGGCTCGGCTCTGAGTACCCCATTGCCCTGGAAACCCACAATTGTGGTGCGTGGTCGAGACAAATGCAAGAGACCATTAGTAGATAAACCGTGACAGGCCACAATGAACAAAGATTGAAAACAAAAAAACATTAGCATACAATGCAAGAGACCATGAGTAGATAAAACGTGACAGGGCACAATGAACAAAGATTGCAAACAAAAAAACAATAGCATACAATGCAAGAGACCATGAGTAGATAAAACGTGACAGACCACAAAGAACAAAGATTGCAAACAAAAAAACATTAGCATACAATGCAAGAGACCATAAGTAGATAAACCGTGACAGGGCACAATGAACAAAGATTGAAAACAAAAAAACATTAGCATACAATGCAAGAGACCATGAGTAGATAAACCGTGACAGGGCACAATGAACAAAGATTGCAAACAAAAAAACAATAGCATACAATGCAAGAGACCATGAGTAGATAAAACGTGACAGACCATAAAGAACAAAGATTGCAAACAAAAAAACATTAGCATACAATGCAAGAGACCATAAGTAGATAAACCGTGACAGGGCACAATGAACAAAGATTGAAAAAAAAAAACATTAGCATACAATGCAAGAGACCATGAGTAGATAAAACGTGACAGGGCACAATGAACAAAGATTGAAAACAAAAAAAACATTAGCATACAATGCAAGAGACCATGAGTAGATAAACTGTGACAGGGCACAATGAACAAAGATTGCAAACAAAAAAACAATAGCATACAATGCAAGAGACCATGAGTAGATAAAACGTGACAGACCACAAAGAACAAAGATTGCAAACAAAAAAACATTAGCATACAATGCAAGAGACCATAAGTAGATAAACCGTGACAGGGCACAATGAACAAAGATTGAAAACAAAAAAACATTAGCATACAATGCAAGAGACCATGAGTAGATAAACCGTGACAGGGCACAATGAACAAAGATTGCAAACAAAAAAACAATAGCATACAATGCAAGAGACCATGAGTAGATAAAACGTGACAGACCACAAAGAACAAAGATTGCAAACAAAAAAACATTAGCATACAATGCAAGAGACCATGAGTAGATAAAACGTGACAGACCACAAAGAACAAAGATTGCAAACAAAAAAACAATAGCATACAATGCAAGAGACCATGAGTAGATAAACCGTGACAGGCCACAATGAACAAAGATTGAAAACAAAAAAACATTAGCATACAATGCAAGAGACCATGAGTAGAGAAACCGTGACAGGGCACAATGAACAAAGATTGAAAACAAAAAAACATTAGCATACAATGCAAGAGACCATGAGTAGATAAACCGTGACAGGCCACAATGAACAAAGATTGAAAACAAAAAAACATTAGCATACAATGCAAGAGACCATGAGTAGATAAACCGTGACAGGGCACAATGAACAAAGATTGCAAACAAAAAAAAAAATAGCATACAATGCAAGAGACCATGAGTAGATAAAACGTGACAGACCACAAAGAACAAAGATTGCAAACAAAAAAAATTAGCATACAATGCAAGAGACCATGAGTAGATAAACCGTGACAGGCCACAATGAACAAAGATTGAAAACAAAAAAACATTAGCATACAATGCAAGAGACCATGAGTAGATAAACCGTGACAGGGCACAATGAACAAAGATTGCAAACAAAAAAACAATAGCATACAATGCAAGAGACCATGAGTAGATAAAACGTGACAGACCACAAAGAACAAAGATTGCAAACAAAAAAACATTAGCATACAATGCAAGAGACCATGAGTAGATAAAACGTGACAGGCCACAATGAACAAAGATTGAAAACAAAAAAACATTAGCATACAATGCAAGAGACCATGAGTAGATAAACCGTGACAGGCCACAATGAACAAAGATTGAAAACAAAAAAACATTAGCATACAATGCAAGAGACCATGAGTAGATAAACCGTGACAGGGCACAATGAACAAAGATTGCAAACAAAAAAACAATAGCATACAATGCAAGAGACCATAGTAGATAAACGTGACAGGGCACAATGAACAAAGATTGAAACAAAAAAACATTAGCATACAATGCAAGAGACCATGAGTAGATAAACCGTGACAGACCACAAAGAACAAAGATTGCAAACAAAAAAACATTAGCATACAATGCAAGAGACCATGAGTAGATAAACCGTGACAGGGCACAATGAACAAAGATTGAAACAAAAAAACATTAGCATACAATGCAAGAGACCATGAGTAGATAAACCGTGACAGGCACAATGAACAAAGATTGCAAACAAAAAAACATAGCATACAATGCAAGAGACCATGAGTAGATAAAACGTGACAGACCACAAAGAACAAAGATTGCAAACAAAAAAACATTAGCATACAATGCAAGAGACCATAAGTAGATAAACCGTGACAGGCCACAATGAACAAAGATTGAAAACAAAAAAACATTAGCATACAATGCAAGAGACCATGAGTAGATAAACCGTGACAGGCCACAATGAACAAAGATTGAAAACAAAAAAAACATTAGCATACAATGCAAGAGACCATGAGTAGATAAACCGTGACAGGGCACAATGAACAAAGATTGCAAACAAAAAAAACATTAGCATACAATGCAAGAGACCATGAGTAGATAAAACGTGACAGACCACAAAGAACAAAGATTGCAAAACAAAAAAACATTAGCATACAATGCAAGAGACCATGAGTAGATAAACCGTGACAGGCACCACAATGAACAAAGATTGAAAACAAAAAAACATTAGCATACAATGCAAGAGACCATGAGTAGATAAAACGTGACAGACCACAAAGAACAAAGATTGCAAACAAAAAAACATTAGCATACAATGCAAGAGACCATGAGTAGATAAACCGTGACAGGGCACAATGAACAAAGATTGAAAACAAAAAAACAATAGCATACAATGCAAGAGACCATGAGTAGATAAACCGTGACAGGGCACAATGAACAAAGATTGAAAACAAAAATACATTAGCATACAATGCAAGAGACCATGAGTAGATAAAACGTGACAGACCACAAAGAACAAAGATTGCAAACAAAAAAACATTAGCATACTAAACAAATGCAAGAGAGCATTAGTAGAAAAACCATCACAGGCCCCAAAAAATAAACATTGGCAAATAAAATGGAGATAAACATTACCATAGTAAACACATGCACATTTCAGATAGTAGCAGGACAAGCAACCACATCACAGGGCCAAAAAAAAAAACATTTAAAAACAACAACAAAAAAAAACATTATATGATACACAAATACATCCACATTTCATATTGTCGCAGGGAGACCAAGCACATCACTGCAAAAAAACAGTACCAGTAGATCTACATTATCAACATTAACAGTAGCAGGGAATACACAATAAAGTTCACAAACAAATGCATTTTAAACTCGGGGACCCACCCCATCATCGGCAATTTAATTTCATACAATACCAGGGGAACCAATCCCCATCACAGAAAAAACATGAAATATAAAATGTACCAGGGTGCCAAAAATAAACATCAGCTCACACAGCATTGGTGACATATGTATTGTAAATTTTGGATTTTGGGGGGGGGGGCATATTTACCGTCTGTTTTCCTGGTGCTCCATGGTGCGGATCCTGGCTGCGAGTCTCCGGTGGCTGAGGCGTCGGTGGCTAGTCTCCGGTGGCTGAGGCGTCGGTGGCTGCGTCTACGGTGGCTGCGTCTATGGTGGCTGCGTCTACGGTGGCTGCGTCTACGGTGGCTGCGTCTACGGTGGCTTCTGTGGATGTGTCTGATGGCCCACAAAAATTATTTTTTTTTTATATGTTTGCTGAGGGGTGGTATCTGTTTGTTGTGGGCTGGTATATCAATTAAAAAACCGGATGCGGCTACCGGATGCGGCTCAAGCCGGATGCGGCGCATTGCGGCGTCCATAGACTTTCATTGTAAAAAAAAACCGCACGCGCCGCATCCGGCGCATGCGGCTTTTTCGCCGCAGACAAAAAACGTTACATGCAACGTTTTTTCCAGACACCGGACGGTGACCAGACACCGCATCCGGCACCAACCGGACGCGCCGCAGTGACATGCGGCGCTATCCAGCGCTAATGAAAGTCTATGGGAAAAAAAACGCATGTGGTGCATACGGTTTTGTGATGCGGCGCTGAGGAAAAATGCCGGGGGCGCCGCAAGGAGAAAAACGGATGTGTGAAAGAGTCCTGACTCTGCTGCCCTCAGCCTGTCACAGCCCTGTCATGGCTGGCGCGCATGCTGGGCTCACACTGCACAGGAGGGGCTCACAATACATGGGGGGGTCTCACAATACAGAAGGGGTCTCACACTGCACAGGGGGGATCTCACAGTACACGGGGTCTCAGTGCAAGGGAAGAGTTGCTCAGAATATACAGGGGGTTTCACACTGCAAGGGGTGGGGTGCTCACACTGCAAGGGGAGAGGGGCTCACAATACACAGGGGCGCCTCACAACCACAGTTAGTTACATGGGGGTCTCACACTGCAAGGGAAGGGGTGCTCACAATACACAGGGGGTTTCACACTGCAAGTTACTATGCCCGGGCAACGCCAGGCTCTTCAGCTAGTCTATGTAATAAATAGGGTGTTCATGTATTGCTGTATGAAATGGGAACCAATCAGTACATGTAAAAGTACAGACACAGAGGGCTATTAAGTGCATGGGGGGTGTGTGAACAATTAAGTGCATGGGGGGTGTGTGAACAGATGCTACGAAGGTCCTGATTTTGAAGAAAAGTGAGGTGGGGTGATAGGCCAGTCTAAAGAAACACATTTTTAGGCCACGCTTATAAGTGTTGGTATTGGGAATTAATTGAATTGTCCTAGGTAGTGCATTCCAAAGAATTGGCGCAGCACCTGAGAAGTCTTGGTGACGGGAGTGAGAGGTTCAGATTATTGAGGATGTTAACCTTAGGTCATTAGCAGAATGGAAGGCACAGATAGGGTTGTAGACTGAAACAACGGAGGAGATGTAGGATGGTGCTAAAGCGTTCAGCGTTTGTGGGTGAGAGTGAGTGATAAGTTTATATTGAACTCTGTAGCTGTTGGGCAGCCAGTGTAGTGACTGGCTCAGGGTTGAGGCATTGGTGTAGCGGTTGGCGAGGAATATGATTCTGACTGCTGCATTCAGGACAGATTGGAGATGGCAAGAGTTTAATTTAAAGAGAGACCATTAAGTAGAGAGGTGCAATAGTCCAGATGAGAATAAAATACAGCAACAGTAAGAGTTTTTGCTGAGTCAAAGGTAAGAAAAGGTCAAATTCTAGAAATGTTTTTGAGGTGTAGATGACATGAGTGAGCAGTGATTGGATGTGGGGGAGTGAAGGAAAGATCTGAATCAAATGTGACCCCAAGACAGCAGTAATGTTGCTGGGGAGTAATGGTGGAACCACACACGGAAATGGCAATGTCAGGCATAAGTATAGGTTAGTGGAGGGAGGAAACACAAGGAGTTCAGTTTTTGACATGTTCAGTTTTAGATAGAGTGAGGACATAATGCTAGAGACAGCGGAAAGACAATCACTGGTGTTTTGTAGTAATGCAGAGGCGATGTTTTGCATTTATTTATAAAAATAGCAGAAATTTGATAAAACTTTCTAAACAATTATCCATTTTCAAACTTTGAATGATCCCTTTAAGGCTTGAGTTGTGCTGTTCCGTCTGTCTGGTTATGTATTGTATTATTTCCATGCTGTGTATAATCTATTCTTGCACGCTCTCTGCTGTCACCTGGTGGCTTTCTGTGTGGCAGCCTGTAACTAATTAATTCTGGTACATGCCTTTCACTTCCTGTGCTGAGGTCACTGCTTCTTCTTCCTGTTAGCAGCCATTTGTTTGCTTGTTAGTTCTTTATGGGAGAGACACGCTTTGCACCAAGCTGTGAAAGGCATCAGTTTTCGACCACCACCCCACTCACTCCTGCTGGTCACACTTGCAGCCACATTTGGTGCTACGTCTTGCACCTCGTTTTCACCTGCATTTCTGAAGAAGTTACTGTATACCAATCATAAGCTGTATGTCCAGATTTCCAAATAAACAAGTCTGGACTTCACAATCCCTGGTGTGCATCATCTCTCTGGACGCTGAACAGCACTGGTCCTGTCTGCTCTGCATGAGGAAGCGGAAGGTAGGATAACTCTCCCAGCCCCATTCAACTTCACCTCCATTCGCCTCATGTGGGGACAGAACATGAGTCACACTTAACGTTTAAAAAATCGGTCCGATTTTGACGGCCGAGAATCACACCAATGCTCTCCTTATGGTGATCCGTATGTAAATCCGTTTGCTATGCGACTATGTGATTTCCTCGCATCTATTATCTGTATACAATCCGTATGCAATGCGATTTTAACATGTGCTTTTACATACAGCAGTTCTCTGTATGTAAAAGCTCATGTTAAAATCGCATTATAATACACAACTGTACACATCGTTTTAAACCAAATATTCTACAAAACACACACATATACATATATATTAGATAGTTAGATTAAAAGCCGGCCGCGTACAGTATAGAATAGAATAGGTTATAATAGAATAGATATATACACATAGAATAGATGTATGTATATATGTAATATATATACATATATATATATACAGTATATACATATTTCTATATGTGTATATATATATAATATATATCAGTGACACACATATATATATATATGTATTTATATTATATAGAGAGATAGATAGCAGAAAAGCCGGTAATTCTTTTGTCGGCTTCTATAAAATCAATGCAGGAGCCGACAGGATAGGAGACATGGTTTACGCTCCTGAGTTCAGCGCTGGTCAAGCTGTGAGGGAGTGCAGCATTAGTGACGTCACTGAAGCTCCGCTACCTGCATCTCATTCATTCACCAGTGGTTTACAGCTGGGGCGGTCGCATCTTAGCACCACTCCTGATTGTAAACTGTATATTCCCCAGATATGGATTACTGCGTGGGACACAACGACGGACAGATATGGTATATTGTTGGTTTATTATTTTATGTTTATTACAGGAGATCGAGGGCTTCGGGGAATTAGCAGAGGTTGTAAGCATGGTTTAATTAAGAATAATAAACGAGTCTGTCTTTATTTCAATTAAAGATTTTTTCTCTCTGTGTCTGTGTTTTATTTACTATTTGACTATGTGATTAGTAATGGGGGTGTCTAATTGACGAATCTTCATTAGTAACCCCCCTAACTATTACCCCATATGCCGCCGTTACAGGGCAGTGGGAAGAGCAAGGCTATGTGCCAGAATTGGCACATCTTACAGATGTGCCTTTTCTGGGGTGGCTGGGGCAGATGTTGGTAGCCAGGGGGCACAAAAACAATGGTCCCTCCCTAGGCTATTAATATCTATTCTTAGTCACTGGCTTTCCCTGTCTGGTGGAGAAAATACCACGGTAGCCCACGCATTTTTTTACAGCGAATTTACATATTAAATTAACACCTACACGTCCAAAATTTTGCACACATACACTCATCTAATTATTAGTGAAAACCATATATCAAACTACAAGAAATGAAATGGTTTACAGTATGTAAACCATGTGTCATTTCATGTCGGGTTCTGTAATGATTTTACAGAAGCCGGCAATTGAATTAGCCGCTATTCTGCTATGTAGAAGTGTATGAACTATAAATATATATATATATGTGTGTGTGTCACAATGACATGTGTGTATATATGTATATATATATATATATATATATATATACAGTACAGACCAAAAGTTTGGACACACCTTCTCATTTAACCCCTTAATGTCCACTGACGTGCACAGTCCGTCATGGCAAGGTGCCAGTTCCGGCACCAGGACGGACTATGCACGTCATGCCTTTGATCTACCACTGCGTGTAAACACGCAGTGGTAGATCAGTGCCGACAGCTGTCACAGACAGCTGACAGGCACGGCAAGCGGTGCGGGGACCTTTGCCGTCGGTCCCCGCACTCACAGCGCTGTGATTGGTCAGTCAATCTGACTGACCAAACACAGCAGCGATCGCGCAGGAGAAGCTGAAATTTCAGCTTCCCCAGCGCGATCAGTGCAGGAGCCGGCGCTGCAGTGGCCAGGCTTCCTGCACTGACAGCCAGGAGCGGAGCCCCCACCGCCCCTGGCTGTTAACCCCCTGACTGCTGCGATCCAGCGCGATCGCAGAGCTCAGGGGGGAGGCAGAGGGTCGGGAGCTCCCTCTGCCTCAGATCGGCACCCTGCACTGTATTTGCAGGGCCCGATCTCTGCCTTGATGACCCGGGGGTTGTCATGACAACCTCCGGGTCATTTAGCTACAGGAAGCTGCTGTGATCATGTCACAGCAGCTTTCCCCATAGGTACAATGCATTGCAATGCTGGAGCATTGCAATGCATTGTAACTGCAATCAAAAGTAAAAAAAGTGAAAGTCCCATAAAGGGACAAGTTGAAAAAAATCATTTTTTAAAAAAAATTGTAAAAAAAATATTAAAAAATAATTTAAAAAAAATCCCCTAAAAAATACACATTTTTATGTAATAAAAAAAATAAAAAACAAAAAAAATACACATGTTAGGTATCGCCATGTCCGTAAAAATCCCATCTATAAAAGCGTAACCCTAGTTAACCCCTTCAGTGAAAGCCGTAAAAAAAAACAAAAAAGTAGTAAATTATACTTTTTCCAAGCGGTATCATCATACCGCTTGGAAAAAGTGCAATAACACGCGATCAAAAAGTCAGATATAAATAATCATGGTACCGCTGAAAACGTCATCTTGTCCCGCAAAAAACAAGCCACTATACAGCATCATCAGCGAAAAAATAAAAAAGTTATAGCTCGCGGAATAAACTGATGCAAAAATAACTATTTTTTCTATAAAATTCTTTATTGTGTAAAAAACGCCAAAACATGAAAAAAATATATAAATGAGGTATCGCTGTAATCGTAGTGACCTAAGAATAAAGCTGCTTTATCAATTTTACCACACGCGGAATGGGGGAAAAAAAATTTAAAAAAAAACAATTCCTGAATTGCTGGTTTTTGTTCATTCTGCTTCCACAAAAATCGGAATAGGAAGCGATCAAAAAACGTTATGTGCTCGAATATGGTACCAATAAAAACGTCAGCTCATCCGGCAAAAAATAAGCCCACAGATAACTCTGTCAGCCGAAATATGGAAAAATTATAGCTCTCAAAATACGGCGATGCAAAAAATTCTTACAAAAAATTATTCCAAATAAAAGCATCTTTTAGTGTGTGACAGAAGCTAAACATGAAAAAAGGGTGTAAATCTGGTATCGCTGTAATCGCACCGATCCGAGAAATAAAGTCGCCTAATCACTAATACCGCACGAGGAACGGCGTAAAAAAGAAAACCAATTCTTCACCTTTTGTGGATTTGTTCATTGTGCCTCCCAAAGATCGCAGTAAGGCGATCACAGTGGTTCCCCCCCGCATATGGAATATCAGCGTACTCAGGACAAAATGCACAATAGCTTTTGGGGTCCTATTTCTCCTGTTACCCTTATAAAAATAAAAATTTGGGGCAAAAAGGTCATTTTTGTGGAAAAAAAATGATTTTTTTTATTTTCACGGCTCTACGTTATAAACTTCTGTGAAGCCCTTGGGGGTTCAAAGTGCTGACCACACATCTAGATAAGTTCCTTGGGGGGTCTAGTTTGCAAAATGGGGTCATTTGTGGGGGGTTTCTACTGTTTAGGCACATCAGGGGCTCTCCAAGCGCGACATGACACCCGCAGACCATTCCATCAAAGTCTGCATAAAAAAACGCAAGTTATATTGAAGAAATTTTACCACTATCATGAAGTACAATATGTCACGAGAAAACAGTCTCAGAATCGCCAAGATCCGTAGAAGCGTTCCAGAGTTATAACCTCATAAAGAGACAGTGGTCAGAATTGTAAAAATTGGCCTGGTCTTTAACCTACAAAATGGCTTGGTCATTAAGGGGTTAAAGATTTTTCTGTATTTTCATGACTATGAAAATTGTACATTCACACTGAAGGCATCAAAACTATGAATTAACACATGTGGAATTATACATTACACTTTACAAAAAAGTGTGAAACAACTGAAAATATGTCTTAAGGGTATGCCACACTGAACAATATCGCTAACGGGATCGCTAAAAAACGTCACTATTTAGCGATCCCGTTAGCGATGTTGTTCAGTGCGGCATCTGCCAGCGACGAGCTTCCTGCTGTGATCTCGCTCGTCGCTGGAATCGTTCCGGACCCTATTTTCTCGTCGGCGCTCCCGCTGGGTAAGTATATATCGCTAGTGTGGCACCTTTTCTTAGCGATTTAGCGGTACTTTTGTACCGCTAAAGTCGTTAAGAAGATCGCTAACGGCGATAGCGCCGTTAACTATATCGCTAAATGTGGCCGCACTTAGCGATATAGAAACAATCCCGCTAGCGATCGCATTAGTATGCGTCGTTATCGTGATCGCTAGCGGGATTGTTTAGTGTGGCAGTACCTTTATATTCTAGGTTCTTCAAAGTAGTCACCTTTTGCTTTGATTACTGCTTTGCACGCAGAAAAGGTGAACGGATGGACTCTACATGCCTAGTTCCCCCTGTGAAGCATGGAGGAGGTGGTGTGATGGTGTGGGGCTGCTTTGCTGGTGACACTGTTGGGGATTCATTCAAAATTGAAGTGGTGAGCGGTCCAGCTCACCCCAAACCATCTCGATTGGGTTCAGGTCTGGTGACTGTGGAGGCCAGGTCATCTGGCATAGCACCCCATCACTCTCCTTCTTCGTCAAATAGCCCTTACACAGCCTGGAGGTGTGTTTGGGGTCATTGTCCTGTTGAAAAATAAATGATGGTCCAACTAAACGCAAACCGGATGGAATAGCATGCTGCTGCAAGATGCTGTGGTAGCCATTCTGGTTCAGTATGCCTTCAATTTTGAATAAATCCCCAACAGTGTCACCAGAAAAGCACCTCCACACCATCACACCACCTCCTCCATGCTTCACGGTGGGAACCAGGCATGTAGAGTCCATCCGTTCACCTTTTCTGCGTGCAAAGCAGTAATCAAAGCAAAAGGTGGCTACTTTGAAGAACCTAGAATATAAGACATATTTTCAGTTGTTTCACACTTTTTTGTAAAGTGTAATGTATAATTCCACATGTGTTAATTCATAGTTTTGATGCCTTCAGTGTGATTCTACAATTTTCATAGCCATGAAAATACAGAAAAATCATTCAATGAGAAAGTGTGTCCAAACTTTTGGTCTGTACTGTATATGTATTCTATGTGTATATATCTATTCTTTCTTTTATGATTTAAAACCTGTCATTGGGATCCATTATATGTCGGTTTTGCAAGCCGGCGAGAAAATCTCGCCATAACGGATGACACACGGATGACACACGGATGCTTACATGCGCAAAATACGCAGCCACACCTTGACAACGGATGACATACGGATCACTGTTCAGGGAACTTTTCTGCGTATTACGGCCGTACAATACAGTCTGTATTTTTATACATTGTGTCTGACGCCAGCCTAAATGTCGCTAACTTCTGAACAGGCCGCTATAGCCGGCAGACTCTAAGGCCATTATTTGGCCGAGAATTGTCATGGCAAACATCAGGACAACACAATCATGATCTCAGGGTTCCGATGTGGTTAAAGAGGAGGCCCCCACACTCTTAACCATCTAGATGCCACAGTCACTATTGACAGCAGCATCTAAGGGGTTATATTTCAGGTCAGTATTAAGTCGTATTGGTGGTCACTCCATTACATACACATTTACACAGGTTTGGGCTTCTTAAAAGTGATTGAAAAAAATTCAGAAGTTCCTAAAAACAAAAAAAATTTAGGTGTTTTGTGTCGCCTTTATCCAAGACCCGGCTGTAACGTTTTTATCTTCCATCTATTGAGCTGTGTTAGCGCTTGTTTATTTACGTTTTAATGGATGTCATTTTGAGGTACATAAAATGTTTTGATAGGTTTTTATTGTATTTTTTACGGAGGTAATTCTGGCATTTTGATTTTTTTCAGAGTTTACCATACAGGTTGATTTTTTTCATATTTGAATAGATCAGACTTTTAAGGACGCGGCAATACTAAATACAGTATCTTTGTGTCTTTTTATGTGGTGGTGATCAGAATCTTTCTATTTTTTTAAAAACTTTCTTTTTTAAAAAATTTTGCCATTTCTTTACTTTCCATAAGTGAGTTAAACCTAAAATCATTTGATTTCTTGTTCTAAACTGTGTGCAGAATTATTAGGCAAATGAGTATTTAGATCACATCATCCTTTTTATAGATGTTGTCCTACTCCAAGCTGTATAGGCTTGAAAGCCAACTGCCAATTATGTAAATCAGGTGATTTGCATCTCTGTAATGAGGAGGAGTGTGGTCTAATGACATCAACATCCTATATAAGGTGTGCTTAATTATTAGGCAACTTACTTTCCTTTGGCAAAATGGGTCAGAAGAGAGATTTGACGGACTCTGAAAAGTCAAAAATTGTGAGATGTCTTGCAGAGGGATGCAGCGGTCTTGAAATTGCCAAACTTTTGAAGCGTGATCACTGAACAATCAAGCGTTTCATGGCAAATAGCCAACTGGCTCGCAAGAAGTGTGTTGATAAAAAAGTCTCAAAATAACTGCCCATGAATTGAGGAAAATCAAGCGTGAAGCTGCCAAGATGCCATTTGCCACCAGTTTTGCCATATTTCAGAGCTGCAAGATTACTGGAGTATCAAAAAGCACAAGGTGTGCCATACTCAGGGACGTGGCCAAGGTAAGGAAGGCTGAAAAGCGATCACCTTTGAACAAGAAACATAAGATAAAACGTCAAGACTGGGCCAAGAAATATGTTAAGACTGATTTTTCTAAGGTTTTATGAACTGATGAAATGAGAGTGACTCTTGATGGGCCAGATGGATGGGCCCGAGGCTGGATCAGTAAAGGGCAGAGAGCTCCACACTGACTCAGACGCCAGCAAGGTGGAGGTGGGGTACTGGTATGGGCTGGTATCATCAAAGATGAACCTGTGGGACCTTTTCGGGTTGAGGATGGAGTGAAGCTCAACTCCCAGACCTACTGCCAGTTTCTGGAAGACACCTTCTTCAAGCAGTGGTACAGGAAGAAGTCGGTATTGTTCAAGAAAAACATGATTTTCATGCAGGACAATGCTCCATCACAAGCATCCAAATTCTCTACAGCGTGGCTGGCCAGTAAAGGTCTAAAAGAAGAAAAAATAATGACATGGCCCCCTTGGTCACCTGATCTGAACCCCATAGAGAACCTGTGGTCCCTCATAAAATGTGAGATCTACAGGGAGGGAAAACATTACACCTCTCGGAACAGTGTCTGGGAAGCTGTGGTGGCTGCTGCACGCAATGTTGATCGTAAACAGATCAAGCAACTGACAGAATCTATGGATGGAAGGCTTTTGAGTGTCATCGTAAAGAAAGGTGGCTATATTGGTCACTGTTTGTTTTTTTTTGTTTTTGAATGTCAGAAATGTTTATTTCTAAATTTTGTGTTGTTATATTGCTTTAACTTGTGAAAATAACAAGTGAGATGGGTATATATTTGGTTTTTATTAAGTTGCCTAATAATTCTGCACAGTAATAGTTACCTGCACAAACAGATATCCTCCTAAGATAGCCAAATCTAAAAAAAAAAAAAAACACTCCAACTTACAAAAATCTTAAGCTTTGATATTTATGAGTCTTTTGGGTTGATTGAGAACACAGTTGTTGTTCAATAATAAAAAGAATCCTCTCAAATACAACTTGCCTAATAATTATGCAAACAGTGTATGTACTGCAATACCACAGTTTTGCAGTGTACAGTATAAATGGATGGCTCATATAAACCCAAACCTGTAACTGGACCTCACAGTAGTGTCAATAAGGCAACTATGGGACTCTTGACTGCTATAGTAACCTGTCAATATATGATCACGGTGGGACAATGGGAGGGCATTCGCACCGATGACTTTTTCGGTTAAATGCCACTGTCAAAAATTGACAGCATCTAAAAGATTAACAGCAGCAATTGGTACTTAGCTCCAGCTTCTGCTTTTAGAGACAGATGGTGGATATGTAACACAACCATCATTTACTGCCTGCGGAGCGCTCTCAACTCCTACGATCCTTCCAAACATGCAGTCCTCAGTGCTGACATATATTTACTTCCTTTTATATAAAAGAGTTAAAGGGGTTTTCTGTGGCACCCCAGGAGTTCGGTTGCCACAGTGACCTTGCCTCCCTCCAGGTGGGAGTAATGTCATGCCTGAAAGCAAGGAAGGATCCCCTTAACAGGTAACACACAGCATACACCACTTTTCTTACTCCAGACCAGAAGGGGGAGCTCTAACACCTGATTTCAGGGGAGCTTCCCTGGAATATTCTGGCTGGGGGAGGAGTTAGTTAGTCTGTCTGTAGGGTTGAGAGAGGAAGGACATGTGGGGACAAGCTGGGGACAGGAGCTAAAGCTGAGCTCACCCCCAGGTCTGAGCACCAGAAACCGGACCCCAGAGTCCGAGGCTGAGTGGGTAAACTAAAGCCCCAGCAGCAGAATCCGGAGGGCAGGAGACAGTAGGTTCTCTGCCCCAACTAATACTCAACTACACAGCAGCAGCACGTGTGAGCCGGAGATGCCATATTGGAGTGATTCCCGAAGCAGGCTACAGCTGCCTGTTGTGAGAGTGAAGTTCTACTTAGACAAGAGACAGAGAGAGGAACTTGAACAGAGCTTACAGCAACAAGTACCTCAGAGAATAGTGCTAAAAAGGAGACCTCACAACTCACCTGAAATGAGGAGATTCCCAAATTGCTTTCAGGCTGACCGACTCCAGCACCATCTGTAAACTGATCCCTGGACACTTTGCTTGCAGAACTGTGAGTAAAGCTTTGGAAACTGCATCTGACTGTGTCCTCTCAAGTTCTTCCTGCAACACCCACTCAACACTGCTACTTCCCTTGCTAAATACTACATCTTTACCATTATCCTCTACAACATTACATCTGCCCTGGGACAGCAAGCTCTGCCTGTGGAGAGCCATTCCAACTCTGCTGCATCACACCACCAGACCCAGAGGTTCTGTACTGCAGCGCTGGTCACCTTTGACCAGAAACCACAGGTGGCGTCACAAACACTATTATAAACTCTATTATCCCTTGTAAATATACCCCTTTTATTGGACGCCCAGGCCCACGGACCGGGTCACTGCCGCTGTGACACTTCCTCTTTAAGAAGCGGCCCGGTACCGAGTACCCCACTGCAGGCGATCCATTTTCATAAAAATGGAACTCTAACGTTTTACTGTCATGTAAAATTAAATAGTACTCACACTCCCTGGGTTCCAGTGCCGTCTCCCCACTGCTGCTCGTTAGTCACTATTTTGGCTGCAGTGGTGATGTCACATCAGAGAGCTTACATCACCGCTGCAGGCAATCACTGATATCAGCGACTCAGCCAGTGATGTGAGCTGACGATATGATTTCATGCATGCTGCTAAAACACTGAGACAGGAGCAGTGGAGAGGAGAAGATGCTTGAACCAGGTAGTGTAAGTGTTATCTGAATTTATTATTTTACATAACAGGAAGCGTTTGGGGTGCACCTTTGTAAAAATGAAAAACCCCTTTAAGGGTGCTAGAAATTTTTTTTTAAAAATGCTCTTTTGCTCTCAGTGCTGTGACCTCCACCTATCTCCTGACATAATTTGACCACTGCAGCCAATCACTGATCGTCTGCAGCATCTACAATTATTTTCAGTTTTTCTGCGTCTCGGATATGAGAAGTCTGCCGTGGTCACGTGATATTGATTTTGACACAACAATTAGAGCTGAACCGAGAGGTAAGCAAAAACTGTTTTTTGTATGCAGCACCCTGGAGCTACTAATAAGGGGCTGTCCAATATAGGACAACTCCTTTAAGGTGCAGACAGAAAATCTAGAGAATGGGACAACCAAGTATTTTTGTAAATTTTGGCCTTTCGGATTGTTTTTATCACACATTATTATGGTTCTTGAATCGCTCCCAGTAGCCTTTTTGTCCATTTATTACTTTTTGCAGATCTGCTCGATTACCCTTTTTGGTCTTTGAAGTTAAGAGATTTGAAGGCGTGCAAATATTTCCCTCCCTTGTCCTCTTCTTTGCCTAGAAAATCAACAGCTTGGGAGTCAGTCCAGTACAGCTGTGCACAAGCGCTTAGCGGGTGGTGGGAATGATTCATGCTGTAAGGATTTAGCCCTGACTGTTACTGTCCAAGTCTTACAATATCTGAAGGCTGGGATTCCCCCAGCAGTCAATCACATACAAGCAGCAGAAGAGCTGATATTTCTTAAGAGGTGGGATTATAACTTAGGAGCCATTCCAGGACCTCAAGCTAAAAAAAAGTTCTAAAACTCTTAAAAAGTTAGACACCAGCATGTCACTGCTCATCACAGGCAGCGGTTCTCACAGGCCCCAAATATGTATGAGAGCTTCATAATTAAAATGAAGAATCGGGAATCTCGAATTTACAACTCCTAATATGCCTGTCTCTCAGGATGATAATGCGAAAATAGATGGAGGTGCTGCACTGCTGGAATGAAAGCTCTTCGGACAAGATAATAGGAAGGTTTTTTTTACCTCCGTGTTTTGGTACATTTTTCAAGACAAAACTAGCCCTTGGTTTCCAGAATTTAAGGCACTGCCAGTGCGGTAGCAGCCTACTGCTGAATCCCGATCTAAGACGTACCAGCAACAGACAGAGATCTTAACAATGCTTTTTGGAAAATGTCCTTGGATGGTTTCTTCGGACATTGTTCTGCATGGAGAGCCCTGCAAAATATTTGTAAATTTACCTGGATATTGGTCATGCCATCCAATTTTTGGAAGTCAAGAAATAATAAGGGAAGATATTCACATTAATGTAATATTATCTTGATCGTAAGACTCCTATATAAACAGTGGTGTTACTATACAAACTCTTAGAACTTTTTCAGCCCAGGAAATTTTTATTATAAATGTACAGATTTTTATTTTAACAATTGCACCACCATTATTAATGTATTAACCTGTCGTGAGCTGTTGATGCAGCCAATTCAGTGCTTCCATACTTGAGTAAGGCCCCCTTGAGGGTAGTATCTTATATTCTCATTATGAGGACTTGTCTCCCAGGACATGAATTCCATTCTCCGGGGTGGTACAGCTGGATTTGTAGCAGCTGCCAGAGCTTACGCCGAGGCTCAGTATTTAGGGCCTAAAGCCAAAAAAAAAGATACAAATGCAAAAATATCAACAAAAGTCATAATATTGGCGTAACTTCAAGCTACAGGTGCCACAATTATTGCACGTCTTCAATAGTATTGGTCTTTTCATATAGACTAGAGGGACTTTTTCGGCCCCGTAGGCTCAAGAGAGATTGATTGCAACTCCTGCACCTTTTGTGCTTACATATCTGAGTCTTTCCTGTACTATCGTTATCGTCTACTTTACAGGAGTTTTTTTTATTTAAGCAAGTCTTAAGGCCTCATACACATTATATGAATATCTACTGTGTATGGGGTGCCCCCAACTATGGCCCAGACAGATGATGTCAGGGGGTTGAGGAGCTTCAGGCAGATGGAATTTCAATTGTCTGGTAGCGGCTCTCAGAGAACATACGAACCGAACCTTCCATGGTGGAATCAGTAGGCACAGCTGTCAGCTGAACTTTTTTTTTGGTTGACCGCTGCCAGAGGAGTCTTTCATCATCTGTCGGAAGAGACTTGGGAGGTGCCCATACAAATTTGTCTGTCGATTGATATCGGTGGACTTAGCTGAATTTAGCCTAATGTGTACAGGGGACTTTAACGCTCATGGTTAGAAACCAATCCAATCCTGCCCAATAGCAGCTCTGCATCAGTCCATTGTCACAGAAAGGACTGTACAGAAGTCCAGTGAGCAATCATTTCACCAACTAATCCATAATGGCTAATATAGTCATTCACAATGGCCATACATTTCAAATGACAACAGACAAAAGATAAACAATAGTTTCATAGTTTTTAAGGTTGAAGGTAGACTTAAAGGGTTTTCCTATCAACGAAGTTCATTTTAATCAATAGATCTTTGAATGATAACAAGTTCCACAATTGGATGTGTTTAAATAAAGTGTTCCTGTGCTGAGATAATCTTATAAATGTGTCCCTGCTGTGTACTGTGTAATGTCTGTGTCTGACCGTACAGGAACATGGTCTGATCATACCACAGCTCCTGGGCAGGGGAGGACACAAAAGAGTATACAGAAATTACAGCATGCAATCGAAAATAGTTCTTTGAGGTAAAATGTATATTTTTTAAAACAGGGAGGGAAATGCTTTACCTCACAAAATTTCCGTGCTGTAATGTCTGTATACTCTCTTTTGCTTCCTCCCCTGCCCAATAGCTGTGGTATGATCAGACCATTTCCCTCTATGATCAGACACAGCCATCACACAGTACACAGCAGGGGCACATTTATAAGATTATCTCAGCACAGGAACATTTTTTGTAAAACACATCCAATTGTGGAAGTTATTATTATTCCAATATCTATTGATTAAAATCATCTTTAAAATTAACTTTGTTCATGGAAAGTCCATGGAGATCAAGCTATAGCCTAACATGTTAATCCAGAAGAAAGCAAAACCCCATGGGACAGATGCTAATTGCCCCATATTAGGGGAAAAATTCCTTCCTGTTCCATCAAAGAATCTAGTGCCCATAAGTTGTACTATATTTTTCAAGAAAAATGTTCATGACCTCCTTGTACTTTTGTAGCGAATCAACCATTACAATATCATATGGCAGAGAGTTAAATAGTCTCACTGCTCTTACAGTAAAGAATCCATAGTCTCTCTGGTCGTACTGTAAAGAATCCATAATCTCACTGCTCTGACAGTAAAGAATCTGTAAAGAAAAGTTTAAGTGTCTGAAAAGTTGGCATGTAAAGCTCTTTGTTTGACCCAAAGTGTATGAACTTGGTTAGATAGCAGTACTCAGCTTTGTCCATCAGCCCCAAGACTATGACTGGAGTAACACTGTTCATGCTCAATTGCTGCTCCATTTTAACCGTGAAATCGGTTCTGAGCCCATTCCTATGGTCATTCGGGATCCCACTGGTCACAGACCCCCAATGATCATACTCGCATTACCTAACTGCGCTCTTGGGACAATCCCATAAAGGAAAGGACTTCCGGTGCTGTTGTAACTACGGCTAAGATTCTTAATGCCTCTTATTGCTTCTTATGTTTCTGGATAAAAGTAAGAACAAGTCAGGTTTCCAATTTACGGATGGTGCAAATAATTATCTAATGCCTCATCCTCCAGCTGTTAATCACTCTGGTTATCCATAAGTCATAAAGACAACACCTTTATCGAATTGGAATCTTTTTCTGAATCCCCCAGCAAACAACTGGCAACCAAATAATTAATGGACCATGCCACCATATATAATACAAGCTCCATCTTCTGGATGGCTTAAAAACAGAAATAGGAACCTGGTCCCTAAATCCTACAACTGATTTTGCATTAGGCATTGGCATTAGCAGGAATGATTCCCAAAGATGGTTCCCACCCATAATGTTTTTAGTGCTTCTTCTCTCCTCAACGTATTTTTCATTCATTTTCTTTGAGTGTAAAGTGACATTTCATTGTGAACATCTTACTAAATCTAAAGTATATTCATTAAAAATATTCATAAAACTACACACAAAGAAGCCAGCCCATGCCCAGCCACGAAAGCGTTAATTGCGCCTTAATTTTTTTTTTAGCTGTATTCTGAGCTGGGTGTAGCCTCCTCTTTATCTCCTGGAGAAGTGTCACATTCAGATTGAAGTTGGTAATGTCCTTCAGTCTGACTTGCCTTAATCCCTCTCCAGTCCACACCCATCCTATTAGGGATCTCACAATCCACATCAACTCCAAGTCAACACAAGTGGCTTTACTTACAATTTCCTCGCTCACATTTGTGAAGTCTGCACACAAGTTGAACTGTTGAAACCTACAAAATGACGTCCAGAAGTGGCTGCAAGGTATGACAGCAGTGGATCATTGAGGCCAATGGAGAATAGGACAACCCCACTTTTAGGGATAATTTTATTTCATGCTTAAAGGCATGTATTTTAGGCTAAAAATAATTTTTCTAATTAGGTTTCAGAAAATAAATTTCAATATTTCACTTCTACAGCTTTTGTTTTGCACTGTCTATTGCAGAAGAGTTTAGCTGAGAATCCATCAAGGAGCTCATAATGACGGTCCTGCCAAAGCGGTTCTAACTCTGTTATCTGACTTTTTCTGAGCCCATCTCAGCTGATGTATGACCACAGACCACATCAAAGTTTAATTTTCAGGAAAAGAAAGAGGAAGATTTATTCTATGTTGCGCACGACGTCTTTAATATCGACGGTGGACCCACTGACATTTTTTTTTCACAAATGCGCTTCAGGAAGAAGCCTTCAGATTTTTTCTGAACTGGCTGTGCCTGCGGTTTTGCACTCGTTCCGGCATTTTTTGCCTATATATTCAATTTTACTGAAGCTGACTGCTTCCAAACGAAGCCGCCCTGCTGAGGAGATATAGGGAAAGTGTAGAACTTAGACCAGTAGGGGAAGCACAATAGAATAGGATAGGAATTAGTTAGACCAATAGGATTAGGCTGATTAGGAGGGGCTAAGAGAAAGTAGTTTTGGGGAGCTTCCTGTAGGGGTCAGTTGTGAAGGGGCTGGGAGCTAAAACAGGACAGTTGAGTCTGGGAAACGTTCAAGTCAGGAGCCCAGTGGTCCAGGGCCTAGGAGCTGACAGTCATGTGGAATAAAGGTATATCAGGGGAGCATTACAATGGTAGCAGCTAACTTCGTGGGAACCACCCTTAACATCCGAGGCCTACGGCCTGGTAAGGAATAGAAGAGCCATCCTTCCACTTCACCATTGGAGAGGGAAGAGAGCGGGGAATTCCTGAAATGGGTTAGTTTGTCCTCTCGAAAAGCTGCGGTACTGGCGGAACCGGTGGATATTCCTGGAAACGAGAGGGACAGCACAGGGAACGGAATGGTTATATTCTGCGAAGAACCTTGTGATGTTTCTATGACTAAATTGGACGAGCTGAGTAAAGTTGTTTTGCTGAAAATAAACTTGGACTATGACTGTCATTGCGTATTCCTGAAGGAAGAGGAGCCCCGGTCCCCATGTTGCGGACCCCATCAACCAAGTGAGTGGACTGCAATGTGTTTAATGTTTCGGAGGGCCAGGGTGTGCCAGAACTGCCACCGTTAGCCACGACTGCTACTACCCTGGCCCCCATTGCACTTGGCGTAGTACGGCAGGATTCAGAAACCTTACAATGTGGAGATACCCTGAATGTGAGAAATGTGACAAAGATGGCGGAAAATAGCATGGAGACTGAGGACAACTCCAGTTCGGCCCTCGTGGGCATCCTAACCTAAAAAGTGGCGCAAAACTCAATCTGGCAGAGACAGTTGTCCGTGCCTAAGATGCATCCCCTGGTTAGCGGTGCCCGCCCATGTTGGGCGCGATGGAGAAGGAAGCCTCGCCCCTTGCAACAGATTCCAGAGAGACGGGCAGAGTCTGATGCTGAACAGCTGGAGCAGCCGGAAGTGGCTCCACCCTGGAACGAGTGGGGTCCAGAAGAAGAAAAGCTTGTGTGTGGCTGCACGGCGCCATTACGAGGTATGACACTGGCACCGATGGCCCACTCCTGCGCCAATTGTTGTGGTGGCCGCATAGAATGGAAGTGGCAGCAGGCGGAGGAAAAGACCTGACCTGGAAGGCTGTGAGGGATTGGACCAACGGATTCCCGGTACCTGCTGGAGAGCAGTATTGGCAGCTGCCAGAACCTGAGCATCATCGTCAACCCGAGGAGGCGATCCAGAAGAAGCTGCCCCAGAGGAACCTGATCCAGAAGAGGTGGAATTGGAGGAGCCTGAGCCGGAGGGCACAGCAGCTGTGCTGGAAAGTTTGACTGTTGTGGAGCAAGTGGTGAGTGAGTTGTGGTCCCAAACCTCAGAGTGCAGGTCTGTGTTCTACGACGTCCGTCCCTCAGTCCATCACTCAGTTACCAAGAAGGAGACGGTCCCTTCCCATCCCCTAGGCAGGCCGCGTGGATTGCGGGGGTGATAGAAGGAAAGAAGAGAGAGGAGATCTGGGCAGAGCTACGATGACCGGGAGGGGGCACAATGGCCAGACGATGGACCAGCGGCCAGCTGGTACATACCAAACCGTCCCACGTATATGGCTTCATCCTTGAGGACTACACGGACGATAAGGTCTATGTTAATGCTAGTTTCGTGAAGTTCCAGAGGCCTCTGAGGGAAGGAGACCGGGTCACTTTTATAAAGAAGACGGACCCCGGCGGTACATTGTTGTGGCGGCGACCCTATTGTGTCCGAAGGACGATCCGGAACTACAGTCACCTGCTGGAGCACGGGCACGTTGCCCGGTGTAGGACAATGACTGAGCCTGATGTCTTAAAGGAGAAGTTGTGCTAGTTGCACCTACCAATAAATAGGAAATTGGACTGTTCTGCATCCCCGTGGGCAGAGGAGCTTTGTAGCACCGGAGTCCGGTGCAGTGTGGCCGGTACAGGCCATGGTTGAGCGTTGAACGTTGTTTTTCCCCTCCCCAAGTTCTGTTGCGCACGTTGCGCCTCCCCTGCTGGATTGCAGGAACTCTAACTCTTAGGGGTTGTAAGGAAAGGGACGTCGCCATTTTGTATACCAGCCTCCATCTTGTCTGTTCACAGAGCCACAAACTTTTAACTACACAGGGCCTATTAGCATATCCAGTACGACCGGTTTTGATGTCCACTAGGAATCAAAGGGGCTTTAGCATGCTAATTAGTTTAGGCCAGTGTCTGAATAAGATGGTCAGTCGTATGGTAAATAGCTCAAGCTCATGCCCTTGTTTCCTGCTCCATATGAATTGCAGGCCAGTTAATATGCGTGCTTCAAAGCAAAAGGGAAGGGCCTAGCAGGTTTAAGAATTGTAGCCATGTACAGGGTGGTCATTCCATTTTAGACACAGAAGCCAAGAAGATGGTCTAGGAAGGACCAAGGGACTATCCAGCAACTGAAGACTGTACCTGGGAATGGTAGAGCCCCTGCCTTCCCATGACCATACTACCCGGTAATATTGATCTATAGCTTATACCTTTAAGCCTTGTACATTATCGTTGTATTTTTTCTCTGACTGCAATTCCATTGTAATTACGTTGTATAGCTTTACTGTATATTTCTGTAATTATCTAGTGCGCTCTTAAGGCGATTAAACCATAAAATTAATCTTGGGCTGATGCTTTTACTCTGATCACGAATCTTAGAATACCCATTGGGTAACAGGACACCCTCCCCGGCGGCCATTTGCTCTAGTTGCAGTTCCCTTACTGACCTGAGAGACAAAGGGGGCGCCGGAGAGCTGTACCTGTGGAGTTACATCCCATTGGTGACGTGGGAGGAAAGGGGATCGTCCCTCACATTTGGTAGCGGAGGTGGGATCAGAAGCTGTGATACCCAGGCTACCGTGTGACGGTCGGCTTAGTTCCTCACAATCAGAGTAATAGTGTGTGTGGGACCCCTACTCCCAGACACTAGAGACTACCAGCGGTACTTTCACTGCTGGGGTCTCAAGGTCAGCCCAGCACTAGACGGTCAGAGTGTAAATATAATAAGTTGTGTGCAAGGTCAGGGTTGCAGCTGTTTCAGTAACCAAAGGTTCCCAAGATGGCAGAAGGCACCAGGAGTAGGGCAAAGGGGGAGGCCAATGCTGTGGCCTATGAGGGGTTCGATACCGATGAGGGGGAGCTCAGCCAGGGCTCCCCAAGGAGCCCGACCCCCGTGCTCAGTCTCACAGTGGACTGTCCACCCCCTGCCCGTCCCAGCCTGTCCAGATCGGAGGCCATTTTCCAAGCGGCTATGGCACAGCTCGAGGCTGGTAATGACGCCGCCTATGACAGACTCCTGGTGGCGGCAGAGAAAGCAGCAGAGCGTGAGCAAGCAGCTGCGGAGCGTGAGCAAGCAGCGGCAGAGAGAGCAGCGGAGCGGGAGCATGCAGCGGCAGACAGGGCAGCGGAGCGCCGGCACCGACTGGAGATGGCTCAGCACGGGCCCCCGCTGGACGCACCAGGCCCACCGGAGACAAGGGCTTCCAAGGTCCGGGCGGAGGACTTTCCCTTACTTGAAAAGGATGGAGACCTGGATTCCTTTCTGCTTGCTTTTGAGAGGACATGCCTCCAACATCATCTGGCCCTGGATCAGTAGGCAAGGTACCTGACCCCCCGTTTGAGGGGTAAGTCCCTGGAAGTTTTGGGGGACTTACCTGCCGGGGAGGAGCAGGACTACAACAGCATCAAGCGGGCCCTGATCCAGCACTACAACCTCACCCCGGAGTCGTACCGCAGGAAGTTCATGAGCCTGCAGCGGGGTTCGAAGGACACCTGGACCGACCACATGCGGGCCCTGCTGAGAGCTGCGGAGCACTGGACCTCGGGTCTAGAGCTCACTACCCGCCAGGAGGTCCAGGAACTGTTTGTCATGGAGCAATTCTTGTGGAACTGCCCAGAGGACCTCCAGCAGTTCCTCCGTGAGCGGAAACCAAAGGGGGCTTCTGCTACAGCCGCCCTGGCAGACGAGTATGCCAACAACAGGGCGCCGGAGCCAAAGAAGCCTGCCAGCAGCACCTGGAGAGGGGATAAGCCCAATCCTGCCCCAGCCCCATACCCAGCCCCCAGAGTGCAAGGGGTGTATCCCCCTGCTGCCCTCTTCAGGCCAGGAACAGAACCCAGACGTTGTCATAATTGCAATCAGCCAGGACACTTTAAGGCTGCATGTCCCCAGCGCCAGAAGGCCCCATCCCTGTCCCAGAAACCGTCCACTGTTTTGTGTGTGGGAGTGGGTGGTGGGAGGTCCCTAGACAATTACCAACCCGTCACCATCGGCCGCTCAGCGGTCATGGGACTGCGGGACACAGGCGCTGAACGAACCCTGGTACGCCCTGAGGTGGTGTCCCCTCAAGACTTGGTACCTGGGAAAACCCTTTCCGTCTCCGGAATTGGAGGCGTTGAACCGGCGCTGCCCATTGCCAAGGTGTATTTGGACTGGGGCGCCGGGAGGCGGATGCGGGAGGTGGGAGTAACGCCGAATATTCCTGCAAATGTGTTGCTTGGGACCGATTTGGGGCGGCTAGTGTCCCAGTATGTGGCCACTGAACCCCCAAGTTCGGCTCCCCAAGAATGTCATGACTCTACTGTGAATGCTAATGTTAATGTATTGAATGTGCCTCCAACAGTGGAGGAGGGAGTGAAACCTGATGGTAAGCCATGCACTGACACTACACACACAGGGCTCACAGTGAGGACAGGTGAGGAGGCTGTAGGGGAGAGCTCAGAGGTGGAGGGAGGGTCTGTTATGAGCAGTGTAGGGCCCCTAAGTGAACCCAGCCTGCTGAGTCTAGGGCCCCTGCAGGAAGAGGAACAGGCCATGGGGGGAGGGGGTGTCCCGGGAGAGGAGCCACCAGGTAGGACCCCAGGTCAGGAGTTCCCCACATCCGGGATGTCAGGAAGTCAGGGAAGTCTGCCTGACCCGGCGACTTGGTCAGAGGATGAGGGAAAGCAGGCGCTACCCGTGGTCTCAGCGGTCCGACGGTTTCCCCCTCTCTGACCAAGTGGCTACCGAGTCAGACAGTAGCCAGGAGACAGATCCCGGGGAACTGACAAAGGACATGGCAGTTTCATCAATTCTTGCCATATCAAGTCAGGGATTTCAGGCAGCGTTGGAAGCTGACCCTAGCCTGAAGACTCTCAAGGAACAGGCGGCACAGCCTCCCCTGGAGTCCGACCGCGAGCGAGTGGTTTGGGACCAGGGACGGCTGTACCGGGTAATGGTCCAGCAGGGTTCACCGGAGGCGTGGCCCAGGGACCGACAGTTAGTGGTACCCCATCCGTTCAGGGCGGAATTGTTGCGGATCGCACATGAGATTCCAATGGCCGGACACCTAGGGATCACTAAAACCAGGGCCAGGCTAGCTCAGCATTTCTGCTGGCCCGGAATGAGGACCGAGGTGATAACCTACTGCCGTTCGTGTGACACCTGTCAGAGGGTGGGGAAGGCGGGGCCGTGCCCCAAAGCCCCACTGGTAACTCTGCCCATCATCGAAGAGCCTTTCTCGAGGGTGGCTGTGGATCTCATTGGACCTCTGTCCACTCCCAGCCGCTCCGGGAAATGCTTCATACTAACGGTAGTGGACTATGCCACCCGGTACCCAGAGGCGGCAGCTTTGTCGTCCATTCGGGCCGACAAAGTGGCCACTGCCTTACTGGAGATTTTCTCCAGAGTGGGGTTTCCCAAGGAAATGCTCACCGACCGAGGGACCCAGCTCATGTCGCAGCTGATGGAGTCTCTCTGTAAGCAGGTACAGGTGCAACATCTGGTGGCCAGCCCGTATTACCCACAGACCAATGGCTTGTGTGAGCGGTTCAATGACACCATAAAGCAGATGCTGAAGATGTTGGTCGACTCCCACGGGAGAGACTGGGAGCGGTATCTCCCACACCTGCTGTTTGCCTACCGGGAGGTCCCACAGGCCTCAACGGGGTTCTCCCCCTTTGAGCTCCTGTACGGGCGACGTGTACGGGGGCCCCTTGCTCTGGTGAAGGAAGCATGGGAAGGGGATTTAGCCACCCCTGGAGTGTTGGTCATTGAGTATGTTGTGCGCTTCCGGGACCGAATGATGGCCTTGACGCGGCTGGTGCATGACAATATGGCCCAAGCTCAGGCTGACCAGAAGCGATGGTACGACCAGAATGCTTGTGAGCGGACCTACCAGGTGGGTCAAAAGGTGTGGGTACTGGTCCCCGTACCACAAAACAAGCTTCAGGCGGCCTGGGAGGGTCCATACCTCGTGCACGAGCAGCTCAACGCCGTCACCTACCTGGTCACCCTGGACCACGCCCGTGGAAGGAGGAAGGCCTTCCATGTGAACATGATGAAGGCCCATCATGAGCGGGAGGCTTATGCTCACCCAGTGTGCAACCTTCCAGAGGAAGGAGAGGCAGAAACCCTCCTCGATCTGCTCACCCAAGCCAAGGCGGTGGATCCATCGAGGATGTGGGGGTTGGCCACCAGCTCTCGGAGGACCAACGTTCCCAGTGGGGGCCACCCTGCACCCCTTTCGGGAGCTGTTCAGCAGCCTGCCCGGAAGGACTGAGGCAGCAGTCCATGACGTGGACACTGGCAACCACCCCCCAATCCGGCGTTCAGCATATCGGGTCTCTCTTGAGGTGCAGCAGCAGATGCGCCAAGAGATAGATGAGATGCTGAGGCTGGGGGTGATCCAAGCGTCCAACAGCGCGTGGGCTTCGCCTGTAGTCCTCGTCCCAAAAAAGGACCGAACTACGCGGTTTCTGCGTGGACTACAGGGGGCTCAACGCTGTGACGGTCACCGATGCGTACCCAATGCCGCGCATCGATGACCTGCTCGACCAGCTGGCCGGGGCCAAGTACCTGACCATCATGGATCTGAGCAGGGGTATTGGCAGATTCCCCTGACCCCTAGGGCACGGGAACGCTCTGCCTTTATCACCCCATTCGGACTGTACGAGTCCACGGTGATGCCCTTCGGCATGAAGAATGCCCCTGCCACTTTTCAGCGGATGGTCAACACGCTGCTCGAGGGACTGGAAGGGTATGCGACCGCGTACCTGGATGACATTGCCATCTTCAGTCCCACCTGGGAGGATCACCTAGAGCACCTGGCGCAGGTGCTCGGGCGGATCCAGCGAGCAGGCTTGACCATTAAGCCGGAAAAATGCCAGCTGGGTATGAGTGAGGTCCACTACCTGGGACACCGGGTAGGGGGGAGCTCTGAAGCCAGAGCCTGGGAAGGTGGATGCCATCGCATCCTGGCCCACCCCCAGGACCAAGAAGCAGGTGATGTCCTTCTTGGGTACTGCTGGGTACTATAGGAGGTTTGTTCCACACTATAGTGCCCTGGCCAAGCCCCTGACGGACCTCACCAAGAAAAAGCTGCCCGTCGCAGTCGACTGGACAGTCGCCTGCGAGACAGCTTTCCAGGCGCTCAAGACCGCCCTTTCTAGTTCTCCTGTACTACAGGCAGCCGACTTCACGCGGCCATTCTTAGTGCAGACCGATGCCAGCGACTTCGGCCTCGGTGCTGTGCTCAGCCAGGTTGACACGACGGGCCATGAACACCCCATTTTGTACCTGAGCAGGAAGCTCCTGCCGAGGGAAGTGGCCTATTCCACGATGGAGAAGGAATGTCTGGCAATTGTGTGGGCCCTGCAGCGTCTGCAGCCATACTTGTACGGACGCCAATTCACCGTGGAAACAGACCACAACCCCCTCAGCTGGTTACACACGGTCTCTGGACGAATGGGAGGTTGCTACGCTGGAGCCTCGCTCTCCAACAGTACCACTTCACCATTCGCCACAAAAGAGGCAGGGACCATGGTAACGCTGATGGGTTGTCCCGGCAAGGAGAGGGTGCAGTAGGGCGCACGGGGGAACACAGGAATGTGATACCCCCTAGCGCCCTCAAAAGCAGGGAGGTGTAAGGAAAGGGACGTCGCCATTTTGTATACCAGCCTCCATCTTGTCTGTTCACAGAGCCACAAACTTTTAACTACACAGGGCCTATTAGCATATCCAGTACGACCGGTTTTGATGTCCACTAGGAATCAAAGGGGCTTTAGCATGCTAATTAGTTTAGGCCAGTGTCTGAATAAGATGGTCAGTCGTATGGTAAATAGCTCAAGCTCAAGCCCTTGTTTCCTGCTCCATATGAATTGCAGGCCAGTTAATATGCGTGCTTCAAAGCAAAAGGGAAGGGCCTAGCAGGTTTAAGAATTGTAGCCATGTACAGGGTGGTCATTCCATTTTAGACACAGAAGCCAAGAAGATGGTCTAGGAAGGACCAAGGGACTATCCAGCAACTGAAGACTGTACCTGGGAATGGTAGAGCCACTGCCTTCCCATGACCATACTACCCGGTAATATTGATCTATAGCTTATACCTTTAAGCCTTGTACATTATCGTTGTATTTTTTCTCTGACTGCAATTCCATTGTAATTACGTTGTATAGCTTTACTGTATATTTCTGTAATTATCTAGTGCGCTCTTAAGGCGATTAAACCATAAAATTAATCTTGGGCTGATGCTTTTACTCTGATCACGAATCTTAGAATACCCATTGGGTAACAGGACACCCTCCCCGGCGGCCATTTGCTCTAGGTGCAGTTCCCTTACTGACCTGAGAGAAAAAGGGGGCACCGGAGAGCTGTACCTGTGGAGTTACGTCCCATTGGTGACGTGGGAGGAAAGGGGATCGTCCCTCACATTTGGTAGCGGAGGTGGGATCAGAAGCTGTGATACCCAGGCTACCGTGTGGCGGTCGGCTTAGTTCCTCACAGGGGTTTTGTGCCCTTGGACAGAAAACGGACTGTAAGTGGCTGCTGCAAAGGACTATGTTTTAGTGTGTTATGTGTAAACTGAATTTTACCCCTAGGAAAGAGCAGAACACATGAAGGGCGGTATTCCGTGCAAAGGAGGAGGGGGAAGAACTTATCCAAGGGGAACGGTGTCAGTATGATATGGACTGTAGCTGTTGGGACTGTGGTGAGTCCTAATGTGAACTGTGTACGTGTTTGGGTCCTAGAAATAAGAGGGACCGGAGCCAATTGAACTTGTAGATCTGGCTGAACGACCCGAGGATCATGCCGGGTCATGGGAAACTGTAACTAAGTGCCTGCCCAAGGCATATTGCTGGCTAAAAAGGGCAGAAGTGAACTTTAAACAAAAATAATTGGACTCTTATGTAGAGCCAAAGGACTACCTATGGTTAAAAATAAGTTTTATAAACGAAAAAAAGTGTGTTTTATATTAAAGTGGTGTTCTACCGACACCGTATGGTCAGGAACGACCATTTGTTACACCTCCGGAGGATGAGCTACCTGGAGTGGACCCTCTATACTGTGGAACCAGCCTGCCCCTGGGCGAGCTGGCCTAGTGAGGACCGACCCTTATACAGAGACCTTTATGGGCAAGCCCAGAGGTCGCAGAAACCACAGTAGCCAATACCAAGAAGGGCGGATCAGGAAGCAAACGGGTATGGAGGCAGGAAGGGACCATAGGAAGGCGGGAGACGATACGGGAACCAGGGACAAGGCTAAAGCAGGCAGGGAAGACAGGACCCAGGATGGATGAGGGACGGGGACGAGACTCCTAGAAGGCAGGCAGGACAGGACTCTGGACGGGAGACATCGGGAGACACCGTGACAGAACTCCGGACTGCCAGTAGCAGAGGAAACTATGGAGAGAAACAAAGTTATATGCATGCAGTATTGCTGGCAGCGCAGCGCACAGAAACACAAGGGGCCTGGGACGAAGAGGAAGAACTTATAAGATAATCAGGCACCTCCACTAAGAGGAGGCAGCCTGAAATACCCTAACCCTGATTGGCCAGAAGGATTTCCAATTCAGGGCACCTAGTGTCTTTAAAAAGCTGGTGCTGCGCGAGCCCGCGCATTAATTGATCCAGGGTGCATGCGCCGGCAGTCCATCACAGAGCGCGTGCCCGGAAGCAGAGGAGAGGTGAGGCGGGACCACGCAGGGACAGTGTGCCAGGACTCAGCAGCGGCGGGGAGACGGGCGGCAGCAGCAGGGACCCAGGCAGCAGAGGTAACAGTACCCCCTCCCTTACATCTCCTCTTTCTATGACTGGAAAGAAACCTGTTTAAGATACGTGGAGCATTGATGTTTTGAAGCGGCTCCCAAGATCTCTCCTCAGGACCAAAACCCTTCCAATCAATCAAGAAAAAAGTTCTCCCTCTAACCTTTTTAAAGGGTATATCCAAGAATATCCCTTACCTCAAAAACGTCTTCGGTACTAATAGGTTGGGGAGTAGCACCGGATGAGGGATGGAAACGAATAAAGATTGCAGGTTTAAGAAGGGATATATGAAAGGTGTTGGGAATACGAAACGAGGCAGGCAATCTCAATTTGTGGGCAACATTGTTGACCTTCTTGAGGATCTCGAAGGGACCAATGTAGCGTGGACCCAACTTATAAGATGGCATCTTAGGTCTAATGTATTTGGAGGACAGCCAAATCTTATCGCCAGGCCTAACAGGGGAGAATCCAGGCGACTCTTATCAGCGTGCCTCTTTATCCTTGCACATGCTCTGTCAAGTGCCCCCTTGACGTCCTCCCAAATCTTAGAATTCCAAGGATAGAGAATCAGCTGCGGGTACCTCCGAAGCTAGAGAAACTGGAAGGGGCATCTCCGGATGTTGTCAAAAGACGATGAAGAAAGGTGTTTTGGCAGAGGACTGGCTTGAATGATTATTGTGAGAAAATTCCGCCCAAGGAAGCAGACTGACCCAACTGTCTTGATGAGCGTTAGTTAAGTGTTGGAGATAGAAAGCTAAGACCTGATTAGTCCGCTCTGCCTGACCGTTGGACTGGGGATGGTAGGCCGAAGAGAAGTCCAAAGTTACCTTCATATTTTGACAAAGGGCCCTCCAGAATCGAGAAGTAAATTGAACCCCCCTGTCTGAATTCGATGTGCCGGGGAAATCCGTGAAGCTTGAAGATATTAGCAATAAAAATCTTTGCCAGCTCAGGAGTTGAGGGTAGGCCAGGCAAACGGACAAAATGAGCCATCTTAGAGAAGCGGTCCACAACCACAAAAATAACAGTACAGCCGGAGGAACTCAGAAGGTCGGTAATGAAATCCATCGCAATATGCCGCCAAGGAGTTGAGGGAATGGGGAGAGGAAGTAGAGCCCCCTGAGGCAGTTGTCTAGGAACCTTATTTCTGGCACAAGATGGACACGATTCAACAAAATCTTTAATATCCTGGCGCAGGTGGGCCACCAATAATGGCGTGCGATGAGGAGAAATGTCCGGCCAATTTGAATGAATGTCCCCAGAGTAGCACTCTCCTTTTGTCACCCTCTGCTACGAAAGTTTTAACAGGCGGCTGCATGCTCAAACTTAAGGGAGCCACAGTGATGATTTTAGAAGGGTCCATAATATGTGACGGTTCCTCATCCATGTCACCAGACTGAAGAGAACTAGACAGCGCATCCGCCTTGACATTCTTGTTGCCCGGCCGGAAGTGAAGTTCGAAATCAAAACGGGCGAAGAACAGGGACCATCGAGCCTGTTGAGGGTTGAGTCTTTGTGCGGATCGAAGATACGCCAGATTCTTATGGTCAGTGATTACAGTGATTACAAACTGATGCACAGCCCCATCAAGAAGATATCGCCATTCCTCCAGAGCCAACTTTATGGCCAGTAACTCACAGTCTCTAATGGTATAGTTGCGCTCAGACGCAGAAAATGCTTTGGATAAAAAGCCACATGGAACCAACCGCCCTGCCAAGGTTTTTTGCGATAACACGGCTCCGACTCCTGTGGAGGAGGCGACCACCTCAAGAATAAAGGGTCTGTTGGTCTCCGGGCGATGTAGTACTGGGCCTGCGGAAAAGACTTGTTTCAGGACTAAGAAGGCGCTTTCCACCTCCGGAATCCAAATATTGGGACTTGCTCCTTTCCGGGTGAGGGACGAGATAGGTTTAGCCAATGAGGAAAAATGAGGAATGAACTGCCTGTAATAATTGGCGAATCCGAGGAACAGTTGAATGGCTCTTACCCCGCGGGGTCGCGGCCAATTGAGAATGGCCGACACCTTCTCAGAATCCATCCTTAAGCCCGAATCAGAGATACTATAGCCTAGAAATGGTAAAGAGGTCTGCTCAAAGATACATTTTTTGCGAGCTTGGCATAAAGATGATTCTCCCTCAAGCGCTGCAGGACCAGACGGACACTCCTGTGGGTTGGAAGATCTGGGGAAAAGACAAAGATGTCATCCAAGCACACCATGACACAGGAGTATAGGAGGTACCGGAAAATATCGTTAACAAATTCTTGGAACACTGCGGTGGCATTGCAGAGGCTGAACGGCATGACCAGATATTCATAATGGCCGTCCAGAGTGTTAAAAGCGGTCTTCCACTCATCCCTGGAGCGAATGCGGATCAAGTTATAGGCGCCCTGAAGATCGATTTTAGTGAAAATCCAGGCCCCCCTTAGACGATTGAAGAGCTCCGGGATTAGTGGCAACGGATACCTGTTTTTGACTGTGATGTCATTCAGGCCTCTGTAGTCTATACAGAGACAAAGAGAACCGCCCTTCTTTTTGACGAAGAAAAATCCCACATCTGCGGGGGAGGAAGATTTCCGGATGAATCCCTTGGCCAAGTTCTCCTGGATATACTCAGACATGGCTTAGGTCTCAGCAGCAGACAACGGATAGATCCTACCCCCAAGCGGTGTGGAGTCGGGAATGAGATCAATCGGGCAGTCATATGGATTATGCGGGGGAAGATTCTCAGCCTCCTTCTTGTTGAAAACGTCAGCAAAGGACCAATAGACCGAAGGTAGTCCAGTGGCAACAGAGAAATGTTGTGGAGAGTTGACCGAATTAACAGACTGCAGACACCGTTCCTGGCAGGAGTGTCTCCAATGAAGCACATCACCAGTGCGCCAATCTAGAGTAGGCTCATGTGCCTGGAGCCAGGGTAGACCAAGTAAAAGCGCATGGGAGAGATGCGGCAGCACGTACTAGGCAATCTTCTCCTGATGTAGAATCCCAATCTGCAGCTCCACCTCTTCAGTCACCATAGTACAGAATGTAAGCCCGAAAGGGCAGGGTCCTCTCCCCTCTGTATCAGTCTGTCATTGTTAGTTTGTTTACTGTAAGTGATATCTGTAATTTGTATGTAACCCCTTCTCATGTACAGCAACCATGGAATCAATGGTGCTATATAAATAAATATTAATAATAATAATAATAATAATAATAGTGATGGCCTCTGGTAGTGGTCTACTGTCCACCGAAGCAATCAAACGTGGTCTTTCCAGGGTAAGGACCGGAATTCGGAGCCTCCTAACTGCCTCAAGGCTAATGAAATTGCCTGCCGCGCCCAAATCCACATAAGCCACCTCAGAGTGGTGTCTGATTAGAAATTATCAGAACGGGCAAGGTCAGGGGTAGAGAAGAATCAGGAACACCTAGGAGGCCTCTCTTACCTGTCCTAGGTGGAGAAGTTTCCCGGTCTCTCCGGACAATCGTGCAGGAGATGGGAAGACTCTCCTCCAGGCCCTGGGTACCATATTCCTGTCAAAAATAGAATTAAAATAAAAAATATTGATATACTCACCCTCCGTCGGCCCCCGGAGTCTTCTCGTTCCTCAGCGAAGTTGCCGCCAAGTTCCGTTCCCAGGGATGCATTGCGAGAATCACCCCAGATGACGTAGCGGTCACGTGACCGTGACGTCATCATAGGTCATTCGCGCAATGCATCCCTGGGAACGGAACTTGCCGGTAGCATTGCTGAGGAGCGGGAAGACTCCGGGGGCCGACAGAGGGTGAGTATATCTATATTTTTTATTGTTTTAATTATTTTTTACATTACTCATTAGTAAACAGTTGGTCACACTAGTCAGCACTATGCTTGACAAGAGTGACCAACCTGTCAATCACTATTCCAAGCAATGCTTCAAATCGCTTGGAAAAGCGCGAGCATTCTGCAAGCTAAAAATGCTTGCAAATGCTTGTGTTTTGCGGGAAAATGCATACTAATTACGTATGTGCTTTTCCCGCGGCGGGGAGTTGCACAAATGCTCAGCAAAATTTTGGAGCATTTGCACAACGTGTGCACATAGCCTTATATTTGAATACTCCTTGCTGTTCACACGTTCAGTCTTTTGAGCTTCCTCACTAGTTTACACAATGCAAATGTGTAGCCCTGGTATGTAAGGCACACATGATCCGGGAGGATGCGTGGAAAGGTAATGGTTTAATGCTTGATATCCATTCACTCACTCATCACACTTAGACACACCCATAGGGTATATAAGGCAGTGACATACCACAGAGTAAGTAAGTAAGTCAGTCAGTCAGTAAGTAAGTAAGTCAGTCAGTCAGTCAGTCAGTTTCCTGTCTTCGGACAGAGGAGTCTAGTCTGGACTTGGAGGGAGGAAGAAGTTCAGTTCAGCCCAGGTGTCAGATCCTGTCAGCAGTGAAGCAGTTCAGAAAGTGGAGGCTAGTACGGATGAGATAGTATCCTAGCCTAGTCAGAGCTGTTCCTGACCCTGAAGCGAGAGACAATATTGAGGAGGAAGAGTTTTGCAGCAGTACTTCAGTCGCCTGTCCCAAGGACAGTGAAGTTCAGATGATGTGTTCCTGAACTGGGAGAAAACTGGGAATCTGTGAGCAAGCTCTAAGAAAGGTCAGAAGAAAGGACTGTGACTATTTCGATGAGAGTGCTTATGTTAAGAGCGCGAGCAGGGCGAAGGGCGCAGTGGAAGGAATTATAGAGGTGCCTTGGACATTGGATTGTCAGCACTATTCACCGGTCACTGGGGACCAAAGTATCGCTACAGCTTCAAGCGTAGTGATAGAACAACCAGAGGTTCGCTGGACTTCAAGTCTCAGGAACAAGCCCTTAGCGTCGGTACGTAACAGGGGTCAGGGAGAGTGGGAACTCTGAGTTCTGCAGGACAACAGTAAGCAACCAGCTCTCTCAAAGGAAGGCTCCGACCACTATACTGACCGGGCAGTACAGCTACAGAATTAGCTGGAGTTTTTGAGTGAACTTAGCTTCATGCAAGTTGGACTCGTTACGTTGAAAGTTAAGGAGGCCTCTAACCTGCTCAGCCGTTACCTTGAAACGCATCCTCCATCCACCCCAACAGCTTCCCGGGACCTGCCTTATCATCTTGGAAAGTAAAAGGTATGGAAAGAAGCTTTAATGTGTGAGACTGTGTCATTTAACTGCACACCTTCACGACATCATAATCACTATAGACCCTGAGGGAAGAGTCCCACCTGTAGGGGACCCGACATCTAGCTGCCACACCATCCCTCAGAGATCTACAGCAGCGCTGGTCTTAGTGATCAGAAAACTACAGGTGGCGTCACGAACTGTTATATACAAGTCCCCTGTAAATAATTCCCCCCAAACATACGCCTGACCGCCAGGGCCACAGACCGAGCCACCGCTACCTGTGACAACCCCATAGACTTCCATGGGCTCGGCTCTGGGTACCCCATTGCCCTGGTAACCCACAATTGTGGTGCGGGTCACGACAAAACTTGGCGTCACGAACAGGATCCGAAACTTGCAGAATTGCGAGCCCTGTGTGCCTGTGGAGTGTTTTGTGGAAAAGGACTGTTTGCACTTTTGGCGCCAAATATCGCCATCTTTGTCGCCATATTCGCGCCCTGAGGCGCTGGAGAAGAAGGTGGGCGTGGATTCGTGGGCGTGTGCCCCCCTAAGGCGCGAAGAAAATGCCTGCCCTCTCAAAGTGTTATTACAATATACGGTCCTGCCCTACTGCAAAAGAAATACGCCTCCTCTTCATCCCCAATCCAAGGAGGAGGAGACGCAAAGCCCGCCTCCACGGAGAGAACCAGTGTGTTCCTAAAAGTAACCAGGAGATGTTTTGGAACATGATGGAGGCAGGACGCGTGCAGCCAAGCAGGGAGGCGGTGGAAGGCAGGCCCCGTTCCCCAGCCAAGCTGCCACTGGAACCGGAGCCATCTGTGGTCCGGCACCTGCAGCAAACCTTGCTGGAGGTTGGAGAAGAAAACGCTAGGTTAAAGAGAATGATCCTGCAACAACCTGGCATGGAGGAGATTGAGAGACGCCGGCGTACCCTGATACAGCGGCGGCTGTGGGACGCGGTGTTCTCTCCCTTCGACGACACTCTGTCATTTGAATTGCCCAAACTTCTGCTGCCCAAGGCTAAGGAGCAACCGGAGGCTACCCCCAAAAGGACCGACCCTGATCCCACCGATGGGGCGGTGGAGGCGAAGGAGGTTGAGGAGGTCCAGCCAGTACCGGAACGCCCGCCCGGCCAGGAGGCCGCAGCAGATGATTGTTCCCCGGTAGGGACACCGGAGGGATCTTGCCCGTCGTTACCTGAAATTAACTGGGACGCGATGGAGCGTCTTGATGACGTCGCGTACGCCGGAGTGTGGGAAAGCGAGTGGCAACAACGACAGGAGGAGGAACGGGAGATCAAGCGCAACAGACAGCAGCAGCATGAGGAGCTGATTGCCGACAAGGAGACTGTCCGTCGCGACAAAGGTACCTTACGGGAACCGCGGCGACAGGGGAGTGTTACGGAGTTCCAGCTCCGCAAGGGCTGGGGCTTCATCCGTGAACCGGGCCTCTACCCGGGGATCTTTGTCAGCCGTAGGGACGTGGAATCCCACCTACCGCAAGGCCATCCCGGAAGGGACCTGTATAACGGGGACATAGTCACTTACACCAGGCACTGGGGCCTGAAGGGGTGGTATGCCCTTAATGTGGAAATCGTCCGTGACCCCGTCCCCGAAGCTGGTAACGTCACCATTGCCAGCAGGTCACAGTCCCGTGCTTCCGCTGCACCAGGCCGTGCCCCTGCATCGCCCCCTGAATATTCCTCTCTACCGGTACCTCACATTGGATCGCAACCCGCGACCCCGTCTAGATCGCTATCTGCACCGCCGGACATAGCGGTATCAGCAGCAATGCAGTCCGCGTCTGGTAATAAAGAGACACCCGTTGCGCCCCTAGTGGTTCATATTAGGACTGTTGCAACTCAGACCCTGATCGCAGCACATGACCTATTCGTTATGCATCCAAAGGAGCATCGTGTTGTTTCTGCACCCGGTGTGGAAAATGTAGTAGAAAGTAAATAAAAAGTAAATATCGGTAGGACCCAGTCAAGGGTTTACCACAGCTAAGAATTGCAATGTATAAAGTTGAGAATTTTAGTGAAGTTACACTTTATTGATAAGTCTAGGAATGTTTACATGATTACTGAATGTATGAGAAATAATTGAGAGATAATTGTGTTTTCTATAATAAATAGAATACCCGGCTGGGTACTAGATACAGAAGTTGATAAAGAGTTTTGAAAAGTGAATATTGATGATGAAGATTTTTTGCACTTTACAGAGTTTTACTGTATTATTGAAAATGTGAAATTACTTGAAAATATTTTACTATGCCAAAGAACTGGTGGTTATGGACACTTTTAGCCCAAAAACTGTATCCTGTAAATAGTTGCACTTTGTGCCCTATCTTGGTTTTACAATAAAACCACAGCACAATTACTACCTCTGAACATAAAACCCGTGTGGTGTGGCACTGAGCGAGGTCTGCAGCCAGATGTCCTGCAGCCCACCCAGGACCCACGTTGAAGGTTTGGTGCGGGTCCTTCACAAGAATACTGTTTGATATGACATATTTATTGAAAGTATGTTTTTGTATTTTTCTATGTCCATTGTACATAATGCAACGTTTAAGAATTTCTCACCTCCTGCTGGGAAGAGTTTGATGTTAAATGTTTAAATGCAAAACAAAAATTCTTTCTTTGTCTATTTCACAGCCCGGGAGTGCTGTATTTTACCAAGGGGGAATGTGTAGCCCTGGTATGTAAGGCACACATGATCCGGGAGGATGCGTGGAAAGGTAATGGTTTAATGCTTGATATCCATTCACTCACTCATCACACTTAGACACACCCATAGGGTATATAAGGCAGTGACATACCACAGAGTAAGTAAGTAAGTCAGTCAGTCAGTCAGTTTCCTGTCTTCGGACAGAGGAGTCTAGTCTGGACTTGGAGGGAGGAAGAAGTTCAGTTCAGCCCAGGTGTCAGATCCTGTCAGCAGTGAAGCAGTTCAGAAAGTGGAGGCTAGTACGGATGAGATAGTATCCTAGCCTAGTCAGAGCTGTTCCTGACCCTGAAGCGAGAGACAATATTGAGGAGGAAGAGTTTTGCAGCAGTACTTCAGTCGCCTGTCCCAAGGACAGTGAAGTTCAGATGATGTGTTCCTGAACTGGGAGAAAACTGGGAATCTGTGAGCAAGCTCTAAGAAAGGTCAGAAGAAAGGACTGTGACTATTTCGATGAGAGTGCTTATGTTAAGAGCGCGAGCAGGGCGAAGGGCACAGTGGAAGGAATTATAGAGGTGCCTTGGACATTGGATTGTCAGCACTATTCACCGGTCACTGGGGACCGAAGTATCGCTACAGCTTCAAGCGTAGTGATAGAACAACCAGAGGTTCGCTGGACTTCAAGTCTCAGGAACAAGCCTTAGCGTCGGTACGTAACAGGGGTCAGGGAGAGTGGGAACTCTGAGTTCTGCAGGACAACAGTAAGCAACCAGCTCTCTCAAGGAAGGCTCCGACCACTATACTGACCGGGCAGTACAGCTACAGAATTAGCTGGAGTTTTTGAGTGAACTTAGCTTCATGCAAGTTGGACTCGTTACGTTGAAAGTTAAGGAGGCCTCTAACCTGCTCAGCCGTTACCTTGAAACGCATCCTCCATCCACCCCAACAGCTTCCCGGGACCTGCCTTATCATCTTGGAAAGTAAAAGGTATGGAAAGAAGCTTTAATGTGTGAGACTGTGTCATTTAACTGCACACCTTCACGACATCATAATCACTATAGACCCTGAGGGAAGAGTCCCACCTGTAGGGG
>JARQOD010000003.1:72049954-72087361 GCA_033576555.1 Oophaga sylvatica | reverse complement strand
TTATTACAGTCTAGGGGACAAAATGTGGTCACTGTTTTCTAGGGCACTTGCACCCGGCATTACTATATTCTAGAGGGGTGCTTTAAAATTTAGAGGTCACACAGAACCACACAGCAGGTGCAGTAATAGGGACACATACGGCAGCAGCAGCAGCAGCTCAGTATTGGGGTATCACGTGCAGTAATAGGGACACATACGGCAGCAGCGGCTCAGTATTGGGGTATCAGGTGCAGTAATAGGGACACATACGGCAGCAGCGGCTCAGTATTGGGGTATCAGGTGCAGTAATAGGGACACATATGGCAGCAGCGGCTCAGTATTGGGGTATCAGCAGGATGAGGAGTTTGTGCAGGTTGAGAATAGTCCAATTGGTGACCAAGACAGTGCTAAAAATATGAGAAGTGAAATGTGTCTTTGCTGTAATCTCTGCAGTCGAGTCCTGGCTGGAGAAGTCGTCATGTCGGTCTGGGCCAGATGGAAAAGAAATGAAAAGTGAACAATTCCATTAGAAAGAACATCAGCGGTAAGTCATTATCTGTACCTGTGCTGTAATCTATTATATGTTCTGTAGGACTGGTATTATTTACCACAGACCATATGGCGGTAATATCATATTGGTCTTTTTATATATAGATTATTTTGGCAACAGCGCGGACATTTGCTGAGGTTCTCTGATTAGGGGCCCACTCAGAAGTTTCGCCCCCACTAAACCAAAACCCTAGCTACGCCTCTGGCTCTCTCTCTAGTCTTTCTTTCTCTCTCTAGTCTTTCTCGCTCTCTGTTCTTTCTTTCTCGCTCTCTGTTCTTTTTTCTCTCTGTTCTTTCTTTCTCTCTCTCTTTTCTTTCTTTCCTCTCTTTCTTTCTCTGTTTGTTCTTTCTCTCTCGCTGCTCTTTCTTTCTTTTCCTCAGTACCAGCCACTGTGCCCTCATTACCAGTCAGTGTGATCAGCAGTGCTAAATGGGTTACCCTTGGGGCCAGGATATGGGTGTGATTAGCTGTTAAATGGGTGTGGTCGGGGCGTGGCCTAAAATTTGCAGCGACGCCCTACGCGCGCCGCAGCCTTTAACCCTCTTTCCTGTCTTCAAAATTTGGGAGGTATGCTGTATGACCTCACTACAACTTCTGGCCATGCTCCTGATGAGCACGACGGATGGTCTCCTGAGGGATCTCCTCCCACACCTGGACTAAAGCATCCACCAACTCCTGGACAGTCTGTGGTGCAACGTGGCATGGCCTAAAATTTGCTGCAGCAGGCACAGCGTGCCACAGCCTTTGTCCCTCTTTCCCTTCTTCAAAGGTTGGGAAGTATGATGGTGGGCCCCAAGAATATTTTTTCTCTGGTGGGCCCAAGGTACTCCAGTCCGACGCTGCTGGCAAGGTCCATGGATATTGGCTCCTTAACAGCCTTAAATACCATGCCTCAGCAGCAGGGGCGTACATAGAAATCATGGGGCCCCATAGCAAAAGTCTGAATGGGCCCCCCCCAAAAAAAAAAACCCAGAGCCATTGTAAATGTAAAGTGCCAGCACAGTGAGGGGACACATTAAACAAAAAAATGTATTATGCCCCCATAGATTGTGCCCCCATAGATGCTCCATAGTATAGGCCCTTATGCTGCCGCAGCTGCTGCAACCAAAAAAAAAAAAAGACATACTCACCTTTCGTCGCTGGGGGCCAGGTGCCGGTGTCCTGAGCAGGGGGTGACACCAGGTGCCGATGTCACCGCTCGCTCAGGGCCCCGGCACCTGAGATATTTACCTGTCCTCTCTCCACTGCTGAGTGCCGCTGTCTTCGGGGTCCTCCAGCAGTGAATGATCAGGCAGAGGGCGCGGCGCGCACTAACGACGTCATCGCGCCCTCTGACCTGAACATTGCAGCAAGAGGACGCGAGCAACGGTGGAACGGGACAGGTAAATATCCCTTATACTCACCCTTCCGCCGGCGTGGTCTGTGCAGCCCCTGCTCTTCTCCCACGGTCTCCGCCGCCAGTGTTCAGCGGTCACGCGGGACAGCTCATTAAAGTCATGAATATGTGCGTATTCATGACTGTAATGAGCGGTACCACCTGACCGCTGAACACAGGCGTCGGAGACCGTGGGAGAAGAGCAGGGGCTGCAGAGACCGCACCAGGAGGGGTGAGTATATAGAAGAGCTGCGCTCCCCCTCCCCCGCCGACCCCCTGGTAGTACTGTGTCAGCACAGCTACCCGACCGTCGAGGGCCCCCTCACCTGTCCGGGCCCCATAGCAGCTGCTTGGTCTGCTTCATTCACGGTACGCCACTGCTCAGCAGTCTGCTTCATCAGGCTGGTTAACAAAAATAGGGGGGACCCGACGCCATTTTTTTTTCGAAGGGAACCCCTATTTTTGTTAATCAGTTCCCTCTGACGTCACTGATTGTGTCCCTGGCTGACCTGAAGTGAAAGTGGAAAGCAATCAATTAAGCTTTCCACTTCCTCTCCTGTCAGCCAGGAGAGGAACTCATTCATTTGGGGGTTTACTGTGAGGCTGCAGCATTAGCTGCGGTCCCTGCAGTAAACATTAACCCTTTCTGAAGGATTACACCGTGGGACCTGACTGTGCATGGGATAGGTAAGAATAATTTTGCTTTTTTATTTTATTTTTATTACAGGAAATGTTTTTTGCAGTCAAATAAAAGATGGTCAAAAACATGTGTCTTTATTTCATTAAAATGATTTTTAATTAAAGTGTGTGTGTTTTATTTTTATTTCATGCAATAGGATTAATAATTGATAGTTGTCTAATTGACAGCTCTCAATTATTAACCTGGCTTAAGGTCACCTTTCAATTGCAAGGTGGCTTTAACCCCATATTAACCCATTCGCCACCGCTACAGGGCAATGGGAATAGACGGGCAAAGTGCCAGAAAGGGCGAATCTAATTATAGATTTGTCTTTTCTGGGGTGTCTGGGGGCAGATGTTAGTAGCCAGGGGGGGGGCAAAAATAATGGTCCCTCTCTGGGCTATTATTATCTGCCCCCATTCGCTGGCTTTGTCTGTCTGGTTACGAAAATAGGGCGGGAGCCCACGCATTTTTTTTAAACAATTTTACACCTCATATATATATATATACATGTCATTGAATTTGTGACACATATATATATATATATTTATATTTATAGTTCATACACTTCTACATAGTATAATAGCCGCTAATTCAATTGACGGCTTTTGTGAAAATGCAGAACCCGACATGAAATGACACTTGGTGTACATAGGGTTAACCATGTCCTTTGCTATCTGATTTGCACAAACAATTACATCAGTCTATGTGTGCAAAATTTCACACCTGTAGGGGTTAATTAAAGGTGTAAATTCGTAGCAAAAAAGTCCGTTTTTTTTACAACGAATTTACAACTTTAATTAACCCCTACAGGTGTGAAATTTTGCACACTCATGTAATTGTTTGTGCAAATCAGATATCAAACTACATGAAAAGACATGGTTAACCTATGTAAACCAAGTGTCATTTCATGTCGGGTGCTTCTGTCTTTTCACAGAAGCCGGCTTTACCCGGCAATTGAATCAGAGGCTATTTTACTATGTAGAAGTGTATAAACTATACATATATGTATATATATATGTCACAATGACATGTATATATATATATATGTATTCTATGTGTGTATATTTTGTGTTTACAACGAAAGAAAGGGTTTTTTTAGTTGCGATATTTTGTTCCCATAGACTTACATGGGACTTCCGGTATCGGTATCGGGTATCGCCGATATTTTAGTGATATCGGCGATACCATTCCGATCCGATATTTTTGGATATCGGAAAGTATCGCTCAACTCTAGTTACAGCTCTTCCCAGTCACAGGTTCTCGCTGAGTGCAGCATGAGCTGGCGACTCTAATGGGAAGCGCTGAACTATGTCGGACCAGCATAGGACATTTTATTTTAGAATAAAATAGTAAACAAAGGACAGTGTTTTATTTCTCTCTCTTTTTATGTTTTTTTCAGGTATGCATTTGTGGACTACATCAGACCTGTGTTTTTTTTTTTAAATAAATTGATAAACCTGAAAAATTGTTTATTGAAATAAAGTATTTTTTGTGTGAGTGTGTGTTTTTTTATTACTGGGTGAGTAATGGGGTTGTGAGATATACACCTCTCCATCACTAACACCAGGGCTTGATGTTAGTTGTGTTTTGGGAAAATTCACAGCTGACATCAACCCCAAGCCCCAACACCCCAATTGCCACTTCACCAGAGCAATTGGGAAGAGCCAAGGCGAAGCACCAGAATTGGCGTATCTAATGTGATTCGCTTCTGGGATGGCTGTGGGTTATTATTTGTAGGCTACGAAGGGGCCAATAACCATGGACCTTCCCAGCCTGAGAATATCAGCTCTCAGCTTTCAGCTTTACATTTGCTGGTTATCAAAAAAAGGGGGAACCCATGTGTTTTCTTGTTTCATTTATGTATTGATTAGGATAATCTATATACTGTAAACTACACACACAAGGCACTACATATCTAACGGATATCTATCTATCTTTCTATCTATCTATCTATCTATCTATCTATCTATCTATCTATCTAGCTGTATCTATTTATCTATTACATCTATTTACCCTATATATGTCTATCTCTCTATCTTTGCATATTTTTAACACCTAAACATCTGTAATTTCTGTTCTGCATTCCATTTCGATACGCTTCACATGGATGGTACACACATACACACGGAGGGCACATGGATGTCACATGGATTGCACACACGTACACATGGATGGCACACACGTACACACAGACGGGCAAATGAAAATCATATGGATAGTATAAACGGCTTTTTTACACGGATGTGTGAAAGGGTCCTAACAAATACAGAAGCGATGAATGGTACATGTGCATCCTGCTTCAGAATAGTCTGCAATACACAGTACGTTTACCATTTTGTGGCGGCCTCTACTGGTTGTATCCAATATAACAGCCTCTGAGAAATGTTAAAGTTATTGATTGTCTAGTAAAAAGTAATAATGAGATGAATAATACTATTAGGGGGTTAATAAGTGTGTGCCTCTCACAAACTACATGTAATTGTTCTCCCTATTTGAAGTTGATCTCTTGTGATTATAAATGCTCGTGCACGCGACTGTTTTAATTGGACAAGTGTTATCTGTGGTTTTGATGGCTTGCACTCTATCTATCTATTCTATCTATCCTACTGTACCTATTTATCTATCTCTCTGTCTATCCCATATCTATCTATCCCAGATCTATCTATTATCTATCTATATAATATCTATATATGTATCTATTATCTATCCGATATCTATCTATCTATCCCATACTATCTATCTACCCCATAGCTATCTATCTAATATCTATTTATCTATCTATCTATCTATCTATCTATCTATCTATCCCATATCTATCTATCTATCTATCTATCTATATCATTTATTTTACTTATTATCTATCTATCTATCTATCTATCTATCTATCCTACTATCTATCTATCTATCTATCTATCTATCTATCTATCCCTATCTATCTATCTATCTATCTATCTATCTATCTATCTATCATATCTATCTTCTATCACTATCTATCTATCTATCTCTATCTATCTATCTATCTATCTATCTATCACTATCTATCTATCTATCTATCTATCTATCTATCTATATTATCTATCTATCTATCATCTATCTACTTCTATCTATTATCTATCTATCTATCTATCTAAACTATCTATCTATCTATCTATCTATCTGTCTATCCATCTATCTATCTATCTATCTAATTAAAAAAAATCAGAGCAGCACTATAAAAAAGCAATGAGTCCGGGTGCAAAAAGCCCCCTAAGGCAAGTGCCAAACCTTGTATCCAGTAAGCCAAAGAAAACAGGAGCAGCACACCGTAGTAAGTGAAAAAAGAGCTATTTTATTTTAGCCCATAATGGCGACATTTCGGTCCTAGTGCAGATATCTATCTCCTATCTATCCCATATCTATCTATCTCCTATCTATCTATCTATCTATCTATCTATCTATCTATCCATATCTATCTATTTATCTAGCTATCTATCTATCTATTTCCTATCTATCTATCTATCTATCTATCCCATATCTATCTATCTATCTATCTATCCCATATCTATCTATCTATCTATCTATCTATCTATCTATCTATCTATCTATCTTCTATCTTATCTATCTATCTATCTATCTATCTATCTATCCCATATCTATCTATCTATCTATCTATCTATCTATCCTATCTATCTATCTATCTATCTATCTATCTATCTATCTATCTACCTATCTATCTATCTATCTCTCTATCTATCTATCTATCCCATATCTATCTATCTCCTATCATCTATCTATCTATCTATCTATCTATATATCTATCTATCTCTATCTATCTATCTATCTATCTATCTATCTATCTATCTCATCTATCTATCTATCTCTATCTATCTATCTATCTATCTATCTATCTATCTATCTATCTATCATTCTTCTATCTATTCTGAGGGTTCAGGCTGTGAACTTCTGGTGTTTGGCTGAAGAAATTTTGTGGTTCCTTTAAGATGTGTGCATAAAAATCAGGCTACATACACATGCTCCAAGTGCTGTCTGTTTTTTTCAGGCACCCATAGACTTGCATTGGCGAGTCTCCATTTTTTTCCTGACACTGACTAGACCCGAGAAGAAATACACAGATGAGCACTGCCTCATTGAGTAACATTGGTCACAGCACATTGCACTACTCCATATTGTACGCCAGTGCGAGCTAGGCCCTTCTAGTGACTTGGAAAGCCTTCTGGTTTCATTTCTAGGGGCTATAATGTGTCACAGACTTGATTTTTTTTATTTTACGGGGCTACACAGTTTTCTGGTGAGGTATAAGGTAAGTGTCCTGCTGGCTGGGTGGGCTGAATGGTGACTGTCTGTCTTCACAACTTGTCTAAACAAGACATGTCAATATACATTATTGGCTTCCCGGCTGCAAATGGGTTAATTTTGTCTGCCATCAGCTTCTCCCTGTAATCATGTTCAGAATTAGGAAACATCTTTCAATTACATTGGTAATACAAAGCAGCGGTCCCCCGGGAAGTTGTAATTGGATAATTGTGATTTATCTTTCAGAGGAAAGCTTGACGTGAAATCTGGATTTTAGCAACGACATCGGGGCTCCTGTGTATATTTCATGCCGAATCAGCCAAGAGCATTAAGGGAAAACAATCTCAATTTCTAGCATTCGCATTGGAAGCCTTTTTATCATGGGATTTTTTTCACTACGTTTTTTTTTCTCTCATTTTTAACATGTTTTTGACGCCATGTTTTTAGTCTCTTTTTGGCGTGTCATGTTAAAAACTAAGGCTGCTATCAAATATCAGTTTTTTGCCATCAGTCACAATCCGTTGTCTCGACGGATCGACGGATTCGTCACAGATTGTGAAAAACTGATGCGACTGATCAGTTTTTTCGACGGATCCATTGCATTTAGCAGTGGCTCAAGGGATAAGGGGTTAATGTCACCTTGCTATTGAAAGGTGACATTAATCCGGTTAATAAGGTGTCAGTAAGACAACTATCCATTATTAATCCTACAGTAGTAAAGAGTTAAAAAAGACACACACATTAATTAAAAATTCTTTTAATGAAATAATTACACAAAGTTTTTGACCAAATTTATTATTCTGCCAATCCAACTGAATCCCTTGTTCTCCTGTAAAAAATAATAAAATAAAAAAACAACAATATCCATACCTCTCTGCCATTCAGTCAGGTCTCCCGCTGCAATCCATCACAAGGGGTTAACTAGTTTACAACAGGGACCGGTGCTAATGCTACCGGCCCGGCTGTAAACCACTGCAGAATGAATGAAATCATGTCTGCGCAGGCGCCCCGGCTGACCGGAGTTGAACTGATTAGCGTGGGAAAGATTCTCAACTTTTTCCCACGCTGTTGAGTTCACTTCAGGTCAGCCAGGGACTCCGCGCAGCCTCACTGATGTCAGGGGTAGTGACTAGTGACACGCTTCCGCACAGGCATGTTAAATTTCGCTGTCAGAGATTGACAATGGCATTTAACATGCGGTAAGCACACGAGCATGCCCTTATAACGCAATATCCGAGCATGTTCGCTCATCACTAATTAAATGCTCTTTAAAAAAAACTAAAAACACTTGAATGTATAAATTACAAATCATCTGAAAAATAACCAATAATAAACAGATGTTAAAAACAACAATGGTGAAGAGCCAGCCACTGAGAACTTGTATGTTTTGTTTGTGGTAAGTTGTATTTGAAAGAAAAAAATAAAAAACCCAAACGCCCTGATTCATCCAATTTTCTGGATTAATTTGCTACTTTTCAATGGCGCTTTTATTTTATTTTAGTGTAGAAAAACTCCAGCACGTTATTGAGTTGCAGAAAAAATCAATAGAGTGCGCAAATCTTATGGGCATTAAATCTCTATTCCACCCAGCGCTGTTCCATGCAATGTACCATTTGCAATCTGTCTGAAGAAGGTCCTTTCGACTGAAGCGTCACTGCTTTTGGATTGCTTTTCTAATAAATGTAATATGGTTTTTCTGCTGGATTTTTCCTTCACTGACTATATGGACTTGTATCCTCTCCCGACACCATATTCTTATACAGAGTGACATACATCCCATCTATCTATTTTATTTTACTTTATTTTATTTTAGTGGCGCCTTTGTTCTTTTTAGTATTTGCGCCTTATTCGCTACACATTTTACGTTATTTTTCCTTTTTAAGGCCTTTTTTTATTCTTTCTCGACAACTTTGCTTATCCAGATGTTTTAGACAATCTCACAAAACTCTTTGTAGACCCCTCCTCTGCCCTCTTTGTTTCATTTATGTAACATGGTGGACATTGGAGCACAGTAAAAAAAAATACATTTACTTTTTTTTAGATTATTGTTATCCCTGTTTTGCATTAATTTTTAAAAGAGTACTTGTGTGGGGTCTTATACCAATCGTCTTAAAGGGGTGGTTCACTGCCCTTCCACATTTCACCTCTTAACCAATACCTGGAAAAACAACACTTTTTATAAATACAATTAATTACTTATTTTGCCCCATTCTCACTATGCAAAGTAGTGGGCACAGGATCCCGACTGTCAGCTCTGTGTCACTTTTCCTCTGATGCTTTCCATTGGAAAGTCCAGTGACATCGCAGTCTACTATGTCTGGTTGTTCGCCTCCAGTAGGTGTATACGCCCGAAAATAATGCGCTTCAGATTGCACCTTGATTCTGTCGGCACCAGTATAATCTATTGGCCTATTAGCACATATGCCAAATCCCGTTTTGCGGGGGGTTTGGACACAAGCCCTGACCAATGTTTCAAGATTGAAGAAAGACCGGAAAGGTCGAAACGTTGATTTGCTTTGTGCATGCAGCAATAAAGGATTTTTTTCATATTTTTACCCCTGTCCATCAATTTTTTGGGTGGGACTATATGTAGATCAGTGTATTTAGGTTTTTTTGTGGTCTGTGTCACTTACAGTTGAGAGTATGCTGTGGATATATTTTGTTTTTTACATATATTGGATCACTTTGGAGGCCCTCTCAATGGGCTGCGATAGTCTATTCATGTGCAGCCTTTGGAGACTGCCTGTTGAATGCCATCATTATGGTTTTATGCTGAAGGACAACACAGTTACCCGCTTTCCTCAGTGCAAAGTAGTTGATGCATGACCCTGATCATCAGATTAACGCAACGTTTCCTCCAATGGTTCCTTCTTCAGGCCTCCGTCGAACGTCATAGTGACACTTGGGACGCTGTCTAAATGGGGCTTTCGAAGTCTAAGCTTGTGCCCCCCATTGAGACATCCTATTGCGTGACATTCTGTCGGAGGACGACCACTTTAATACTACAACCGTAGCCATATATGACGACCAGAAAAGAAAATCCTAAAAATATCTGTTATTAAATATCTTTAAAAACAAGGGCAAAAAAAGACAAATAACAAAGTAATATAGGGATATAAAATATATATCTATAGAACAGAAAGAAATACCAAAAATAGAAGAAAATTCCCAGTAACATAGTACCAGTAGGGTTATAACCCTATATTCACTCTAGTATGTCCCTACCTGTCAACAGAGGTTGGCACCCTAAAATTGAGATGTGGCACCCTCACTCAATGTGGACTATCCTAATAAGTAATTACTCTGATCTGATTTGTGGGTTTTGCCCCCGGACTCGGTCCTTTCCTTGGAGACAGGAGCCCTATGGAAGGAAGTGACCAATTTGTCCCGGGATTTGTCCCTCTCCACAGGGACCCAATTAAAGCCTCTACGTTGTGAATACCTTTTATACTGCGTAAAGAAATCTGCTTTTTTTTTACCTCCATAATCATAAATCATTGCAGATTGTTTTTAGGTGCGATGTATATTTTCTTAAATCTTGCAGCAGTCTCCACATAAGCAATCAGATCTGCAGCCCTTTCATATATTGCTCCCAGGGGTGCTGCATTTCGCTGGAGTTGGATGAAGTCATAGAGATAGGAGACGGTAACACGGGAAATATTTACTGGATGTCATTTTCCTAAACACCGTTTTATGATGGCAGTTGCAAAAAAAAATTAATAAAAAAAAGTTAAAGACTTCTATGGAAAATGACGCATAAAAAGTATCATAAAACACCACTTTCCGTATAAAGAAAAAAATCTAAGTACCGTAACTGAAACAATGCCGTCCTGCGCCCTATATTATAACATCCCCCGTAGGATGAAGCAATTTGTTTCCTATTAGCAGTAGTAGTACTGGGGCCGTTACTTTGTTTCCCTCCTAATATTTCACGAGCAGCGTCCCACTTCTCCTTTAGTCTGTACATCAAAGTGAGATTTTATTGTATTATTTCTTTTTTTATTATTTTTTTTTTACTACTTTTTCCCTTTAGTTGGATCTTGCCCAGAATATTGTAAGGAAGGGATTGCACCATCTTGCAACAATCATCTTCTCGTAGTCATTAATTGTATCCTGCTGTTCTAGACATCTTGAAATCTGGGTTTGAACGTATGTCAAACAGATTCACCCCCTCTGTTTGCTCGCTGCCCCCCACCACACACACAGAGACACATCAACATCTTCCAGTGGAAACATAACCCTTTCCGAGCAAGGCTTCGGGCTTATATAACAAGGGTCAACCCGGTGTGTCCCACTGAGACCGTTTCGCTAGAAGAACGATCCCTCCTCTCCACGCATCCACTGGTGGAAAGTGATACTTTAAACCAGAGATGGCCCCTGATAAATAGGATTTCAGAGGATTTATTTTAGGGTGTCCTGGGTCAATATACACTGTCTACACAGCAGGAACCCCAGGTCGCTGGATATGAAATAAGTTCAAGTCATTGTAGAGGCTCAGACCAGTAGTCGGGCTGGGAAATACGTTTTAATTAGAGGGACAAGGTTGTTCTCATTTTTAACATCTGGAAAGATAAGAGACCTTGTCACAGTTATTACTGATCTAAAGAGCATGCTCTGTGTGGTATGTGGTTGAAAATATACCATAAGGGCATTAGTGGAAAATAAGACATGTTAACAACTTAAAGGGGTTGTCCACTTTGAAAATCCCTTTTTATTTTATAGAACTAAAAAATAATTAAATATCCAAACAAGTCCCAAATAATAATCAAACAGCTAAAAAAAGGACCTCCAACTGTTTACAAAAACTTTATTAGACAGATAAAATAGGGAAGGACTTATTGTATTAAGGAGAGGCTACAGGTGGGGCAGGAGAACTAGCTGTAGTATTGAAATATATCTTACTCTGTCTTATTGCAGACGTTGGCACCCTAAATAGTGATGTGGTGCTCTCACTCACAGTAGCTTACCCTTAATGAACCTAAAATACCAGATCGACAACAACACCCATGTGTAACAAATAAATAACCTGGAGCTGGCCCTGCTTGTAGTTTTTCGTGGGCCCCGGGTGAAAGTCTCAGTAGGCTCCTTTAGGTATTATGGGCACCATATGATCCTCCATACAGTATTATGAACACCACATAGTCCTCCATACAGCATTGTGGGCACCACATATATTGCTCCATACAGTATTATGGGTACCACATAGTCCTCCATACGGCTCCGTACAGTGCTCCATGCAGAATAATGAGCCCCATATATTGCTCTATGCAGTTTTATGGGCACCACATAGTGCTCCATAGAGAATAATGAGCCCCAAATATTGCCCCATATAGTATTATGGGCACCGCATAGTGATCCATATGGAATAAAGAGCCCCATATAATGTTCCATACAGTATAATGAGCCCCACCTAGCGGTCCATACAGTATAATGAGCCCCACATAGTGGTCCATACAGTATAATGAGCCCTAAATATTGCTCTATACAATATAATGGTCCCCATATGTTGCTCCATTCAGTATAATGGGCCCCATATAGTGCTCCATGCATAAAAATAATAAATAAAAAAATACCTCTCCATTCCCCCGCTGCTCCAGTCCCTGCATTCTCGGGTCTTCTGACCCTCTGCACTGCTCAGAACAGAGGGTGCGCTGCAGTAATATAATTGCACCCTCTGTGCTGAGACATCACATAGCTGAGACTCAGAGATGGAATGATGGAAGAGGGAGAGTCTGATGACGGTTCCCTCTCCCATCATTATTTTCAACTGTTTCGGCATCCACAATGCTAAAACAGTTGAAAATATGATGTGGGGCAGTGCTGGTGCTGGTACTGGGTCCCTACCAAATCATGGGCCCCACATGTCAAGTGCCAGTGTTCCCGAAAGGTGAGTGGGCCCCCCGTTTATCAAGGACATTGGCACTTGCCCTGGTGCACCAGGTGTTGACGCCAGCCCTGACAGCAAAGGCATATGTGATATAGACCACCATTAGTTTAAAAGATCTAGCCTGAAGAAGATGTGGCCCAATATATATTTACAGATCACATATATCCTAATATGATGTCTCTGATTGAGGCAGATGAATAGCTGCATCACATGTCTTTCAAACACTGGCCAACACATACAGAAAGGGCCCCTGTGCAAGAACAATATATGGGCCCTTTGTAGCCCAAGAACTCCTAAAAATGCAAAATTGCACCTGCTTTTGAAGTAGAAATGGGCCCCCTTTCCCTTTGGACCCCGGGGCAGCTGCACAGGTTGTATCAATTATATGTCCGCCACTATTTTCAAACTTGTCCCCTGATGAACCCCCATGAAAAAAAGGGGGAAAACACGTTGGGAATTTGGAATGTACACCTGTATGAAAGAACATATGATAAGTATATTTTTGGCATCATCCATATACTACATGTTTGTTATACGTACATTATGAGCTCCTAAATATGCTTTTTTAAAGGACTATTACCCACCCACACTGAGACTGTATATTATCTTGTTATCTATTTGTGGGTTAACTTCGAGCTATGATTACTTTTAGGAGCCATTATGCATGCATACCTTGATTGAACCAATTGACAATATACTGTATATATCTATTTATATAATTGCCTTGTAATGTTTTCATTTCCTGTTCTGTCCAGGTGTCATCGTATCCCAGAATTCCAAGCGGAGGAAGTTCACCGACCGCAGTATTGGGACATCCAAGTGATGGGTGTCTCAATATGGAAACTGCTGCTGATACCAACATATTGCGCGGTACTACCAGCGGAACACCGTTGCACCACACACACACACACCACACTCACAGTCACACTAACACACACACACTCACAATCACACACTCACACACACACACTGACGCAGCCTCTTGTGCGGTACCACCAGCGGAACACCATCGCACTGCACCTGCACGAATTCCGCGCAGGCGCAGTGAATAATTCGGCTGGGTAAGACATAGGACAACACTAGGGCTAGTACCCCTGCCCCACCTGTTACCTCTCCTTAATATTAATACAATACATACCCCCATTTTTATATGTCTGATAAAGTTTTTGTGAATAGTAGGAGGGTCTTTTTTAGGTGTTTGAATATTTTACAGAACTAAAAATTTCCTGGTCATAGACTACCCTGAAGAATTACATAATTCCTGTAGAAACAATTGGCAACCGGTATTACCGTATTTTCGGCTATAAGATGCACCGGACCATAAAACGCACCTAGGTTTTAGAGGATTGAAATTAGAAAAAAAATTGAAGCAAAAAATATGGTCAGTTCTGTACTAATATCACCTATCCTGGTATACATGGTCCCCTCAACCTCATCCTAGTATGCATGGCCCCCTCATACCTATCCTGTATGAATGGCCTCCTCATCCCTATCCTGGTATGCATGGCCACCTCATCCCTATCTTGATTTGCATGGCCGTCTCATCCCTATCCTGGTATGTATAGCCCCATTTCAATCCTCGTATTCATGGCTCCCTCATCCCTATCCTGGTATGCATGGCCTCCACAACCCTATCTTGGTATGTATGTCCTCATCATCCCTATCATGGTATACATGCTCCCCATCCCTATCCTGGTATGCATGGCCTCCTCAAACCTATACTGGTATGCATGGCCCCCTCATCCCTAGCCTGGTAGCTATGGCCCCTTCATCCCTATCCTGGTATAGCATGGCCCCCATCTCCATCCTGGTATGCATGGCCCCATCTTTATCCTGGTATGATTGGCCCCCATCCTGGTATGATTGGCTCTCATCCCAATCCTGGTATGCATGGTCCCGATTAGAAAACATTAAAAAAAACATAAACCATTATACTTCCTCGCAGCGTCTTGTGCCTATTCCAGCAGCTGCTTTTTGCTTGTAAGCAGCGCATGGCAGTGACATCATGTGCTGCTTACAAGCCGAGGACAGCTGCCGGAATACTCACTGCTCCCCTCGCACGAGAATATGTGTGTGGAGAGCAGTGAGTATTCATTGCTCTTTAATAGCGGACAGGTTGTTAGTCACAGACGCCAGCTTCCCGCAGCTGCCGGGCTTTCGCGTGTCCCCGCTACAAAAGGGAATGAATATTCACTGCATTCCACGCTAGTGGGAGTGGTAAGCAGTGAATATTCATTCCCTTAAGTAGCAAATACAAGTGAAAACCCGGCAGCTGCAGGAAGCCGCCTGCTATGGCTAACATCTCCCGTGGGCGTGAAATGCAGTAAATATTAATTTCTCTATAGCAGTGGGCACAGCAGTTAGCCGCAGCCACCGGCTCCTGCTTCCTGTGATCCGCTGCTCCCCCAACTCCAAATCCACAGCCAGTGCAGGTACATCAGGACTATAAGATGCACCCCCATTTTCCTCCAAATTTTTGGATGAAAAAAGTGTATCTTATAGTCCAAAAATATGTGGGGGTTGGTCTTTCACTCTTCTTCAGTAAGTGGAGGCAGGTGTGTGTACTGGTCTTGTTTTCTCTGTAGGCAGTAGGGGCAGCCCTTTGTCTCAATACAGAAAGTGAGGGTGGGTCTTTGTCTCTCAAGAGGAAATGGAGCGGGTCTTTGTCTACAGAAAGTGGGGGTTGATCTTTGCCTCTCTGCAGGAAATAGGGGTTGAACTTTGTCTTTCTATATGAAGTGTGGAGGGTCTGTTTCTACAGAAAGTGGGGAATTATCTTTCTACAGGAAGTGAGGGCAGGTCTTTTTTCTTTACAGGAAATTGGATCAGATATTTGTCTTTCAACAGGAAATAGGGGCAGGTCTATGTCTATCAACAGTTAATGGAGGCAGGTCTTTGTCTCTCTACAGCAGTGTTTCTCAACTCCAGTCCTCAGGACCCACCAACAGGTCATGTTTTCAGGATTTCCTTAGTATTGCAAAGGTGATGGAATTAATGCTTGAGCAGGTGACAAAATTATCACCTGTGCAATACTAATGAAATCCTGAAAACATGACCTGTTGGTGGGTCCTGAGGACTGGAGTTGAGAAACACTGCTCTACAGGAAGTGGGGGTTGGACTTTCTACAGGATGTTCACAGGAAATGAGATATGTCTTTATCTACAGGAAGTGTGGACAAGTATTTGTCTCTCTACAGAAAGTTTGGGCAGGTCTTTGTCTTTCTACATAAAGTGGGGGCTGGTCTTTCTCTACAGGAAGTGGAGGTTGATCATTCTACAGGAAGTGTGGGCAGTTCTTTGTCAATAGGAAATCAGGACAGGTCCTCTCTACCAGACTCTGTGGCCATGGGCCACTTGTAAGATGCAGGCTAGCGGAAACGGACCAGCCCACTACCTTCCTGCAGTCCATTTCAAAATAAAATCCCATAGCTGGTTTTCCTGAACAACTCGTTGGTCAAATAACTTGACCAGGTTCAAGCTTACTTATATTCTGCCTTGTGACTCACAGGCATCCTGCTGTGACCACAGGGCACTCCAGCGGATCTAATACACTTCTGAGCACATCCTAGGAGACACGTAGTGACCCTCGCATATGACACCAGTCACTGCCTCACATACCACCCCCTCTGTTCAAACTTGTGGGGTTGAACATTTGTCACCATACAGGGCAACCCCATTTCCCTGTGATTTCCCCACCCAATGTTCCACTGACAAACTGAAGTTTTGTAGGGACAGGAATCATCTGATAATTCGGTCATTCCTCTCTTTTGCGTTTCTCATCCAGACAAGGGGTGAATGGTCCATTACCAAACTAAAGTGATGCCCGAACAAATAATAGCGTAGGGATTCCAAGGCCCATTAAACACTCCTTCTCCACTACGCTATAATTTTTCTCCGCCAGGGTTAGTTTCCTGCTCAGAAAGGTGATTGGATGCTCTTCTCCGTTCATCTCTTGAGACAGCACCGCTCCTAGGCCTATCTTTGAGGCATCGGTTTGCACGATAAAAGTTTCTTTGAAGTTGGGGCTGATGAGGACTGGCTGTCCACACAATGCCGACTTCAGGGATTGGAATGCTTCCTCCGCTTGAGGATTCCAACAGACCATAACTGACTTCTTACCCTTTAAGAGGTCAGTTAGGGGTTCTGATTTCCCTGCAAGATTGGGTATAAACTGGCGATAGTACCCAATGATGCAGAGAAAAGTCCTCACCTGTTTGGTACTGAACAGCTTAGGCCAGTATTGGATGGCCTCTATCTTGCTTACTTGGGGTTTGATAACCCCAAGGCAGATCACATAACCTAAGTACCTGGCTTCCGTGAATCCTATCGAGCATTTCTTTGGGTTTTCTGTTAACCCTGTGATTCTGAGAGACTCCAGCACTGCCTGTGACAGATGGGTCTCCCAGTTGGTACTAAAGATGACTATGTCATCCAAATACGCAGATGCGTATTTCCGATGAGGCTCCAACACTATGTCCATCAGCCCCTGGAATGTGGACAGAGCCCCATGTAAACCAAAAGGCAAGACGACATAGTGATATAGACCCTCTGGCGTTATAAATGTGGTCTTCTTTTTCGCTGACTCTGTTAGCGGGACCTGCCCGTACCCTTTGGTGAGGTTGAGCGTGGTGAAGTACTGGGCCTTTCCCAGTCTCTCAATTAGCTCGTCCATGTGGGGCATTGGATAGAGGTCACATTTTGACAGCTTATTTAACTTTCTGAAGTAATTACAGAAGCGAAATGACCCGTCTGGTTTAGATATTAGCACAATGGGGCTAGCCCACTCACTCCGGGACTCCTCGATGACTCCCAATTGAAGCATCTGCTTCATTTCAGCTGCTATGGCTTGCTTCGGGGCTTCTGGTACCCGGTATGGTTTCATCCGTACCCTTACCTGGGGCTCGGTGACAATGACATGTTGTATCACCGAGGTTCAACCCGGCAGCTCCAAGAATACCTCCATATTCCGCTGCACCAAAGCTCGAGCCTCTCGTCACTGCTATTTTCATTTACTTTTACCTCACACACGGCCACATCCCGGCCCGGGGCCAGAGGGTTCCCCATTGGTACGCCGGGAGTCGCCTCCGTGACCAAACACTCCCGGTCCTTCCAGGCTTTTAGCAGGTTAATATAATACAGTTTCTCGGGTTTCCTTTTCCCGGGTTGGTGCACCCTATAATTCACTTTGCCCACCTTCCCTCGTATCTTAAATTGCCCCTGCCACTTGTCCATGAGCTTACTCTCTGGGGTGGGAATGAGTACCAACACGTGGCCCCCTGCTTTAAAGGTCCTGAGTGTGGCCCTTTTATTATACGTGCGGCTCTGAGCGGCCTGGGCCTCCAACAGATGCTCCTTTACTATGGGCCGCATTGCCGCAAACCAATCCTGCATACTTGCTACATGCTCGATGACACTCTTATGTGGATTGGGCTCCTGTTACATGTCTCTTTGGCTACATCCAGCATTCCCCTCTTGTGCCTGCCATACAATAGCTCAAATGTGGAGAACCCTGTGGATGCCTGCGGACCTCGCAGATGGCGAACATTAGAAAGGGCAGTAACATGTCCCAATCCCTACCATCCTTGGTGACCACCTTTTTCAGCATGGCTTTGAGGGTCTTATTAAACCTCTCCACCAATTCGTCAGTTTGTGGGTGTTACACCGACGTACGTATCTGTTTAATCCAGAGCAGCTTAGATAGCTCCCTGGTCACCTTAAACATAAAAGGAGTTTACTGATCTGTAAGGATCTCCTTCGGTAGCCCAAGGTGACAAATCAGGGCAAATAATTCACGGGCTATTAGTTTAGCCAAAAAGTGGCAGAGAGATATTGCCTCTGGGTACCGGGTGGCGCAGTCTACGACTACTAATATGTGCTGGTGGACCCGGGCGGATTTTACTGTTGGTCCTACCAGATCCATCGCAATTCGCTCAAAAGGTGCCTATAAAGAGCAGAGGCACCAATGGACTCCGGTAGTTCATGGTGAGTGAGGTTAATTGGCACTCCGGACACATATTGCAGTACCTTTGGACCTCATCGTAGACACCAGGCCAAAAAAAAATTTCCATTATGCGCTCCAGCATCTTTTTGGCCCCCAAATGCCCTCCCAGAATGTGAGTGTGAGCCATGTCAAGCACCGCTCGATGATAGGATTGGGGCACTACCAGTTGTTCTACCACCTCATCCCTGATTTTATCAACCCTGTACAGTAACTGGTTGATCGTCACCCGGGGAAACTCCGTCTCTGCACCCGGTCATTGAGCCACCCCATTTACCTCAATTACTCTTTCCCGGGCCCTGGTAAGAGTGGGATCCTAGAGCTGGGTGGTCCCGAGCTTACCAGATTACACCTCCAGCTCAGGGATCGGTGGGGTCTCCTCAACTTCTCCTGCCAATACCTGTAGGGGAAACCTATCAGGGTTGCAGTCTGTCCCTAGGTTGATCACCCCTACGGCAGGTATCCCTGACTCGGGATCTTCGGGTTCTGCGCCCGGAATACCAGTTACCCTTGTAGGGTTAACCCTTGTCTCCCACAGGGACCAGAACAGGGGTATGTCTCTTCCCAATACAGTCCCATATGGAAGAGTCTTTACCACTTCCACCACGCTTTATCTCTCCACATGGGGTGGAAAACATAACCTCCGTGGTCGGGTACTCTCGGAGTTCCCCACGTATGAACACCACCCCCACCTTCCATCCATTAGAATTGTCCCCAGCAACAAGGGACCCGTGGACCAGGGTCACCAAGCACCCCGAGTCCAAGAGAGCGTCCATCTAGTACCCATTAGCGAGTACCTGGCACAGCTGAGGTTCGGTACTAGCAGGGCCTGCAGTGGCAGTGCAGACTGGCTGGGCAAACATAGACATATATAAATATATACCCACAGTCCATGGGTTCTGCTGTTAGGGGGCAGTTGGCAGCCACATGTCCAGGCCCTTGGCATCGCCAACACTTAGCAACTGCGACACGAGGGAACTGTGGGGCTGATTTAGGGGACACGGGTCAGTTGTCACTCTCCTTCCGAGATATCCCCTCGGTACAGGCATGATCCATATTGGCCCCGGTGGAGGATCATGGCCGTTTCCCCAGCTCCTGGGTCGGCGGGGCCTTATGTGACAGCGGAAGTGGAGCAGTGTCCTATATAAAGTCCTGAGTGGCTGTATACCGCTGTATCGCTGCTGACTGAGCACTCACCAGTCGGTCGACCACCACCCTCTCTACCATCTGGAATGGGGTTAATGTCTCAGGCTGGAGCCATTTTTTAACCAGTTGCAGGAAGTCATAGACCTGAGATCGGGCAGGGTGAGTCTCGGAAAAGGCCCACTGGAACACCCGTTGGGCCTGCACATATGTATTAACCCCAGTCTGGCAAGGATCTCACCCTTCAGCTTCCCGTAATCCAGGACATCGTCCCGACTGAGGTCTAGGTAGGCCTCCTGTGCATCTCCTATCAAGAAATTGGACGCCACTTCAGCCCACTGGGTCACCGGCAAGCTCTCCCGCTCTGTAGTGCATTCGAAGATAGTGAGGAAGGCCTCCATGTCATCCTCGGGCACCATCTTCCTCAATGCGGACCAGACATTGTACCAGGCAAGTTATTTGTCTGCTGCTATTGGTTCTGCTCTTGCTGCCTTTGCTCTTGTTGTTGCTCCTGGAGCTGCAGCAGCTGCTGCGTGAAGGCCACCTGCTTAAGTATTTCCTCCATCTGTCCAGCAGGCTTGAACTGTAACGTTGCAGGCTTAATAAAGACATGCTTTGGGGAATGCCTCAGTTCACACTGCCCAGCATTTTCCAACCATATGTAGTACAGCAGTGTCCTTGCTGTGCAGTGAGAAGGCAGTGACCCAGGTAAGTTCAAAATAAAGTCTTGTTTAATGTACAGCATACTCACAAACAGAAAGTAAAACGGATCCTCCAGTACGCAGCTGGGAAAACAAAGACTGTCCGTGACCGGTTGCCATGGACGGCTACACCACCGTGTACGATGGGGTGCCAGGTTTTTGGCTATGCTTGACCCTGTGTTGCCTCACACAGAAAGAGCTCGGCAAAAAACCTCCTGCTTGGTCTGCTTCCAAGACCAACACTGACACACCCAAACCCTCCTGCAGGGGTTTTTTTTCCTCTCCACCAGACTCTGTGGCCAAGGGCCACTTGTAAGATCCGGGCCGGAGGAAACGGACCAGCCCCACTACCTTCCTGCAGTCCATTTCAAAGATAAAAGCCCATACCGTGTTTTCCTGAACAACTCCTTGGTCAAATAACTTGATCAGGTTCAAGCGTACTTTTAGGGCCCTGTCTCACATAGCGACACACCAGCGATCCCGACAACGATCAGGATCGATGGTGTGTCGCTACATGATCGCTGCTGAGCTGCCAAACAGGCAGCTCAGGCAGCGATCAGGACAGCGACACTGCGGGTAACGTCGCCTAGTTACCCGCAGTGTACGTTGGATACCAGCCCGCTGATGCAGGGAGCTGGTAACCAAGGTACACTTCGGGTTTCCAGGTGCTGCGCTGTGCCTGGAAACCCAATGTGTACCTTGGTTACCAGCTGAGCGATCAAAAAAAAGTCCAGGCATTTCTGACACGAGCAGAGATTCACAGCAGGGGCCTGATCGCAGGTACGTGTCAGACATAGCGAGATCGCTGCTGAGATCGCTATGTGAGACGGGGCCTTTATTCTGCTTTATGACTCACAGGCACCCTGCTGTGACCACAAGGCTCTCCAGAGGATCTAAAAACAAGAGGATCTAATACACTTCTGAGCACATCCTGGGGACACATAGTGACCCTTTCATATGACACCAGTCACTGCCCCACACATGAGGATCAGGACAGTTCCTTGACATATTAGACTAGCACAAATATGAACAGGAGCCATGTTTTTTTTTAGCCTCATACAATTTCTTTACATGTGAGCAGGGTGAGGTGAAGTAGTAAATGACCATAGATAAGCATTTATTGTCCTGAAATTGAGGTCTATTGTGAATCCCCCACTATGTCTGTCATGCATGGTCTAAATTTGGATCTTATTTACCGGTAACATTGTTATGGTTCCACGCTCTGCTGACTAAATATTTCCATTTAATACCATTATTTTCATGCCTGTGATGTGCTGGTGAGGGGTGCAAAAATGTCTTTCAATTCTCCTCAATATGTTGAAATCGTATTATTCTCTAGCTCGTGGTTCTCCAGATGTTGTAAAACTAAGGTGCCCTATACATAATAGATAGCTATTGGGCAAACGATCTTCGGCCGGCAGCTAGCTCTCCCGACTCCTTCATACTGAGGAGCTCTCTCTCTCTCTGCCGAGCACTCCTCAGTTCTCTACAAGTGAGCCATTGCCAGACATATCTAGTGGTGGTTTATCTCGCTGAGAAGAAAAGGATCATCAGTCCAAAATCGGACACATCAAATCTTTATCTCCTCCAACAGATGACGTCAGCACGTTTGGTCAACATTCCTGAGAAAGGAAAAATCTTGCATACACTTTGCATGGGGCTTTCACAATGTACAAGATTGGCTCCCATTTATGACACATACAAAGGCTAGACAAACGTATGCATCCCACAAATCTAGGGACTACTAAAGACTCCACCATACATATTAGACTAATGTTGGTCACGCTCACCTATATGGACAGGTTTGGCTAACACTCTAATGTGTATGGGGCAATGGCCAACTGATTGTTAGGAAAGGTATCTTTTGGGAATGTCCAATTTCAGGCTGCCAACCACTTTGTTCTCCCAAAGATAAGTAATGGCAAAACAATTCTATTGGCCGCCTTCCCAAAGAGAACACAGGAGCGCTCAGCTTGAACGACTGGCTCCCCACCATACGATCATTCAGTTGTCAGGCATCTAATCTGGGCTTAAGTTTGGGAGGTTTTTGGAGATGGGCTTAAGTTTGTGAAAGGGCATAACATACATTTTATGCTGGAAAAGGGTTGTTATGTATTGCCAGTAAGCAATGGAATCCAAGATGGAAATAGGGAGCCCAAGGGGTCCCCTGAGCATTTTTCTTTATGAGTCCCAGACACGACTAACAGCAGCCCTGGATTCTTTTTCGGCAGCCAAAGCCTGCAATCCAACTCCTTCCTGTACATTTCTCATTGCAACTGGAAATGATTTATTAAGAGCAGCATCATGAAAAGCAGCTGAGATGAAGTATCCAGGACTGGTAGCACTACGTCACGCTCTTGTCCCCAAGCCCGTTGGATCCAGACATCCACTAATATTGGCCAAACCCTTTGGTGTGTAAACAGTGTAGCGTGTTCCCAGCGGGGGTCCGATTTCAGATTACACCCAGTCAGCGAGACGACACAATGCCCGTTCCAGCTCCTCGTTCCTCCCAGCATCATCTCCAAGATGTAATTATGGCTTGTCCTCTTCTGGTTACAAGTCATGTTTAATACAAGTCTTGGCCGGGTTGCATGTGTGTGTGAAACCTCTGTTGGAGGCATCACACAATTATCAGCTGTTTTAAGAACATTTTCCGTGGATTTTCCTAATACGTCCGAGTCTCCGCACATCACCATTGTGGGTTGCGCTGGGAAATATGTGGCTTGGGATGGTTTACTGACAATCCAAATACATGTGTGATGTCATGTATTCTTCCTAAATCCTCCCTGGTTTTAAATTCGCTAATTGAACCATCCCTTTGATTTACTTCTGAAGTTTCAATTGTTTTCCCAGGTGGACCCGACATTGGAAATCCATAACTAATGCATATTTTGTTTTATAATCCCCCAGTAATAGATATTTTCCGGCAAAACTTAATGGTACGATGATCTTTTGCAAAGTAGGCACAGCATTGTAAGCATGAAGCATAAATCTTTAAAGCGGGGGAGCCATAGTGACACAGCGGTTAGCATGTCTGTCTGCTAGCTCCGATGTCTTGGCTTAGATTTTGACCAAGGTTCTAGATGCAAAATCTACGTATTCTTGTGGTTATCTGGCTTTTTCCTCTAGATTTGATCCATATGCTGGTAAAATAGATTATTCGGATTGCAACTCTGGCCAGGTGACCTGCTAAAGTTGTGGGGGCCGCTTGATGGTGGCCAATGTGGAGGATTGACCATGCTGGAATTCTGTATGCCTGATCCTTCTGAACGGAGATAAGCCCCTTGCAGAAATGTCTAGTAGTAAATTATTTCCCTTTCCTCATTAAAGGGGTATTCTGTTCTTTTTCTTTTCCAAAGCTATCCTTTTAAAACAAAAACCAAGCATACTCAGTATTGGAACCGGTCCACCCGCAATACCATTTTGACAGTCTTCCGTAGACTAGATATGACAATGACATGTCCAGTAGTGACCTGACCACTGAGGCCACTGATAGGCTGCAGGGTGATATGAATGGTGGTCAGAACATTGTCGCTTCTGGTGTGGTGAACATTGATGAAATTGCAATGCGGGAGCCGAGGGCGGATTCCAGGGGTAAATATGGCTTTTTTTTTCTTTTATAGGGATGATTTCCCTATGTTAACTTAAAAAAATGCATAAAACTCCTTTAAAATATATGCCTGCATAGTCAAAGGAACATACTTATAGGACATCATGGAGAGAACTGGACTGTGTAACTGCTTATATGTATATCTGGTGGAAAGTGCAACTAAACTTTGGAAAGTTTTTTGGCATATTATACCCCTCTGATATGTCTTGACCCAGACTCCCACTGATCGCTCAGACCACCTTGCGGAAGCTCTTAGCTCATAGATGTGTGTGCAGGTTCAATACAAAGCCTATGGATCCGTACTCACTGAAGACTATTGGCCAGTAGTCCAAGCAATTGGTGGGGATTCAAGACCCCAACAGTCACCAAGAATACAACCTAAATAATAAAAGTTTACTGCTACTTTATTTTTATAATTATTGTAATATGTTTTTTTTCCTCTGTTTTTAGGTGTCTATTGTGTGGAAAGCCATACTGAATGCGAAAACAGGAAATAAAAAAAATATAACAGAGAAAGAGATAAAAATGAAATGTTCTTGAAATTAGTCTGGAAAATTCACTTTTATAAACAGCATTAGAAAATTTTGAGTTAATAGAGGGTGGGTCCCTATTCAGGATCCTCATTTATAAAAGAGAATCTATCAGCAGGTTTTTGCTATGTAATCCAAGAGCAGTATGATGTATGGGCAAAGAATCTGATTTCAGTGATGTATCACTTATTAGGCTGTAGGTAGTTGTGTTAATAAAATCTGTGTTTTATCAGGAAGAGATTATCACTACAGGACTAGGTGGCTGGTGCTTCCTAGTCCAACCACACTTCCAACACTGATCAGCAGCTTTCTGTCAATGCACAGTATACACAGAAATCTGCCAAACGGTGCTGTGGGCGAGGTTATACAGAGCTCAGCATTCTCTCTTCTAGATCTGCAGCAGAAAAACAGGGATTGTATCAAAATGACAGCATGTAGCCCAGCAAGTGTAACGCTACCGGAATCAAGGTCTCAGCTCCTACATTATGCTGCTTTCAGATTACATAGAAAAAACCTGGTAACAGATTTCCATTAACCGGAGTGAAGTGCAGTTATAAAGAGGGTCCCTGGAGTACCCAAAATGTGAAAGACGTATAAGACACAATGTCAAGCTTTATTACTCCTCTGGGTGTGCTGCACTGGGGGCAACGAAAAAAGGCAAAAAAAAACCTTTTTATTACGAAAGTTTGAGCCAATAGCATGTGGGTCCCCCATTCTAGATTCTCATCTATTAGCTAGAGGAGAGATCAGCTGTAAAAATGAGTGTGTTAGAATGACAGGCCACTGACTTCAATTCAGACCACGTAATGCTTTTCCTCCCCTCTGGGGGTGCTGCCTCAGAAACCATTGTAAATCCCGTTAAAAAAAAAGCAAAAAAGGAAAAATAATTTATTAATCGTTCACTGACAGCGGTTTTGGAAAACCTCATAAAATGAAAACACTTCTCAAGGATCCACATCTATTGGCCAGAGTGAAAAGCAACTATACATGGAGGACCCAATATGGCACCATGCAATACTTCATTTTCCCTCTGGGGAGCTGCAGGGGAATTGTAAACTTGGTGCCAGATTATAGTTATTTGTTAGTTATTTGTTATAGTTACTATGTAATGTTTAATTTCCCCTCTGGGGGTGCTGCAGCGGAAATCACTGTAAATGCAAAAAAATATATATATAATATATAAATGGCTCACTGACGAATGTTTTGTTAAACCTGATTTAACAAAAAAAACATTTTTCAAGGATCCACATCTATTAACCAGTATTAACCAGATTAAAAAGCAACTATACTTGGAGGACCCAATATATTTACAAGTTATAAACACATCCCACTGACTTCAATAAGTACTATGCAATACTTCATTTTCCCTTTGGGGAGCTGTAGGCAAATTGGAAACTTGGTGCCAGGTTCAAGCCCAGATTATACTGATTTGTTAGTTGTCCCATAAAGGTGTGTGCATTTTCTATGCCCTTTGATCAGACTTCTGTATTTTTACTTTCTATTCTTTATGAATATGAGTAAGGTTTGCCAAGGAGATTTTGGGCCAAGATAAGATAATATGTATGGCAAGACACACTGCCATGGTCATGTCCCAATTTCATTAATCCTACAAAATAGCTGATTCCTTAGAGCAACTTCTCCTTAGTGCTGTCCTAAGAGAGCGCCATATTGACTGTCCTCTTGAGGAACAGTTTTTTGCTACCACTGCTGGACAGGAGAATGTTTTCTATCCACATGGCTTTGTGTACATGTTGGGAATTAGCAGATGGAAAAGGGGTTAACTGCACATCAGCACATACATGCCGCACAGCGTTCCCCAGGCACCGATTGTACGTAACGAATTAACTCTGTCTCTGTGATAGTTAAGCTCTTTTTGGCTGCACGTCCTGCCAAGGAAAGCTGGCGACATGGAAGTAGACGCGTAGAGCGGAGAGTTTAATAACTTCCAAGCCTCCCGGTCTGTAATGTGTATGTCGTTACCAGCAGAGAAAGGCCAAGCTGCAATCCGATCCGTTTGAAGATGGGTCCAGCCAGTGATGCAACTATTCTCTTCTCTCTCAACCCCTTTTCCTGATCCTCGAACCAATCCATTAATACCACCATTATCACCAAGGAAAACTTAAAGCAGATTTCCAAACAGCTGGGAAGGAATTAACTGCCGTGCCCATTTCAGCATGTTGTACATGTGAACGAAGCTCAGTGTGACAGGATATAGTCTGGATCCAGAGAGTGATGGAGGTTGAAGTAGAGGGATGCCGACATCAATGAGTGTTTCGAACCTAGGCTTCATCTACCTGCAACAATTCGCTATCAAAAACAAGTGCTACGACTGCCCAATTTATATTTATTGCTTCATATTCCCTAGAAAAGTTCTTAGGGACCTCTGCTACACATATTTTATTGTCACTATATGACATTTTATGTTTGTTTTAACGGATTTTACAAAACTATATACAGTACATCAACATCTTCAAAATGTTGTGCTGAGAAGGAAGTTATCAATACCATGGATGGCAAGAAGAACAAGGAAATCAGTTTTGGAACAAATCAAGCCAGACGTCACTCGAAGCAAGGATCACCAAGCTACGACTTGTCTACTTTGGACACATCATACAAAGAGAGCAATCACTGGAGAAGGACATCATGACTGGAAGAATAGCAGGAACTAGGCAAAGAGGAAGACCAACAACCCGATGGCTTGATAACGGCATAAAGTCCCTGGTGGACCTTTCTAGGCTTGCACAAAATCAATCCTCCTACAGAGAGTTCATCCATCAAGTTGCCATGGCTAGAGATCGATCTGAAGGACATTAAATAAATAACCAATAATATTAATAATTTAGGAGAGTTTTTCTGGTTAACTGATTCCAGACCGTCCATAGACATTAAACGTCCTGGTGGTGTCACTTCTTTATTTTCCATCACTATATAAGCAGCGCGAAACAAGTAAAGGTACTGCCACACTAAACGCTCCCGCTAACGATCACGATAACGACGCATACTAATGCGATCGTTTTTGTGATCGTTTTAATGTTGCTAGTAGCTGCCACACTTAGCGATCTCGTTAACGACGCATAAGCGGTTAGCGATCTCATTAACGACTTTAACGGTCATTGTGTCTCGACCACGCACCACAATTGTGGGTTTCCAGGGATATGGGGTACTCGGAGCCGAGCCCATGAAAGTCTATGGGATTTGTGTCACTGGCAGCGGTGGCTCGTTCCGTGTCCCTGGCGGTCAGGCGTATGATGGGGGGGATTATTTACAGGGGATTGGTAGATAACAGTTCGTGACGCCACCTGTAGTTTTCTGATCACTAAGACCAGCGCTGCTGTAGATCTCTGAGGGGATGTTGTGGCAGCTAGATGACGGGTCCCCCACAGGTGGGACTGGTCCCTCAGAGTCTATGGTTATAACGATGTAGGGTGCAGATAAATGAATCAGTCTCACACCATCCAGCGTCTTTCCATACCTTTTACTTGTCAGATGTTTAGGCAGGTCCCAGGGAGCTGGTCGGGGTGGAGAATGCGTTTCAAGATAACCGCTGAGCAGGTTAGAGGCCTCCTTTACTTTCAATATGATGAGTCCAACTTGCATGAAGCTAAGTTAACTCCGAATACTCCAGCTAACTCCATAGCTGTACTGCCCGGTCAGCATTGTGGTGGAGCCTTCCATATCTCTGCTTTGCAGATGTTGAGAGAGCCAGGTTCTTACTTTTGTCCTGCAGAGACTCAAAGTTCCTACTCTCCCTGACTCCGGTTACGTACCGACTCTCTAGGCTTGTTCCTGCGACTTGTAGTCCAGCGAACCTCTGGTTATTTCATCACTATGCATAAAGCGATAGCAACACTTCGGTCCCCAGTGACCGGCTAATAGTGCAGATAATCCAATATCTAAGGCACTGCTCTAACTTCTTCCACTGCGCCCTTCGCCCTGCTCGCGCTCTTAACATAAGCACTCCACACTTCCTAGGATGGTACAAGTCAATCCTTTCTTACTTCTTCCTTGGAGCTCGCTGACAGATTCTCAGTATTCTCCTAGTTCAGGAACACATCAACTGAACTTCACTGTCCTTGGGACAGGCGACTGAAGTTTCTGCTGCAAACTTCCCTTTCTCCAAAGCTGTCTCCGTCTGTCTGACTTTAGCTCACACAGAGCTCTGACAGGAAATGCAATCTGATCTCCTCTCCTCCCTCCGAGTCCAGACTAGACTGACCTGTCTCTGCTGCATGTCACTACCTTATATACCCTATGGGTGTGTCCAAGTGTGTGATGGAGTGAATGGATATCAAGCATTAAACTGTTACCTCTCCGCACATCCTCCAGGATTTTATGTGTGCCTTACACACCAGGGCTACACATCTCCCCTTGGTAAAACACAGCACTCCCGGGCTGTAAAATATAAAAAGAAAGACATTTTGTTTTGCAATTAAACAATAACATGAAACTCATCCCATCCGGGAGGTGAGGATTCTTAAACGTTGCATTTTGTACAGTAGGAAAATACAAAAGTATTAAAACATCAAGACACTCAATAAATATTCACATTAATACTTGACTTTATTCTTTTGGAGGACCCGCACCAAAAACCTCCCACATAGGTCCTGGGTGGGCTGCAGGACTTTATTGCAGACCTCTTTCTGGGCCCCACCATACGGGTTTTTCTTCTGAGGTAGTTGTGTAATAGTGGCTTCGTGTAAAACCAATATAATGCACCGAAGCGCAACTATGTACAAAGATAAGTTCTGGGCTGGCACAGTCCTCAGCCTCTCAGTCCATGGCATGGTTAAGGACACATATATATTTTCACTTCAATATTTACATTATATATCTATATATAACTTGTTTTAACTTTAATTTCACTTTACCCAACCAGGGTATTTGATGCAAAACTATGCACTCAACTTTTTCAAATTTTCATTCTTGTACCCAGCCGGGTATTCTATCCCAAATATAAAAACTATGTAAACACTATACATAGCAATAAAGTGCAAAACAGCAATTATTTCTTTTATCAAAAACTTTTTACATCTTCTTAGTTGCGGTAAACCCCTGTCTGGGTCCTACCGGTCTTCACATTTTCTTGCTGACTTCAATTACATTTTCCACCCCGGGGGCTGGAACAATGCGATGCTCCTTAGAGCACATGACAAACAGGTCGTGACCTGCTATCAGGGTTTGGGTCGCTACAGTCCTTGTGCGAACCGATTGGGGCACGCCGGGTGCTTTCTCCTTGTGAGACGCCGATTGCGTCACTGTTTGCGTAGCAGGGGGCGATTCAGCTGTAACCGCAGTTTGCGATGTAGATTGGGTCGCCGATTGCGATGCAGAGTAGGTCGCCGATTGCGATACGGAGGTGTACGCAGGGGGCGATGCCGATGCACAATGCTGGTGTGATGCAGAGCAGGAAGCAGGTGTGCACAATGGCTCAGTTGGGGACGCACTAACCTGCTGCTGTCGCTGCTCCATCACAGACGGCTGGGTTTCCTCCGGTGTCCCTACCGGGGAACTGTAATCTGCTGCGGCCTCCTTGCCTGGCTGGCACTCCGGAACAGGCAGGACCTCCTCAGCCTCCTTCGCTTCCACCTCTCCATCGGTGGGATCAGGTACAGCACTTTTGGGGGCGGCCTCCGGTTTTCCTTCAGCTTTCTTCAGCAGGGATCTTGGAAAAGCAGGTGACGGCATTATGCTTGTGGGAGAGAGCACTGCGTCCCACAGCAGCCGCTGTATCTGGGCACGCCAGTGTCTCTCTGTCTCCTGCAAGTCTGCATGACGCTGGATTAATCTTCTGAGCACCGCATTCTCCCTCTGCAGCTCCAGCATAGTTTGTTGAAGTTTCTGTAATAGGGATGGCTCTGGTTCAAGCAACAGCTTCTCCGGGGAGCAGGGCCTGTGCTCCACTGCTCCACTGCATAGCTGCTCTTGTCCTTCTGCCACCTCGGTCCAGGTCTCACTGTGGTATCCAACAGGAACATTCTGGTCCTTTCCGTGGAGGCGGGATTTGCGTCTCCTCCTCTTCACAGGGAAGGTGAAGAGGAGGCGGATTTCTTTTGCTGTAGGGCAGGATCGCATATTGTAATAACACTTGGAGAGGGCGGCCATTTCTTTCGCGCCACAGGGGGTACACGCCCACCTTCTTCTCCAGCGCCTCAGGGCGCGGATATGGCGGCCAAGATGGCGATATTTGGCGCCAAAAGTGCAAACAGTCCTTTTTCACTGAAACACTCCACAGGCACACAGGGCTCGCAATGCTGCAAGTTTCGGATCCTGTTCGTGACGCCAAATTTTGTCTCGACCACGCACCACAATTGTGGGTTTCCAGGGATATGGGGTACTCGGAGCCGAGCCCATGAAAGTCTATGGGATTTGTGTCACTGGCAGCGGTGGCTCGTTCCGTGTCCCTGGCGGTCAGGCGTATGATGGGGGGGATTATTTACAGGGGATTGGTAGATAACAGTTCGTGACGCCACCTGTAGTTTTCTGATCACTAAGACCAGCGCTGCTGTAGATCTCTGAGGGGATGTTGTGGCAGCTAGATGACGGGTCCCCCACAGGTGGGACTGGTCCCTCAGAGTCTATGGTTATAACGATGTAGGGTGCAGATAAATGAATCAGTCTCACACCATCCAGCGTCTTTCCATACCTTTTACTTGTCAGATGTTTAGGCAGGTCCCAGGGAGCTGGTCGGGGTGGAGAATGCGTTTCAAGATAACCGCTGAGCAGGTTAGAGGCCTCCTTTACTTTCAATATGATGAGTCCAACTTGCATGAAGCTAAGTTAACTCCAAATACTCCAGCTAACTCCATAGCTGTACTGCCCGGTCAGCATTGTGGTGGAGCCTTCCATATCTCTGCTTTGCAGATGTTGAGAGAGCCAGGTTCTTACTTTTGTCCTGCAGAGACTCAAAGTTCCTACTCTCCCTGACTCCGGTTACGTACCGACTCTCTAGGGCTTGTTCCTGCGACTTGTAGTCCAGCGAACCTCTGGTTATTTCATCACTATGCATAAAGCGATAGCAACACTTCGGTCCCCAGTGACCGGCTAATAGTGCAGATAATCCAATATCTAAGGCACTGCTCTAACTTCTTCCACTGCGCCCTTCGCCCTGCTCGCGCTCTTAACATAAGCACTCCACACTTCCTAGGATGGTACAAGTCAATCCTTTCTTACTTCTTCCTTGGAGCTCGCTGACAGATTCTCAGTATTCTCCTAGTTCAGGAACACATCAACTGAACTTCACTGTCCTTGGGACAGGCGACTGAAGTTTCTGCTGCAAACTTCCCTTTCTCCAAAGCTGTCTCCGTCTGTCTGACTTTAGCTCACACAGAGCTCTGACAGGAAATGCAATCTGATCTCCTCTCCTCCCTCCGAGTCCAGACTAGACTGACCTGTCTCTGCTGCATGTCACTACCTTATATACCCTATGGGTGTGTCCAAGTGTGTGATGGAGTGAATGGATATCAAGCATTAAACTGTTACCTCTCCGCACATCCTCCAGGATTTTATGTGTGCCTTACACACCAGGGCTACACAATTGCGATGTAAAAAACAGCGCACATCGCTCACAAAAGGTGCCAGACACAGCGATATAGGCTCACCAGCGGGACGCCAACGATCTAAATACGGTCCAGAACTCTAGTGAACGATCAGCGAGATCACAGCAGGGGCCACGTCGTTGCTACATGCCACACACGTTAGCATCACTAACGAGATCGCTAAATAGTGACGTATTTTAGCGATCTCGTTAGCGACGCTGTTTAGTGTGGCATACCCTTAATGGGAAGCGCTGATGGCTCTTCTTACTCAGTACACAAATGGCAAGTGATTCCTGTGTATAGGGAGGTAGAAGAAACTGAGTCCTAGGAGATCCAGACAGCATTTCAAGAGCCTGAATTTCCCCTGTAACTTAGGCTATAATAATGCCAACCCCAGTTACAGGGGAAAAAAGATGAAAATAAAAAATATATTAATTAACTGCCCCCTCCCAAAGGTTTTTCATGACCTTACAAACGGAACAATATGTAAAATAAATGAAAAATATAAAGTAACAGGTAAAAAATGAAAAAATTTCACTGTCAATCCAAATCGTTTTTACTAGCCCTGTAAACAATGTGTACAATATATAAAAATATTTGCTACAGGATGAGGACAATTGTTTAAATGTATTGTAGTGGTCCTTTATGGTCATTTAAAAAAAATTCCCTTATTGTACCATCGATATTGCCCGATATCAGAACATAAAATAAAAAAGAGAGAATTTGACAGTGACATAAAAATGAAGACCCATGTATCATGAAAAAGGCTCAAAAATACTTAAATATCCGAACTAGAGAAAAAAATGTATAGCTCCTTAAATCACACTGATCAATGAGTGTCCAGCACTTGGGACCCAGTTGGTGTTCAGTTTTCCTGCAGTTTCCCCACATGAAAATGAAGCATTATGCATTCTCCATTCATATTTATGGGTGGTTTATGTAATGCAAAACAGGGCATGTCCTCCAGAGAAATAGTCGGTTACTAACGACTCTTCATTCCTGCCAAGAGATAGTGATCTTAAATAAAAGACCTCTTACCTCAATTAAGAGTGTTTTCCATATTAACTTTTTGATACCAAAAATCTGAAATTTGACAAACCCCCATTCCTTTTGAAATTGTACTATAAATCAATCAGCCAGAACAGACAGATCAGCTCAGCTGTATCTCTACACAATGGCTGAAGAGTTATGTATCATTACAAACATTTCCAGATGTCATTTCAGAGTGTTGTTAGCTCTCACCTTTCCCTCACACTAACTGCCACAAGAAGAAATCTAGAAGTGTTTGTAATGACACATAATTCAGCTCAGAGATCAGTGAGAAGAGGAGGGCTTGTTCTTTTCTCCCCTGCATGATGCTGCCTGCATATGAATGGTCAACCTCATGCAAGGAAGAAGTACACACCCCAGAGACAATTCTCTGGTAATGCCTAGTTGAACTAAAGCATAAATTATAGCCTAAAATTTACAAGCTAATATCTCTGCAACGGAAAGGAGAAATAAAAAAAATAAAAACATTTTATTCAGCTCTGCATCCACTATTCTCTGCTCTGGAGTATAATACTAGATGTTACTCAGGATCAGTATAGGAGAAGTAATGAATTTGTCACCGTTCCACCCCTCAGTGTGTCTGAGATGCAGTTACTGACAGTGCCGCCATCTAATCTGGTATAGGTGCGTCCTGAAGCGGTCAGTACTTTGACAGCTTAGCCATCCAATCTGGTACAGGGGTGTGCTGAGCTGTCAGTGTGTTGACTGACAGCTCAACTATCCATTCTGAGACTGGTAGGCATTGGCTGTCTCCAAGTGTTTATTATCCCAGGTGATTGCCATGCTACTTAACTGAGCTGTTTCTCTCAGACCTCTGCCAGATGTACATTCAGCTAGTGAGGTTTGTGCTTCCAAAGCCTTGAGTTCTGTATGCTTGATCTTTTGTTGCCTGACCTTGGACTTCATTATTACCATCCATCTGTTTAACTCCTTCTGCTCTGATCCGTTATCTTCCTGTATTCTGACCTCGGAAAGTTACTTGACCACGCTTTTGTCTCTTCTTCTGTTTATGGTATACCCTCCTGTTATGATTTGGTAGCTGAGGAGTGCAGGTAAAAAAGGCAATACACCAGAGCAGTTGGAATCTATGAGATTGCAGTACCCTGACTAACCACCACAACTAGAGGCAGCCGTGGAGCGTTCCTACGTTGGTCCTAGACGCCTCGTCACAGCCTGAGAAACTAACTACACCTAAAGATAGAAATAGGAAAGCTATCTGCCCCGGAGCAGAACCCCAAAGATAATAGAAAGCCCCAAACATGTAATGGCGGTTAGACAAGATGAAATACTGACACAGAAAGAAATAGTATGAGCAAACGCTGGGGCCCAAACTAACTAAATAGAAAAGGATAGGAAGGGTACTTACTGCAATCCCAGAAAACCCTGAAAAGCACCAACTCTACTAATTTCAAAAACACCTGAGATCACACGACCTCTACCACCTAAATTAGTTCTCTGGTGTAACAAAATCAAAACAGCAGCCACTGAAAAAACTGGAAAAAGCAAAAGTACAAACATCAGTGGCTGAACTAAACTGAGAGGGCAAAAGCCCCCGGAGGGGACCCTGAAGGCCCCCACAGAAGAGCAGGACAAAATGCAAAAATATAGCACAAAAACAAAAAGAAGAAAATGTCTTATCTGTTAGCAGGAGATGCAGACACGACACAGCAGGCTACAAGGGAAACAGGATTCAAGGATTGAGACCAGAACAATTGATCACCGGCAACCCTGATGGGAAGGTGACTCCCTTATATAAGACCAGTCAGTAACACCTGATTCCCAGTCCTCACAATCTTCACTGGACAGACCAGCACCGCTTGTAACCACCAGAGGAAGCCTCTGCTCAGAACTCATCTCAAACCCATTCACAACAGTACCCCCCCCTTGAGGAGGGGTCACCGAACCCTCATTTGAGCAACCAGGTCGGTCAGGATGAGTTCTATGATACGCACGGATAAGTCTCCTAGCATGGATGTCCGAAGCAAACACCCAAGAATTGTCTTCCTGACCATAACCTCTCCATTTAACCAAATACTGGAGTTTCCGTCTAGAAAAACGAGAATCTAATATTTTCTCAACCACATACTCCAGATTGCCCTCAACCAAAACAGGTCAGGAGGCACAGCAGCAGGAACCACTGGCTCAACAAACCTCTTCAACAAGGACTTGTGGAACACGTTAAGGATCCTAAATGTCCCTGGAAGAAGCAAACGAAAAGAAACAGGATTAATAATCTCCATGATCTTATAAGGTCCAATGAACCTAGGCTTAAATTTAGGAGATGCTACTCTCATAGGAATATTCTTTGAGGACAACCAGACCAAGTCCCCCACTTTAAACCGAGGACCATCAGTCCTATGCCGGTTAGCAAACCGCTGGGCCCACTCCTGAGAGAGGACAACCTCTCCACTACCTGGTCCCAAATCTGCTGCATACGCTCCACAACAGAGTCAACACCTGGACAGACAGAAGCCTCCGTCTGTCCTGAAGAAAATCGAGGGTGAAACCCAGAATTACAGAAAAACGGAGACATCAAAGTGGCAGAGCTAGCCCTATTATTAAGAGCAAACTCAGCCAAAGGCAAAAAAGAGACCCAGTCATCCTGATCAGCAGACACAAAGCATCTCAGATAAGTCTCCAATGTCTGGTTTGTTCTCTCAGTTTGACCATTGGTCTGAGGATGAAATGCCGAGGAGAAAGACAATTGAACACCCAGTTTAGAACAAAAAGTCCTCCAAAATCTGGAAACAAACTGGACTCCTCTGTCAGACACAATGTTCTCAGGAATGCCGTGTAAACGAACCACGTGCTGAAGGAACAACGGCACCAATTCAGAGGAGGAAGGCAACTTAGGTAATGGCACAAGATGTATCATTTTGGAAAACCTATCACAAATTACCCAGATGGTGGTCATTCTCTGAGAAACAGGAAGGTCGGAAATGAAATCCATAGAGATATGGGTCCATGGTCTCTTGGGCACAGGCAATGCATCAACAAACCACTAGAGCGAGAGCAAGGCTTGGAGCGAGAGCAAGTCCCGCAGGACTGCACAAATTCCCTGACATCACGAGACAAGGTAGGCCACCAAAAGGACCGACTAACCAAGTCTCTGGTACCAAAAATTCTGGGATGCCCAGCCAATGCGGAACAATGAATCTCAGACATCACACTCTTTTTCCACTGGTCCGGGACAAACAATTTTCCAACAGGGCAGCACTCAGGCCTATCCTCCTGACACCCCTCCAGAGCAAGTCTCAAATTGGGCGAGATGGCGGAAAGAACTACACCCTCTTTCAAAATAACAGAAGGATCAGATAACTCAGGAGAGTCCGCAAGGAAACTCCTCGAGAGGGCATCCGCCTTAACATTCTTAGTGCCAGGAAGAAAGGAAACCACAAAATTAAAACGTGTGAAAAACAAGGCCCACCTGGCCTGTCTAGGATTGAGTCGCTTGGCAGATTCCAGATAGACCAGATTCTTATGGTCAGTAAGGACCACCACCTGATGTTTGGCTCCCTCCAGCCAATGTCTCCACTCTTCAAAAGCCCACTTCATGGCCAATAACTCCCGATTACCCACGTCATAATTACGTTCAGTAGGAGAAAATTTTCGAGAGAAAAAGGCACAAGGGTTACTTTTAGAGGTCTCTGGATCTTTTTGGGACAAAACGGCACCTGCCCCAATTTCAGAGGCATCAACCTCCACCTGAAATGGCAGAGAAACATCAGGCTGCCGTAGAACAGGAGCAGAAGTGAATCTCTGCTTAAGTTCCTGAAATGCAGAGACTGCCTCAGGAGGCCAATTCACCACATCAGAACCCTTTCTGGTCAAATCAGTTAATGGTTTAACAATAACCGAGAAATTACCAATAAATTTACTATAAAAATTGGCAAAACCCAAAAATCTCTGAAGAGCCTTTAACCCCTTACTGCCATCGGACGTACTATCCCGTCCATGGTACCTGGGCCCGTATGACCGGTGGACGGGATAGTACCTCATAGGCGATCAGCTGCGCTCCTGAGGGGAGCGCAGCTAATCGCCGCCGGGTGTCAGCTGATTATCACAGCTGACACCC
>JARQOD010000003.1:72015683-72049854 GCA_033576555.1 Oophaga sylvatica | reverse complement strand
GGATTTTTTAAAAATTTGAAGCGGGACTCCGTCCCCCCAAAACATCTCGATGGTTCAGTCTAATTCCCCCCCCCCGGGTCTCGGGCATGACCCCAACACTCTCCTTTTTGGTCAATACCCTTACCATTGGGAGGGGGTTTTGGGGTCATTGTCCTGTTGAAAAATAAATGAGGGCCAACAAAACCAAAACCCGGGATGGAAAAGATCCTGAAGATTTGTAGCCTTTGGGGTTCATTGCCTTCAATTTTGAATAAACCCCCAACAGTGTCACCAGAAAAGCACCCCACACCATCACACCACCCCCTCCATCTTCACGGGGGAACCCAGGCATGCAGGTCCACCCTTCCCCTTTTCTGCTGCAAAGCAGTAACAAAGAAAAATCTTTTTTGAAAACCCTAAATATAAACAATTTTCAGCTGTTTCCCACTTTTTTGTAAAGTGAATGTATAATTCCACTTTTACTTTATATTTTGATGCCTTCATGTGTTCTACAATTTTTATATCATGAAAATACAGAAAAATCATTGATGGGAAGGTGGCCAAATTTTGGCGTTGTATATGCCCCCCACCCCGGTTCCAGTTCTCCCATGTAATGTATATGCACCCCCCCCACGTTTTTTTTATGTATTAATAAAATGCCCCCCCCACCCCCCTGTTTTTCCTTTAAAGTTTTAAAAAGTTTTTTTAAAAACACAGCCCCCCCCTTTTTTTTTTCCCCCCCCTATGCCTTAAAAGTATATGCACCAGTCCCCATGTTTTCCCCCCCCCCCTTTTTTTTTTAACACCCCCCCATGTCTATTAAAATATGCACGAGCCCCACTGTCTCTATGTAATGTAACACTACCCCACTACTCCATCAACATCAAGAATGAAACCATTTGCATGTCTCCTATGATGTAACACCAGCCACACATCCCTCGAAATTTACCCCGCCCCCCTGCTCCTATAAAAATGTATATCACAAGTTCCACTGTCCATTATGTAACCTATACACCAGCCCCACTGTCTCCTATGTTATGTATGCACCAGCCACACTGTCTCCTATGTAATGTATGCACCAGCTCCACTGTTTCCTATGTAATGTATACACCAGCCTCAAGGTCTCCTCTGTAATGTATACACCAGCCCCACTTTCTCCTATGTAATGTATGCACCAGCTCCACTGTCTCCTATGTAATATATGCAACAGCTACAGTCTCCTATGTAATGTATGCAACAGTCTCAGTGTCTCCTATGTAGTGTATACAGCAGTCTCAGTGTATCCTAAGTGTTGTATATACATCATTATTGGTGTCCCCTATTTTATGTACATACAGCAGTCTTGGTGTCACCTATGTGATGTATACACAGCAGTCTCAGTGTTTCCTATGTGATGTATATACAGCAGTCTCAGTGTCTCCTATGTCATGTAAACACAGCAGTCTGAGTGTAACCTATATGATGTATATACAGCAGGCTCAGTGTCTCATATGTAGTGTATAGACAGCAGTCTCAATATCTCCTATGTGATGTATATACAGTAGACTTACCAGCACTTGACTTCTATAACTGTGAAGTGAGCAGTGATTAATTTTTACAATTTCAGATGCCATCTGAGTGCAGTCTGATATTTTCCATGCACTCCTTGACTTGCATGGTTGAGTGCAATCTGAGTATCGTATCTAATTCGGAGATGTGTGTGGCCCCATAGAATAACAATGATTCAAGTGCGATTTGATGCTTTGTCGGAGCTCATTTGGGTCAAAAATACACTTGTGTGCTCCTGCCCTTAGGATGAGCAATCCTATTGCATTTACTGCGATGCATTTATTTCGATGATAAAAAAGAACAGTCTTTTTCATGATGTCAAGAAAAAGTTGTTTCCTTTTTGTAACTTTCTATGAACTCTTGAAAACAATTTTTAAGTTTATGTTAGAAGAGAGAAGACCATTAGAAGTAGCTTGAAGTGTGGGCTGTTCCCAGAATGTGAATCTCTTCCAGAGACGAGTGTACCTGAGTTTACATTAGAGCTGAAATGGTTTCAGAAAGTAACTCAATAGCTCAGAAGTGGCTTGTTGCAGCGACACAAACTTGTAACCTAGAATTGTCAAAGCGCAGCCCCCACCCTGCACTTCAGCTACGTGCTGGGAAAAAAAAAAAGTTACAAAAGGTAAAGTGAGTAATGCGAAACCTCTGAACCTGCCTAATCCTGTTTCCCGATTCAGTTGTGTCTGGGAACAAACACCAATCATCATCCCGAGGAGGGGGGAAGGGAACAGGTAATGAACTTGTCTTGATTGCAGTGTTCCTTGAGAAACGTGTCAACACAAAGCAGGGTGACGAGGTCACCAACACCTTGCTTATTACAGATATACTCATTTCATGCTTTGTAGAGGTAATGCCACCTCACCTGGATCACCTCCACCTTTAGGTCTAGTGTGACAAGTCGTCCAACCGGAGACAGAATGTCACGATAAATATAGCGACCCAACTGGGGGCGATCAGTCAGCGGATGGCACGACACACAATGGGATAGTAAAGGGGTAAGGAAGTCCCTACCAATAGGGAAATGAGGACTGGTCACCTCCTGCTCAAACCTGAGACTGACGCTGCACTCCACTAATGCCCTAGGTGGGTGCTTCCCAACACCGCCATCAGGAAACTCGTCCCTCGCTGTCAGCCAGCGAGCTCCTTACTCCAGGCTTGGTCACTGTAGATTGCTCTATCGCCGACAGTCAGCTGATGCAACAGGTGACCATTTAAAGGATGGTGGAAGTGGTCACCACCCACATCAGCTGACCTAAAAACTCTGCAGTTACATAAGATTGCCAGCGAGGGAAACTGACATTAACCCCCGCTGGTCCTGAAAGGAAAAAAGCTTCATTTAAATCACCGTGGAACCAGAGCTGCCACAAATCCAAAAATGGACCTTGACACAGAACCGCTTTCCTTATCTTCCTAGAGGTAGCAATGGACAATGACGTGAGGGCATTGGGTCTTGTGAAAATATTAATTGAAGGAGCCAAAGTTTGAAATGCATAATAAAAAGAGCAAAATTGGGCAAAAGTCAGGCAATGTGACTCGAACAGGGACTTCAGATGTGTGTAATATTCGAAAGGCCAATTCAGACCCCTTTTGCCAAATGATCCTCTGCCCCTTACTAAATGGAAGTACCGTTCATTAGGATACAATCTCTTCTTCACGGTGGATTTTATTGTATCAAATTCACAGCAAAATCTACAAGGTTTTGAGAAGTTGTTGCAAATTTACATGTGGATTTGAAGAGGATTTTGGATTCATGGCAAAAATTCACACTACAAATTCACATGTCGCGGTGTTCAATCCACATTGAACGTCATTTTACACTATAGATTTTTATCGGCAGTGCATGCCTGAAGATTTGATAAAACCTCATCCACTTTGCCACTACTGAATTATGAGCCTGTAAATCTGTATGGAAAGTGCACAACATCTCCAACACAGAGGTGATAAATCTATGAGCCTCCCACCTCTTCTGACCATTCATGAAGTGATGATGAAACGGGTCTAGGTCATTGTTCTGTCTCCGACATCTAATTGTTGTTTTTCTACTGTTTATGTAGGAGTTTAACAATCTAGTGTTTGGCTCCCTCTAGTGTGACCAGTGTCATATTCACAGTTATAATGTTTTCTTTCACTTTCAGCAAAATCCTTTTCCCTCCCTTTGCAATGCATGATGGTAGCTTAAGCAATGCATGATGGTAGCTTAGCAATGTATTCTGGGAGCTTTCCCTCCATTTTCTTCCATTTTCCTTCAGCCTGCATCCAGGAAGCAGCTCATCTTTTCCTCTCCTCTTGCGATAGCATCGCCGGTATGTACTTATGTCTCTCTAGTTAATTCCTGTCCTATATTAGCCCTGTCTAATCAGTTCTGCCTCTGGTTAGGTATTAGTCTGCAAATGTTTATTCACAATGTACTATGTATATGTATTTCCACTATGCCCGTGTACTGATTGTATGTATATATGTTTGTAGTATAGTTTCACCGCACGTATCAATATATCAAGTTCAATAAAAGCACAGATTCAATCACAATCTCCTTATTGGACCCTGGTATATAAAGGTTTAGCTGTCTTTATAACTGCAATGACGTCTGCCTCATTCAGTGAGGACAGAACAGTCATGATGGACATTTGCGGCATATCCCCATGTCCTGCCAAAAATGTCAATTAGGTGCAAGTTCTCCTCTCTGGGTCCCACATCCATCTTTAGAACGTGGGTCCTTTTCTCCACCCTAAATGCAATAAGAGAAGGGATCATGACACTGGCGGACACAGACAGAAAAGGGCCCCTGTGCAAGAACAATATGTGGACTTTTGCAACCCAAGAACGCCTAAAAATGCTAAATTGCACCTGGTTTGGAGATCGAAATGGCCCAACTTATTTCTTGGGCCAATGATATGTCTGTCCTTGTGTCATGATGCATGTGGGGGCTTCCTCCATTCACTGCTGTGGTCGTTCTCAAAATAGCTAAGAAAGTGCAAGAGCTGTCATGAAGAAAGGTGGGACCAATATTTTTGGGTTATTCCCAAGATAGTAAGTTATCTCCAAGCCAAAGGATAGGGGATAACGAACTCATTGCTGAATGTCACAGTCACAAGAACTGTGGTCTGAATTTGCTTTAGAACCTGGAAACTGGGCTTTGTAGAACCTCCTCCTGAGTGGAGCAGAATTGTGCCTGCTCGGCCTCCACTTCATTCATTCTACACCATGTTTCAAATTATTATGCAAATTATATTTTTCTCTGATTTTCCTAAGTGGTCGGTGCAAATGACAGTCAGTCTAATAAAAGTCATCACCCGTTCGAGTATACATCAAATTTTATTGAAGAAACCTCCCATTGATAACAGTAAATTCTTCAAAATGAATAAAAACTCAAAATGCACTGTTCCAAATTATTAGGCACAGTAGAATTTCTGAACATTTGATATGTTTTAAAGAACTGAAAATGCTCATTTGTGGAATTTGCAGCATTAGGAGGTCACATTCACTGAACAAAAAAGCTATTTAACTCCAAAACATCCTAACAGGCCAAGTTACATGTTAACATAGGAACCCTTCTTTGATATCACCTTCACATTTCTTGCATCCATTGAACTTGTGAGTTTTTGGAGAGTTTCTGCTTGTATTTCTTTGCATGAAGTCAGAATAGTCTCCCAGAGCTGCTGTTTTGAAGTGAACTGCCTCCCACCCTCATGGATCTTTTGCTTGATGATACTCCAAAGGTTCTCTATAGGGTTGAGGTCAGGGGAAGATGCTGGCCACACCATGAGTTTATCTCCTTTTATGCCCATAGCAGCCAATATCTCAGAGGTATTCTTTGCAGCATGAGATGATGCATTGTCATGCATGCAGATGATTTTGCTCCTGAAGGCACGTTTCTGCTTTTTATACCATGGAAGAAAGTTGTCAGTCAGAAACTCTATATACTTTGCAGAGGTCATTTTCATACCTTCAGGAACCTTAAAGGGCCCTACCAGCTGTTTCCCCATGATTCCGTCCCTAAACATGACTCCTCCACCTCCTTGCTGACGTTGCAGCCTTGTTGGGACATGGTGGACATCCACCAACCATCCACTACTCCATCCATCGGGACCATCCAGGGTTGCTCGACACTCATCAGTAAACAAGACTGTTTTAAAATTAGTCTTTATGTATGTCTGGGCCCACTGCAACCGTTTCTGCTGTGAGCACTGTTTAGGGGTGGCCGAATAGTAGGTTTATGCACCACAGCAAGCCTTTGAAGGATCATACACCTTTAAGTCCGAGGGTCTCCAGAGGCACCAGCACCAGCACCTTCAAATATCTGTTTGCTGGTTTGTAATGGCTTTTTAGCAGCTGCTCTCTTAATCCGATGACCTTTCCTGGCAGAAACCTTCCTTATTCTGCCTTTATCAGCACGAACACGTCTGTGCTCAGAATCAGCCACAAATCTCTTAACAGTACGATGATCACGCTTAAGTTTTCAGGAAACATCTAATGTTTTCTTCCCTTGACCAAGGCATTGCACTATTTGATGCTTTTCAACAGCAGAGAGATCCTTTTTCTTTCCAATGTTACTTAAAAACTGTGGCCTGCTTAATAGTGTGGAACATCCAGTTTTCCTTTTATTGGGCTCACATGGCAAACCAATTATAACAGGTATCTGAGATTGATTTCAGTGATCCTAAGAACCCTGAGACACAATACCATCAATGGGTTTCATTTACAAAAAAAACCGCTATGACACTTAAAACCAATTTGCATAATAATTTGGAACATGGTGTACAAGGGACTACTGGAGAAAGACAAACACAGCGCTCAGCAATTTCTGGCAGTCTCATAGACTATGAATGGAACAGAGCAGGAGTATGTGCCCTTCTGCTTCATTCAAGATGCAAAGCCTAAGTGTTCCAGATCCCTGCTCTTGGGATCACATTTGGAACCCCAGAGATCAGTAAATTATCCTTATCCTTAGGAAAGGGGGTTACCTACTATTTTAAGAGGCAAGGCATATCTTGTTTTGTCACCATTAATTGTCTGTCGTGAGATGTCTTGTTCCTCAAGGCATATCTTGTTTTGTCACCATTAATTGTCTGTCGTGAGATGACAACCTTAAGCCCCTGTGAAGGAAATCCGGTTCCTCCCACGTCACCAATGTGACATAACTACACAGTCACAGCTCTCCGGCACCCCCTTTGTCTCTCAGGTCAGTAAGGGAACTGCACCTAGAGCAAATGGCCGCCGGGGAGGGTGTCCTGTTACCCACTAGGTATTCTAAGATTCGTGATCAGAGTAAAAGCATCAGCCCAAAATTTATTTTATGGTTTAATTGCCTTAAGGGCGCACTAGATAATTACAGAAATATACAGTAAGCTATACAACGGAATTACAGTGGATTTGCAGTCAGAGTAAAATATTACAATAAGGTAGAAGGCTTAGAGGTATTAGCTAGAGGTCAATGTTACCAGGCTGTAGGTTGCATGTGGACACCGGGAGCTCTGTGATCCACAGGTAAGAATCTTAGTTGCCGGACAGTCCCCAAAACGTGTGCCGCTGCTCCCTTGGCAGATCTGTCCCTTGTTCCTTCTTAGTTCTTCATCGTCTTGTTCTTCTGTGTGAATAGAGAGAGTCTGCCATCCGCTCACAGTTCTTAAACCTGCTATGTCCCTCACCTCGGTGTCAGAATTTATTCCCAATATCTAAGAAAGGGGTTAACTTTCTCCAGGACGATCGGATCACGACATGAGAGGTACCAGCTAATGCAGTTTGTTTTGCCTGTCGCGTGGAGATCAAACATGGCCCGATTGGCCCTCCACCGCAACCCAATTTCTATATCACAGGTCCCCGAGCTATCACCAACTTGAGAGTCGCACTGTCAGATGCCCGAGGTCTGCAGGATCACGCAGATATTTTTTATGAGTCTGTACCTTGAAAGATATGCTCATAATTCACAATCCTAGAATGGAGTCGTAGTGGCTGGGAGAGACAATGGATGGGTTTTCTGTGCCTAGCTGACAGGTATAATCTAATTGAAGCCCCAGGCATCTCTAGGCCCCATGCTGGCGTGGCTCTGTACTAAAGCTTTGAAGTCCTGTTTTGGCCTGACCTACTTAGCATACTAAAGACCTTGTTATTCACAGTGGAGACTAAACCCTGTTGTCTTGAATATGTCTACAGGCCATGGGGGTTAGGAGCAGTTAGCTGCCTGTAGCTCTGTGCACAGTCAAAATGGCAGCTGGGACAGGTCAGCTCAGACATAAGGCGAGCATTAGGCCCCATATCTAAGATGGTGGCTGTTCCTTCATCACAGCCCAACTATATAATTTAGGATAATTGACGATAGGTCTATAAATATTATTACATTTAGACTCGTGTACTGTACAAGTCAGGGCTATATTAATGAGAATTCAGATTTAATCTATTCTCTCCTACATTCATTTTAGCCCAAAACATATCAGGATATGATAGTGGAAGGAATCATATATTTAGAGCAGAATCTGCAGGAAACCCCTGGAAGAAGCGAACAGGCGAAACCCAGGTTCAGGTAGTAGAAGCTGATGTGCCACATGTTTGACACATTTTTTTGTGTTTTAACTTATACTTGGAAACTTGTGAGTGTATTGTTGGCAGTGATCGCATGTGGAACTAGTGGTCTCAGCAGGACTGATGGCACTATCATTGGATGAGTACACGGATGTTGGAATGTGACGAAAAGGGAGGATTTCAAACTATGTAGATTCTGCTCTAAAGATCAATAATTAACCCTTGCTGACATATGAATTTCTATATTGTAAAGGAAGAATTTGCAGAAGTCCTAATTCAATAGATGCACAGAGCACCCACTGAAACTGGAGTACATCAACCACCAAATGGATCACAGGGTTGGACGGTGGCGATATCTATAGGTCATCGGTTGCAGTACTACATGTCTTCATAAGCCAAATGTATGTAAGTATGAACGATATGCAGCTCTGCGATAAGTGTATGACAATTACAACAGGTGCAGGGGTTGCAATCGCACCCGAGCCCTGGAGCCTAGGGGGCCCTAAAAGTCCCTTTGACCTATAGAAAAAGACTATTGCTATTAAAGATTTAAAATATTTGGGGGCCCGTTGGAGCTTTCGCATCGAGGTCCATGAGTTTCAATTTTTGCCACTGGTAGGACCCCTCCTCTGGGGCGCTGAGAGTTTATTTGGTCGCCAGGCAGTTACAGGATGGCCGCAGGACACAGTGACACCCGGATCATCTTCTTTCTTTCATTCTTCTACATATGACAATCTAGTAGGAAGTTGTTTTTTGGCTGGAGACTTGACGAGCAGATGCTGCAGGCGAGGAAGGAACAAACTTAGTGGAACAAGTTTTTACCAGCCACTTAATGATTCTCTTGACAGCTGGAGTTTGGCTGAAAGCTGAACTGCTAAGTGCAGAGATTCAGGGCCTGCCCGTCTTACTTAGGCTCTTGGAGGAGCGCAGCCAGTGCAGAAGGGGTGAGCTGTTAAATTCTTCACCTGCAAATAACCTCTCCATCCCTGCTGGTGTCATCTTTAGCTGTCACTCCCCTGAAGGCTCCAAGCTTAATGCTTGCTCTTATATTAATGGTTAGCAGACACTGACAGTATAATGCCGTGTCATCCTAATGCTAACATAGGTTTAAGCTGTTAGAACTACAACTCCCAGCATGCTCAGGCAGCCTGCCAACCCTAATACAGACTTTGGGGCTGCTGTAGATATTGCAGTCTTGCATTACCATTAGACAGTTCTCATGGCTGAAAGCTGTGGCCAAGCAAGGAAAGCTGCAGTGTAAAGCATGGCGGCGAGACTAATAAGCAAAATGAGTCACTAGCGAGACTATTTGTAGTACTTGAAAAAAATGGCTGCCTTTTGTCCAGACACCTGGGTTGTAGCTGGTATTACAATTCCGCTTCATTGCTGTAAAGGAGGCAAAGCTGCAATACCGCACACAACCTGTGAACAGGTCTGGCGCTGTTTCCAGATGAAAGAAGTCATGTTTTACTGTATTCAAACCAATGTTTCTCCACGTTTATAAATACCGGACCATGTCTGCTAGGTCTAATCCTGCAGTGTACTTACTGTTAACATGCATTGGTCTGCATAGGAGCTGTATACTCAAAACGGCAAGATGTTTCTTTTCAATCTAGACGCTTTATAAAGATTAATCATTATTTATTTGACATATGGGGACAAATAAAAATGGTTTGAAAATTGTGTATGCCCTTTAATATTCCCATTGTGAATATTCATTAGGGTGGCAAAAATCAGTGACGGGCACACAACAATGGACATGACAATATGTGGTGCCCATAGGCCTTAGATACCTGTCGGAAGAACGCTCATTTGGCTGACGGCTTTCTTTCCGGATATTACCTACACACATAATCTGGATCATTTCTATCTATGGAGGGAGTATCCATAAATGCATGATAATAAAGATCACAACACACGGATAATCACTGCACCGACAATACAGCAATGATGGGATGAAGCTGAGTGACACGACCCTGCTCCTCCTTCCGACACCATGCGAAAAAAGAATCTGCAGCTGATAAGGAAAAGTGTTTCATTTTTTTTTTTTCGGATGCAAAGTATTTTACTTTTCATCTCGCCGAGCGCCAGGGATCCTTCACTGTGTGCCGATAAATATGGTTTATCCTCATGCATTATTGAAATATCCAGTGTGGAAACGCTGCGTCTTACAGGAGGAAATCCAAGATGAAAGTAGAAAAGTATTGAGTTCTTGGGCCGCTCTTATTAGACTCCGCTTCTCCATAACATCTCAGTGTGAAGTCGCTCCATTTTAATAAAACATTTAGATTTAAGGAGGTTAAAGCTGGGGGTCTATAGTAATAGGATGGTTATTACTTCTAGACTTTTATTTTTAATTGATTGACCGTCCAGACCTCTTTGTTTTCCTTTATATTGGATTGTAGAGAGATTAGAATCAATGTTTCACAATTTCTAACTTTTAAAGGAAATATGAAAAATATATAAAGTATCCAGCATTTCCTCCAGCATAATCTCCTTCTTTTCTTTGGTCATATTTTGTCTCATATTAGAAAATCAAATGAGATACAGTAAATATAAAGAATCATCTGCTGTAATTGTTTCAGAGGAACTCAGCCATGTTGTCTTCTTGCTCCTCCTCCTTTTCCTATGTATGGCTGTATAACAACTGGCTGCAGAAGGAGCCTCTCCCTCTGTCTGTAATGGAAGCTCTCCCCCCTCTGTCTGCAGCTGGAGCCTCCCCCTCTGTCTGCAGCAGAAACCTCCCCCTCTGTCTGCAGAAGAAACCTCTCCCCTCTATTGGCAGTGGGATCCTCCTACGTCTGTCTGCAGTGGGAGCCTCTCCCCTCTGTTTGCAGTGGGAGCCTCCTATGTCTGTCTGCAGTGGGAGCCTCTCCCCTCTGTTTGCAGTGGGTGCCTCCTACATTTGTCTGCAGTGGGAGCCTCTCCCCTCTTTTACAAAGGGAGCCTCCTACGCTTGTCTGCAGGGCAGCCTCCCCTTCTTTTTGCAAAGGGAGCCTTCTACGCCTGTCTACAGCGGTAGCCTCCCCCCCTCCATCTGCAGCGGCAGCCTCCCCCTTCTGTCTGCAGTGGCAGCCTCCCCCCTCTGTCTGCAGGGCCAACCCCCCATCTCTAGTGGAACTTCTCACCTCTGTCTGCAGCGGGAGCCTCCCTCCTCTGTCTACAGCAGGAGCCTCCTAGCACTGTATGCAGCAGGAGCCTCCCCCTCTGTCTGCAGTGGGACTCTCCCACCTCTGTCTGCAGAGGAAGCCTCCCCTCTCTATCTGCAGTAGAAGCTCCCCCCTCTGTCTGCAGCAGGAGCCTTCCCCTCTGTCTGCAGCAGGAGCCTCCCCCCTCTGTCTGCAGCGGGAGAATCCCATCTACAGTGGGAGTCTTCCCTCTCTGCAGTGAAAGCCTTTCCCTCTGTCTCAGGTGGGAGCCTCCCATTTGTCTGCAGCGGAAATCTCCCCCTCTACCTGCAGTGGTAACCTCCCCCTCTCTCTGCAGTGGAAGCTTTCCTTTTCTGTCTGCAGTGGAATCCTTCCCCCTCTTCCTGCAGTGGAAGACTTTCCCCTCTGTCTGCAGTGAAAAATGTCCCCACTCTGTCTGCAGCAGAAGCCTCCCCTTTCTGTCTGCTGTGGGAGCCTCTCCCCTCTGTCTGCAGTGGGAGCCTCCCCTCTCTGTCTGCAGCAGAAGCCTCCCCCTTCTGTCTGTAGTGGGAGCTCCCCCTCTTCCTGCTGCGGAAGTCTCCCCCTTTCTATGCAAGCCTCCCTCTGTCTACAGCGGAAGCCTTCCCTTCTGTCCGCAGCAGAAGCCTCTCCCCTCTTTCTGCAGGAGGATAAATAGATTGTTTGTTAAGTCCTGATTAGTGATGGGCAAACCCCTGGATGTTCAGGTCCTGCAGTTTTGGCCGAACATCTAAAAAAAGTGTGATTTGGGTACCAGAATGTACCCAAACCTGAATCCGGACCCCAATCAGATGAATGGGGGACCCAAACATCTGTTGTTTGCCACGGTGTCATCTGTGTGACAGTACGGCAAACACGGGCTCTGAACGGCAGTAAGATCATTACCGCCGGTCAGAGAGCTGCCGTTCCCAACCTGTCAGATGATAACGTCAGCCAGCAGTTTTTCTGGAGCGGCTGTGAGCTGCTATTTTTAGGCTGGGGGGGGCAATATCCATGGCCCCTTTCCAGTCTGAGAATACCAACCTCTAAGTGTCTGCTCTAGCTTGGCTGGTTGTCAAAAATGAAGGGGGCCCACACCGTTTTTTTAAATTATTTAAATTAAATTTTAATAAACGTCGTGGGACTCCTCTATCCTTGATAACCAGCCATGATAAAACTGACAGCTGAGGGTTGCAGCCTGCATCTGTTGGTGTTGCCTGTGCGGGTTATCAAAAATAGAAGAGAGCGCCCGTCATTTTTTAAATTAATTAATTTATAGCAAAGGCGCTGGCTGATGAACACTCACATCAGTGGCGCCTGCTCTCGCTGTTATCAGCGACAGCAGGCGTACGCTGATGAAAGTAGTACTCTCTCATCAGCCGACACCTGTGACCGGCAGTAACCTTTATAGCGCCGGTCACAGTTGCTGGCTCCCTCTTTCATTTGACAGCATGGAAATCGCAGCTCTTTGACCGGCAGTCTAATCCGGCGGCTAACTTACCGCCTATTAGAGCCGCCGGTGTTTCTAGCGTTGTCACACAGATGACAGCATTAGAAACAGTCGATGTTCGGGGTACGGAACCCGAACAGTACCATGGATTTCCAGGAGAAGTCCGCGTTCGGGGTCCGTGCATGGACACTAGGTGTTTGGTACGGACCCCAAACTTTACTGTTCGAGTTTGCCCATCTCTAGTTCTGATTCTTCCCACAGTAAAGAAAAAATAGAAGAAATCATCAGATGATTAAAGGCCCCCATACACATTAAACTAATGTCGCTCAAACCTGCCGACATTAATGACTTTGGCAGACAGTCTAATGTGTATGGGGCCACAGGCCGACTGATTGTCACAGGAGATGTTGATTGGGCATGTTCGATTTTGAGCGGCAGATCACATTATCCTTCTGTTGATAAGCTCCCGACTGACATGAAAAACAAGAGCGCTTGACCTGTGTATGGGGAGAATAAGCTGAGATGGTTTTTGGCTAAATTATTGGCAAAAGCATTGTTCATCCGACAGCCATTCAATGTGTATGGCAGGCTTAGCCCTGTGTTATCAGCAACATTTTTATAAGAATTGTTTATTCAGGAACATGAAGACAGTTCTCCAGACTGATAAACAGTACTAGCAAGATAATCTCATTTTTACTTTTTTCATTCATGTGTTCATTTAAAAGGGATGTTCAATTGTAGCACTCACTTAGTGAGTTAGTTAAAGAAGCAATTTGTAGCCTCTTAATATATTGCAGTCATCATATTATAGAACATTGTGCACTTACAATTGCTCATTTTTCCTTTCTACCCAGCTAATTCTTCTCTTTTCCATTAGGTCTATGACATCATGTGATTAAAAACTGAGTAGCTGATCCCTTCTAAGCCTTATGTAGAAACAAGAGGTTAATTTTCTCTGTATGAGTCATCATACACTGCAAAAGTCAATGGCGGGGGAGGTGTGGAGCAACTGTGTCAGAAATTTAAGAGGAAGATGACTCATGCAGGGAAAAGAGACTTCCTGTTCCTACACAGAGCAGAGAAAAGAGAAGAATTAGCTGGGTAGAAAGTGAAGGTCAGCAATTGTAAGTACACAGTGCTGTATAATATGATGACTGCAATATATTACGAGAATAAAAGCTTTCATGGGAGAAGTGCTTTTTTAAGGTACCCTGATCTGCCAATAATAGCCTAGGTGCCAGATTATGACAACTCCACTATTGGTTCACACAGCACCATGTTTCCTGTTGGCCTAAAAACAGAGCTGTATGAGAAGAGGAATGGCTGCATGGCTCATTTCAATAGCAAAGCTAGCTCCATTTTCTGCCTATGCATTGGCTGTGAAAGAGAAGGGGGCTAATTTAGCTATTTCAATCAGTCAGTCCCTTTCCTGCACACAGTTCAGGGCTCAATGTGAATAGGAGCTGAGCTGTAGTACCTAAGAACAACCATGTATCAGTGTATTGAGCTGTGCTGTTCTAGTTGGTCAGTTGCGTTTCCACTTATCTTATCCCCACCAATATGATATCAAAGTAGTAGACAACCCCAAATAATTGGCCGTTCCTGCCCATGAATAATTAGAACAATTTATATCTATTATTTCTTCTTAAAGTTGGCCACTATACATGAGATGAGAATAATCCAAACCTTGGAATTCTAGTGATGTCTATGGGGTCTTACAACAGTTGCCGACAGAAAAAGTTGGTGGAAATGGTATTTGGGCATGTTGGATTACCATGGAAGATACATTGCTGTAGGGGTTTTACAGCTTTCTTTTATACCCACCCCACTGAAATACCCAAACAGACTCTACCCAGTAACGGAAGTTGTCTATTGATGACTAATTTGGGTAGTCCACTTCTGCTGACGCACTTGGTGTTGGAAAAAAAAGATATTACAAAATAACAAATATTATTTTCCTATGATGTTATCCCATTTCTGGAAAACATGGGAAGAATCCCACTGCGAGGCAAAGACGTGTTGTGCAGGTTGGGACTTTTCGATTAGAGAAGCAATCCTCCCAATGTCAGGGGTGACTAATAAACACCATCTTCCTTCAGAGTTAAGTTCACACAGAAGCTAATGCCCCGACTCCTTCATACTTAATAGGAGGAAGATTAGGGAGATAGACAGGAGGGAGGGGCAGGTGAAAGTTTGAAAGACAATTTTTATCTTCAGTTTATATTGCAAGGATTAAAACGGCTAATCCCAAGAGAGCGGGACGGGATAATGTGCACAAAATTAAATAAAAAGCTTCGGGCGCTACGTCCGGGAGCAAATAGGCACCTTTTATACGTTCCTAGGGAGAGCTGCCTACATGGTGGATAGTTCCCAATCCCTTCAAGTAAACCAAAACTAGGCCAAAAGCAGAAAAAATAGAACTTCTATTTTTACAAGATGCACTTAAAGAGTTCTACTATACTGTATACAAGTCAGAGGATGGAAAACTACAAGCCTCATGGACACAACATAAGAATATCCTACTGTACATGAAAAGGTTATTGAAGCCTAAGAGTAACCGAAGTAAAGGAGCTCTTGGACGTGTATTTAGCACTGTTTGGAGATATTGCCTTGTGGCACAAGATAAATGACAATGACAAACCATGGCACCCATGAAGGTCATACTCACTGAAATGAGAAGGACTCCCCTATACACAAGGATCCTGAGAATAAGCAGTTACATATTTTTGTGACTGTTTCCATAATCACCTCTGTAAAGAGTGATCACTCATATGAGAACCGACACTGAGGATCCCTCGATCTGTGTACCGGAGGGGATCTGACCACTACGATTATCACTGATCGCAGTACGCCATAAATATTTTTAAACTCCTGTTAAATTCGATTTTCCAAATGGAGATGTCACGATATCTGACGACCCAATGGGGAGGAGGGCGGTTGGCAGAAGGCAGGACACTCACTCAACGGGATGGTAAAGGGGTGACGAAGGCCCTACCAATAGGGAAATGAGAAATGGTCACCTCCTGCTCAAACCTGAGCCTGACCCTGAATTCCCCTAACCCCCTAAGTGGGTCCTCCCCCCCACCATCGGGAACCTCGTCCCTTGCTGTCATCTGACACTGCCCTGGCTAGTGCACTGGCTGGGAAGGGCGCTAGCCTCACCACTGCAGATAGTACAACACAGGGGACAGTGACAATGACAAACATGAGACTGATGGGGTAATAACACAACTTAGCTTTACTACTTCCTCTGCTGCAAAGCACCGCACAGCAGAATAAAGGCAACAGGATCACAAAACCAGCTGATACACCACAGCAGCCAGTGAGCTCCTTACACCAGGCTTGTTCACTGTAGATAGCTCTATCACCGACAGTCAGCTGATGCATCAGGTGACTATTTAAAGGATGGTGGTAGTGGTCACCACCCACATCAGCTGACCTTGCAACTCTGCAGTTGCAGCAAGGGAAACTAACATTAACCACTGCGGGCCGGAAAGCAAAAAAGCTACATTTGGAAAAAACATAGTGGATCCAGAGCTGCCACAAATCCCAAACTGGATCGTGACAGTACCCCCTTTTCAATGAGGGGACTCTGGACCCTCAATACCGGACCTCACCGGAAACGACGTATAGTGAGGATGCCTCGATCCACAAATATTCCCCTTCCCCAGTCACCTGATCCTCAGGTTTACGGCAAACGAAGCCTAATGGAGATGGCAATAATGTAGGCTCCGGAGGCGCAACAATGTGTTGTGTATGTGCATTACCGTGAAGATGTAACATTAAAGCCATAAATAGTGCAAAAAATGGTGTTAAATCTATGTCTGACTATAGCAGGAAAAAATACAAGGGGATTTGTTAAAGGGTTTGTCTGCTTTCAAAGATTATTGCTCCAAAGACTCTGGGAGTCAAATCAAAATAAAATAAAAATAAAAATCAAGCTTTTCTTCACCCTCCTTGGTCCTGCACTGCCTTTCACTGCTATTTGGTGTTTGTTGATCTCTGAAGATGATAAATATAGTCTTAAGGGTATGCCACACTAAACAATATCGCTAACGGGATCGCTAAAAAACGTCACTATTTAGCGATCCCGTTAGCGATATTGTTCAGTGCGGCAGCTTCCAGCGACGAGCTTCCTGCTGTGATCTCGCTCGTCGCTGGAATCGTTCCGGACCCTATTTCATCGCTGGCGCTCCCGCTGGGTAAGTATCTAATCGCTGTGTGGCACCTTTTCTTAGCGATTTAGCGGTACTTTTGTACCGCTAAAGTCGTTAAGAAGATCGCTAACGGCGATAGCGTCGTTAACTATATCGCTAAATGCGGCAGCATTTAGCGATATAGAAACAATCCCGCTAGCGATCTCATTAGTATGCAACGCTAACGAGATCGCTAGCGGGATTGTTTAGTGTGGCAGTACCTTAAAGCAGTGGTTAGAGGCAGCGCTGGACCCAGGAAGGTGTGTAAAAGTTCAAGGAAAATCCCTTTAAGGCCTGGGTCACACTTGCGACTGCACTGCTGCCAGCACTTGGGACCGGAGCGTGTTTCTATGTATTTCTATGCAGCTGAATGCTCCTGTCTGAGTGGCGGCGGCAGTGTCAGGTATTGACACGAGTTTCTCGCATTACATTCGCAAGTGTGACCCCGGCCTAACACCGTAATACTCCATGACGAATATATACATCATGGAGCGCATCAGGTGTGGAGTGGGCTCAGGAGTATAAAGTACGAAAAAAAGTGATTTATATCTTTTTTTTATATATATAAAATTGATGCACATTACAGCATTGATCTTTTATTACAGTCTCTTAACTAACGCCAGTCTTAATAAATTTGGGCAATTGTACAGTTGGGTGATCTAACGTTCGGGGATTTGGCGACTTCTTTCCATGGTACATGCTGTCTTCAAGTTCTCATCATTTTAGAAAATGGAACCAAAATTGTGCATATTCCGCCACATCGGAACTTTTTTTCAATGAAATCCATTAGAAGCAAGTAAAAAATACAAATAACAAATACTGAATGTGTGCGGGGAGATTGTCGGAGCATGGTTTTCATAAACATGATCAAGACCTTTTTATTAGCAGACATGACATATTCCCTTTAATTCCCTGCTCACTGCAGGTAAATGCATCAGCTGTTCCGTCCCTTGTAGCGCTGATCTGTCCGGATTACTCTCCTTCATAAGTCCCGCCAACCTCCTGCTGCTCCTGCAAACCTCCATGAAAACATCGTGCCTTACTTATCTGTAAGGCCGGTCTCACACGTCAAGGTATTTCCGGTACCGGAAAAATCGGTACCGGAGATGTCCGTGTCCGTGTGTCCATGTGTATACGTGGTACATCTGTGTGGTACACGTGTGGCTACTGTGTACCGCACGTGTGCCACATCAGGACCACACGGACGGCCGCCGGGGAAGAAGCGCTACAATAAGTACTGTTCCCCTGCTTGTGGTGCTGAATCCTGCTGTCATTATTCTCTCCTGCTCTGCAGGCAACAGCGTGAGCAGGGAAGAATGAATGAAAAACAAACCGATGTGGGGTCCCCCTTAGGTTTTGAACCGACCCAGCAAAACTATACAGGTGCGGGCTGCCATTCTCAGACTGGAAAGGGGCCATGAACATGGACCCCCCAGCCTAAAAACAGCAGCATTAGATGCGCCTATTCTGGAGCTTTGTCGGGTTCTTCCCACTTGCCCTGTAGCAGTGGCAAGTGGGGTAATAAGGGGTTAATGTCACCTTTCTATTGTAAGGTGACATTAAGCCCGGGTTAGGAATGGAGAGGCGTCAATAACACACCTATTCATTGCTAATCTTAGAGTTAATCAAGGTTTAAATAAACACACACACAATAAGAAGAAAGTATTTTAATGAAAGAATACACTACACAGTTTTTAAATCTTTATTATACTCCTAATCCCATATCAAAGCCATTGTTCTCCTGGAAAAAATAAAAAAGCAACAATATACCCATTCCTGTCCGCCGTACAGTCAAGTCCCACGGCGTAATCCATCTCGGGGAGTTAGGCTGGGGTCACACTGGCAACAAAATCGTACCACTGCAAAGCGATGAAATATCGCATTGCAGTCGGATCAATGGTAATCTATGGAGCAGCTCCCAGTATCAGATTTTTTGTGGTCCGTTTTAAACTTGCGAGTGCAATCGCAGCATGCTGCGATTGTCACCGATTGTGGGTTGACAATCGCCAATGCAAGTCTATGGGTAGGGAAAATCGGATGCTAGACGCATCAATATTCATTAAACTTTTCTGCGATAATCGTCCCACTAAAACGGTCAGATTTAGTTGACGGTGTGTGTGACCCCAGCCTAAATCAGTTTACAGCCGGAGAGCTGCTAATGCAGCCGCTCCGACTGTAAACTACTGGGGAATGAATGGAAGCAGCGCACAGAGGCTCAGTGACTGGGGGTGACATCAGTGAGCCTGTGCTCGCTGACAGCTGAACTCCTGTGACCTCAGCACCGTGGGCAAATCACTGTTGGTTCACAGAGGGGGACCCCACGTCGGGTTTTCTTTCATTCATTCTCTCCTGCTCGCTGTTGCCGGAAGAGCAGGAGAGAATTTTCACAGCTGCATTCAGCACCAGCCGCCATGGAACAGCGGCTTACAGTAGCGCTTAGGCCGGGTTCACATTGCGTTGCGGGCAATGCGCTGACGGCATCCGTCACATAGCGGCACTAACGCTATGTAACGGTGCGTTAACGCCGTCATTGCCCGCAATAGCGCACCCTAACGCATGCCGAAATCGGCATGCGTTAGCGATGTGCAGTCATTCTGTGACGGACCTCGGACGCGGTCTGCAGCGTTCGGGGTCCGTCACTGCTAGCTGAGACACAGACGCCGCGCTAGCGTGATCGCTTAACGCGATCACAAAATGACACTAGCGTCAATGCAGACCGTCAACGCTATACGTTGAATGGACTGCATTAACGCTATGTGAACCTAGCCTTATTCCCCAGTGGCCGTACGTGAGCATGGAGGACTGTGTGAACTGTTCTCCGTGTGCCGTGTACAGCACGTTTTGCGGACCGTGTGCTCCCACAAACACTGACATGTCTCCGTGTTTTGCACACGGACACACGGTCCGTGAAAACAAGCTGACGTGCACAGACCCATTCATTTTAATGGATCTACGTGTGTCAGTGTCTCCGGTACGTGAGAAAACTGTCACTACACGTACCGGAGCCACTGACATGTGAAACCGGCCTAACATTTGAAGACTGGACTGCGTCCGACAGCAGAAAAAATACAAAGTGACTTATACTGGCGAGCAATGCAGGAATCAACTCTCCACTCGTAGCATGTGGTGGAGGAAAGCTTGGCTATAATAATGGCAATTTAGAATATTGCACAGCAGGTATCCATGAAACATTGGGAAACTTGCTTTAAAGAGTAACTGTCGTTTTAATTTACCGTATATTTCATAAATCAATAGTACAGGTGAAAATAAGAAACTTTGTAATATATCTTATCAAGGAAATCTGCAGCTTTCTCCTCCTGGACTGATTATTCTCTCTCAATTCATGGGCAAAATCTATATTCAGTGAGGACAGATTTTTTCATTACTGAGATAGGAGATGACAGTTGGTGCTTATAACATTCTAAGGAGGGGAGGAGCTAGAGGCCGACACAGACATTACGCTGTAAGTCCTCCTTCCTCCAATGACAGTTACAGTTCTCCATAAAACTTAAACTGTTGTTTCAAAAGAACTTGCAGCAGAACGTCTGCACCTGCCTCTAGCTCCTCCTCATCCATAGAATCTTATAAGCACCAAGTGTCATCTCCTATCTCAATAATGGGAATATCTGTATTGACTGAAGACAGATTTTAACTGTGAATTGAGAATTGAATGATCCGTCCAGGAGGAGAAAGAAGCAGATGTATGTGATAAGATATATTACAAAGTTTTTTATTTTCATATGTACTATTGATTTATGGGAAAAAAAGGCTTACACTCTGATATCGACGTGACTTTTTTAAAATATATGTAGTAATTTTTTAAACTAGTTGTAGACAATTGTTTTGAATGTTTTGTAATGTAATGGGAAACAGAATTACGTAGTTACATAGTTACATAGGTTGAAAAAAGACCACGGTCCATTTACCCTTCTCCACCAATTGTACACTTTTTCACTAAATGAGCTATAACCCGCAATGTTATGTGTATGGAGGAAATCATCCAGCCCTTGTATAAAATCTGTTATAGTGTCTGCCACTACTATCTCTTGTGGTAGGGTATTCCACAGTCTAGCTGCTCTAAATATAAAGAACCCTTTCCTGTTTAGCTGCCGGAATCACCTTTCTTCCACCCGTAATGAGTGCCCCCTAGTCCTCAGTATGGTCTTTGGAAGGAATAAGTCATGCGCCGTCCTTTGTACTGACCACACATATATTTATACATGTAAATGAAATCTCGCAGGGGTCTTTTTTCTAAGCTAAACAAGCCCAACTTTTCCAACCTTTCATCATATGAGAGGCTTTCTATCCTTGTAATTATCTAGTTGCTGCCTTTGAATTGACTCTAACTTATGAACATCCTTTTTAAAATGTGGAGCCCAAAACTGGATCCCGTATTCTAGATGTGGCCTCATCAGTGATTTATAAAGGGGTAATAATATGTTGGGATCAAGGGATTTTATCTTTCTTCTTATACACCCTAAAATCCTGTCTGCTTTTGCAGCTGCTGCTTGACATTGAGTACTGCTGCTCAGCTTACTTGTAACCAGAATCCCCAAGACCTTCTCCTGTTCTGTATTCCCGAGTATACTCCCATTTAATGTACCGTATATGCAGCAACAGGATAACTCCGTCCTAAGTGCATTACTCTACAGCAGTGATGGTGAACCTTTTAGAGACCAAGTGCCCAAACGGCAACGCAAAACCCACTTATTTATCACAAAGTAAGGAGGAAGACTGGGTTGCGGGTACCTGTACTGAGCCGGGTCCGGAACTGTTGAGGCTGCCTCCCATGTTGCCTGGGGGAAAAAATAGGGGACCGGACGGACCCAATAACCCAGGAAGAAGGGGCGTGTCACAAGGAAAAGCGCGCGTGGCTTCAGTTAGTTTCCCGCCGGCTGGGACAGAGGCAGAGGGTGTGCGTGCGCAGCGTGCTCCGGCTGTCAGGGAGCAGAGGCACGGCGGACTGCAGCTGATACCCCACGGGCACGGTATCGGGACTGTGAGCTGAGACAGGCATGGCATCGGGACTGTGAGCAGAGACGGGCACGGCATCGGGACTGTGAGCAGAGACGGGCACGGCATCGGGACTGTGAGCAGAGACGGGCACGGCATCGGGACTGTGAGCAGAGACGGGCACGGCATCGGGACTGTGAGCAGAGACTGGCACGGCATCGGGACTGTGAGCATAGACGGGCACGGCATCGGGACTGTGAGCAGAGACTGGCACGGCATCGGGACTGTGAGCATAGACGGGCACGGCATCGGGACTGTGAGCAGAGACTGGCACGGCATCGGGACTGTGAGCAGAGACGAGCACGGCATCGGGACTGTGAGCAGAGACTGGCACGGCATCGGGACTGTGAGCAGAGACGGGCACGGCATCGGGACTGTGAGCAGAGACTGGCACGGCATCGGGACTGTGAGCAGAGACTGGCACGGCATCGGGACTGTGAGCATAGACGGGCACGGCATCGGGACTGTGAGCAGAGACAGGCCGGTGGGCTCCGTTAAATTGAGGACCGCGCTCATGCATAGAGGCATTGGCTGCATACAGGACCCAGTGCTGCGGTCCCCCTTGTTGACCAGTGTACCAGAGACCTCACTTGATACTTGGGCTTCAGCAGCACCTGTGAATTTGGCTGCACGAGGGGCCCAATGGGTGAGATCAGAGCGGAGCACACCACGCCGGCCGCTTCTAGGAGTACAACCCCCATCGGATCATTTGTGGCTGAGGAAACCACGGACACGATAAGTTTGCTGAGTGAACTGTTGCTAGGTTTACCATTCTCTTTGGTATATCCCCAGTTTACCTGTTTATCTCCCTGCAAGGAGTACCTTTACTGTTAATTAAATTGTTAACCCTTGCTCTGCCTTCCTTGTGTCACTGCATCTTGCAACCTGCTTACATTAACACAGTAATTTAACCTGAGACTGAGGCAGACATCACAGAAGACTTGCAAAATACACAAACGCATGCACACATGCACATACGCACACACACTGCCTGCCCTCTGCAAAATACACACACTGCCCCTCTGCAAAATACATACACACACTGCACCCTGAAAAATACACACACACACTGCCCCTCTGCAAAATACACACACACTGCCCACCTGAAAAATACACACACACTGCCCCTCTGCAAAATACACACACACTACACACCTTCTGTAGAATACACACACAACACACACACTGCCCCTCTACAAAATTCACACACACTGCCTCTCTGCAAAACAAACACACACTGCCTCTCTGCAAAATACACACGCACAAACACTGCCCTCTGCAAAATATACACACAAACACACACTGACTCTTCACAATATATACACATATACAGTGTCCCACACACACACACACACACACACACACACTACCCTCTGCAAAATACACACACACACTGCCCATCCGCAAAATACACACACACACTGCCCCTCTGCAAAATACACACACACACACACCACACACACACACACACACTGCCCTTCTGTAGAATACACACACTTACACACACACACTGCCCCTCTGCAAAATTCACACACACTGCCTCTCTGCAAAACAAACACACACACTGCCTCTCTGCGAAATACACACGCACAAACACTTCCCTCTGCAAAATATACACACAAACACACACTGCCTCTTCACAATATATACACATATACAGTGTCCCACACACACACACTGCCCACCTGAAAAATACACACACACACTGCCCCTCTGCAAAATACACACACACCACACACACACTACCCTTCTGTAGAATACACACACTTACACACACACACACTGCCCCTCTGCAAAATTCACACAGACTGCCTCTCTGCGAAATACACACGCACAAACACTGCCCTCTGCAAAATATACACACACAAACACACACACACTGCCTTTTCACAATATATATACACACACACACACACACACACACTACCCCTCTGCAAAATACACACCCACTGCCCCTCTGCAAAATACACACACACACTGCACATCTGAAAAATACACACACACACTGCCCATCTGCAAAATATACACACACACACTGCCCCTCTGCAAAATACACACACACACTGCCCCTCTGCAAAATACACACACTCACACACACACACACTGCCCCTCTGCAAAATACACACACACTGCCCCTCTGCAAAGTACACACGTACAAACACTGCCCTCTGCAAAATATACACACACACAAACACACACTGCCTCTTCACAATATATACACAGTGTCCCACTGAATAAATCAGCCCCCCATCCCCACACACTGCCTCTGTCAAAACTGTGCCCCCTTTCACAATGATACATTAATGTCCAGCTCCTCCTGGAGTTCTTACCAGTGCCCACGCTGTCTCTGCTCCTTTGCGGCCCGATGCAGGCAGCAGTGTGATGAGGTCAGTAATGTGATGATGTCATCACACTGCTGCACATCGGACCCGTGGATGACAGGCGCTCTTCTGCCCCAGTCCCGGCACAGCACTGTTCAAATGTCTTTGTGTCTTTTATAGGAAAGATGTATATCTTCGTACCGTGTTAGCCAGTAGATAGAAAAATATTTAGACTTGAGAGTCCTCAGTGGTTGATACCTTTTAATGGCTAACTGAAAAGATGGTAACAAATTCCAAGCTTTCGAGACTACTCAGGTCTCTTCATCAGGCTAGACTAAAACAAAAACTGAAGAATCACATATTTATACACAAGAGGACACAGGAATAATGCAATAGGTAAGACATGTGACGTGAAGCAGAACTGTCATTATGGCAGAGGGATGAACATAAATATTGGAACAGTTCATAGATAAGGAGTGAGAGTTTTATTGCCCTCTGATTGGGGTCTGGTATTGTGTTTTGATGCCCCCAGGTCAGAGAAGCAGATTCCTTAATTGATGTACACAGACATGAATCCATGTGACACGTTCATTCCAGCACTAAGAGTGTCAAAGGTCATCATAAGTTTATATTCCCAAATCTTTCTATCTTTCTCAGATTTGAAGTTAGATTTTAATACCAGTAATTCCATATCCATCATGCTATGACCGGGCATACAAAAGTGTTTGGCCACAGGTAGATCCATTCTTTTTTCTCTTATTGTGTGGCGATGAGAATTCATCCTTGTTCTCAGTTTTTGCCCGGTCTCCCCCACATACAGACCCCCAGTTGGACATTTCGTACAAATAATTAGGTACACCACATTAGATGTGATGCAGCTGAAAGTACCTGGGATCTTGTAGTCCTGATGGGAGTTGGGGATCTTTATCTTGTCCGTGGTCTTTTGTGTCTTTTAGCCACCAATACATTTGAGCAAGAGAAGGGAGCGGCGTGTGTGCAAGGTGGCGGACCTGGCATGCGTACCACAGAGAGGGCTCTGTGTGCTCCCTCTGGCACGCGTGCCATAGGTTCGCCACCACTGATTTACAGTTATCTACATTAAATCTCATTTGCCAAGTGTTTGCCCATTCAGACATCTTATTCAGAACATTTTTCAATATTGTAATGTCAAGGTCAGATTTTAGTATCCTACAATCCTACATTGTTTTGTGTCGTCAGCAAAGGCTGACACTTTGCTCTCAATCTCATGCGCTAGGTACCTAAGGTCCAGCAACGCATGCACATAAGGAAAGAGACATAGCAAATCAGAAAAACTATACTACATTTCTTATTGGAGGCATTTGCTAATATTATTATTATTACATGTACTACATATTGGGATAGGATCTTGGAAATGAGAAAACCACTTTAGGGCCTCATACTCACTGGCGCCGAAAACGGATGATAATCAGACGAAAAAAAATCGGATCCAAATCTGACCAATGTTATTCAATAGGTGAATTCTCATTTGCGATTTTTTTCTCATCAGAAATTGGTGTGAGAAAAAAATCGCAGCAAGCTGCGATTTGATGCGATTTTGGGATGATAATCGCCAATGCAAGTCAATGGGTGCGAGAAATCATCGCACAGCACTCGCACCATGCATGTGCTGTCCGATTTATACGCACCAGTCTCCTTTGAAAAGCCGGCAATTCATCCCCAGCTACTGTAAAATCACACTGACAGCTCACAAAACACTAGATACATACACATAGAATACATATATATATATATACATGTCATTGTGACACATACATATATATATATTTATAGTTCATACACTTCTACATACTGTAATAGCTGCTAATTCAATTGCCGGCTTTTGTGAAATCACAAAAGCCGACATGAAATGATACATTGTTTCCACACAGTTAACCATGTCATTTCATGTATTTTGATATATGGTTTTAACTTACAATTACATAAGTGTATTTGTGCAAAATTTCAGACATGTAGGGGTTAATTAAAGGTGTAAATTCGTTGAAAAAAAATGCGTGGGCTCCCGCTGTATTTTCTCCACCAGACAGACAAAGCAAGCGAGTGGGGGCAGATAATAATAGCCTAGGGAGGGTACATTAGCGGTGGCGAATGGGTTAATAAGGGGTTAAAGGCACCTTGCAATTGAAAGGTCACTTTAAGCCAGGTTAATAATTGAGACCTGTCAATTAGACAACTATCAATTATTAATCCTATTGTATGAAAGAAAAATCAAACACACACACTTTAATAAAAAAGAAGTTTAATGAAATAATCACACAGTGTTTGACCATATTTTATTTTCCTGCTCAAACCATTTCCTGTAATAAAAATAAAATAAAAAAGCAAAATTATTCTTACCAATCCGATGTACAGTCAGGTCCCACGGTGTAATCCATCAGAAAGGGTTAACAGGTTACAGCTCGCAGAGAGCTAATGCTGTCTCCTAGCTGTAACACCCTGAATGAATAACTTCCTCTACCAGCGAAAGGAGAGGAAGAGATTAATGAGTGGAGCTTAATTGATTTATTGGCACTTTCACTTCAGTGACCTGACCTAAAGTGAAAATGGGACACAATCAATTAAGCTTCATTCATTAATCACATCCTCTCCTGTCGGCAGGAGATAAGCTCATTCATTCAGGAGCTATCAGCTGAGCATGCAGGATTACTTGCTCTGCTTAGCTGATTGCTAGTTAACCCTTTGTGAAGGATTACATCGTGGGACGTGACAGATCGCCAGATAGGTAAGAATAATGTTGTTTTATTATTTTTTCTTTATTATAGAAGATCAAGGGCTTCGCACGGATTAAGAGTTTAATAAAAGATGGTCAAAAAAATGTGTTTTTATTTCATTAAAATTATTTATTCTTAAAGTGTGTGTGTCTTTTTATTTCCTTCAATAGGATTAATAATTGATAGTTGTCTAATTGACAGCTCTCAATTATTAACCTGGCTTAAAGTGACCTTTCAATTGCAAGGTGCCTTTAACCCCTTATTAACCCATTCGCCACCGCTACAGGGCAATGGGAATAGACAGGCAAAGTGCCAGAAAGGGCAAATCGAATTAGAGATTTGCCCTTTCTGGGGTGTCTGGGGGCAGATGTTAGTAGCCAGGGGGGGCACAAAAAAAATGTACCCTCCCTAGGCTATTATTATCTGCCCCCACTCGCTTGCTTTGTCTGTCTGGTGGAGAAAATACAGCGGGACCCACGCATTTTTTTTCAAGAAATTTTACCTTTAACTAACCATACATTCTAAATTTTGCTACCAATACACTTATGTAATTGTAAGTTATAACAATGAGTCAAATATAACATGAAATGACTTGGTTAACTGTGTGCTAAACAATGTATCCATTTCATGTACGGCTATTGTGATTACACAAAGCCAGGCAATGAATTAGGGGCCCTTTTACGGCAGTATGTAGAAGTGGAATGACTATAATATTATTATATATGTAGCTTGTCTCTGAATTACATAAATTATATAATATATACATATATATATGTATTCTATGTGTGTATATGTAATGTTTCTATTCTTTATTAAAGCTGTCAGTGTGATTTTACAGTAATGCCAGGGATGAATTAGCGGCTATTATACTATGTAGAAGTGTATGACCTATATATATTTTATATATATATATATTAGATGTATATAGATATATTATATATAATTATTTTCTTTTTGTGTACATTTTTTTTTACAATGTGATTTTTACTTGACTTTTTACATAGAGATAACTGCTCTATGTAAAACTTCATGTTAAAATCGCATTGCATACAGATAGAAAACTGATGGAAAACGCATGGTGCGATTTAAAATCGCATCAAAATCGCATGCCTTTTTACAACAAATGTACCGTTTTTTTCCTGCAGAAAACGGACCGATTTTTTTCCAGCCAGTGAGTATGAGCCCTAAGTCCGCTTTCCAATATTCCGGAATGCAGCGATACATCCGGTGTGGCTCAGTGCCTCATATCTGGGCAGGTTTCCAGTTCAGTTTGCAGCAGAAGCCTCTGGGCACTAGTGCAAAATACAGAGCGCCACCATTGTCCACAGGCAGTGTCCGGTACTGCTGCTCTGTCTAAGTAAATACTGCTATACCTAATGGAGCACCATTTTTTCTTTATTCACCTCCCACATTGATGTTGGTAATTTCAGAGCTCCCATATCGTACCCCTGTGACCATCCTCACCTGGAAATAGTGCTGTGACTGCCTGTGGAACTCCGGAGAGTTGTGCTCCTCCACTGCAATAACACGTCCCAACATTCATCTGTCTCGCATATTGCATGGGGCTGTTCTTTAGCTCCACCTGCCTGTGAAAACAAGCATCAGGTAATCCTTTCTGTCCCGTTGCAATAGGATTTGAAAAACATGGCAGCTTTCTGCCAGAAACAGCGCCACACCTGTCCATGGGTTGTGTTTGGCTTTGCAAATTAGTTCGATTAACCCCTTCACATCTTGACTTTTTGCGCTTTTGATATTTCCTCCTATTTTTCTAAGAGCCATATTTTTATTCTGTCGACATATTACATATTTTTATATATATACTGTATGTAAGTGTTACATTTGCTTTTTTCTATATCTTTTTAGTCTCACTACTTCACCACGTGATCGCCTGATTAATTTCCTCAACCACGACATTTACGGTCGTATGTCAGCTGCATAACACAGCCGGCGCCTGTGGTGTGTGAAAGGGGTTAAGCTCCTGATCCCGCTTTACAAAACTTCTTTATATTTACTAATATGGTGGATTTTGAGAATGGATTTGAATAAAAGCCATGACCCAGTTTTCAAAGTCATTAAAACTTTTTTTTTGTTTCTTTTAAGAAAATGAACAAGAAATAAAAAAAAATAAAAAATAAATGCAATCTCAAAACAGCTATTTTCAACATGAATTAAAAACCCAATATCAGAGAAAAAGATGGAAATGAATAGATCAGATGCAGATTCTGATGGATGACCCGAATAGTAAATTATTAGTAATTTATTGGTTCCGACCTTACAAAAATGTAAAGTAAATATGTAAACCCAACCTACGACCTTGCATCAATTAGCAGTAATTTGTCAAAAACCCATCAGTATGCATTCAATTCCCCTGCAGTTCCCCCACAGGGGAAATTAGGAATTACACACTGCCACTTTAAATCAATGGAATGTCGATATAGTATACGGGATAGTTGTGCCGGGTCCTCCAAAGAACATGACATTCTTGGTAGCCACTCTTCACTCCAGCTAATAGATGAGGGTGCTGAATGGGGGACTTTCTTCTATCAACTTCTAATTTTCTATACCAGACAAGCCCTTTAATCATCTAGTCATAGTAAAGAGTTAACGCTTTATCACTGTCTATGTCTGTGGCACTAAGGCCAGGCTGGACTGTCAGCACCATCCTATTAATATGTAAATGAAGGGTTTCTGGTGAATAGGACTTGATGAGATGCCCATAATGGAAGAGACTATAGGAGAATGCAGGAACAGGAATTTATTAACTGCTAGGCTCCTCTATTTAGCATGCTGAGAGTCTTGGGGTTATGGATAAAGTAGGTGTCCTTATATAATATAGCAAATTTAACAGGATTCTATAAAACCAGTTAATAGATCTTGACTTTGTAAAGTTACATCAATACAAATGTCAAAGAACAAATATAAAATGTAGATATCTAGTTGTAATCATGTATGGCATGAACTAAAACTTTGGAAGAAAAATTTTTCCAGAAGTTCAGACCCAATGGACCCTACTACAGATAATGGCCTTATATTGAAAAATTCATAAGACGCAAATTATTGGTCAACAAAAAGGGGCTAACTGAATAATCGACGCCTGCTAAATATGATATTGGAGAAGGATGTTATTAAAACCATGAATGGCAAAAAGAAGAAACAAAACAGTCTTGGAATAAATAAAGCCAGATATGTCACTCGAAGCAAGGTTCACAAAGCTACGACTTGTCTACTGTGGACACATCACACAAAGATAGCAATCACAGGAGAACGACATCATGGTCGGAAGAAAAGAAGAAACAAGGCAAAGAGGAAGACCTGCAATCCGATGGCTTGATACTATCAAGATAAAGGTGAAGAAGAACCTAGTGGACCTATCTAAGCTAGCACAAGATTAATCTGCAGATTGCTCATCCATCAAGTCTTCGTGGCTCGAGATCGTTAAAGGGAATCTGTCACCCTAAATTGGCGGGATATTTAAATGATGGCAGTCAGGTCAGATGGGCGGTGTTTTGGGTACTTGCCTTAACATGTTGTTCGCCGCTGTCTCCATTATTTCTGGGAATTGTAGTCATTGCCCTCCATATAAGGCCCTGGCATTGCAATCTGGGGCAAAGCATACTGCGCGTGGCAATTCAAGATTGCAATGCGCAGGCGCGTTAAATGGAGGGCAACGACTCAATTCCCAGAAATAATGGAGACAGCGGCGAACAACATGTTAAGGCAAGTACCCAAAACACCACCCATCTGACCTGACTGCCATGATTTAAATATCCAGCCAATTTAGGGTGACAGATTCCCTTTAAATAAAATATGAATGACTGTCCATCCCACAATAATATGGAAAGTTTAAGAGACTGTGGGTAGTGGGGCAAATTTGTGATACCCCAACTTTGGACACCCATACACATTAAAGTCATTCTATTCCACCGTTTTTTTTAGGACCTGTTGTTCATCCAATGTGTATGGGGGCCTCTGACAGATGGTATAGGGGAAAAGAGTAATCAACTTACAGCTCTCAATCCTTTTGTTTCCTTTGGGAATATGAGGTGTCTGGCAGTAGTTTCCTCCATTCTAACCATTGAAAAGCCAAGAAGAATCAGCAGAACCTTTTTCTGCTTCTGTATGAGGGAGTTGGAAGAGATAGTTGAGGAAAAATGAGCTTGGCCAACCACTATCTAGGATGTTTGGGTCCAGGCCAACCACTAACTTAGTTGTATGGCTCTGACATTGCAGAGAAAATATAGTTTGAAGAGTGGACCAGGGCTACAGGGAGAGACTCAATCGCGAAGCCGGGCTCTGATTCAAGAGGGCAGTATGAATTGAGTGACAGGGTCCATTATGGAAGCTTACCTTGCTCATTCTAAGCCTCGAAAACCCTTTATATGTTACTTTAACATGCTAAATTTATGAATATACTTGTAAAAACTTTACAACTATTAAAACCCAGCAAAAATATATTTGTATACATATAAAAAAATCGACCACACAAAATATAGTAAAGGAGCCCAGCAAGCGTGACTTGTCTATTCCGTATATCTAGGCACTGCTTCTTAAGGCCAACATTTTTGCACATAAGAATGTAGGATATCATTAAAGACCTGCATCCCCTATATTGCTGTCCTTACATAAGAATAATCACATCATCTATCCATTAGAAATTGCTTAAACTCGTGACACCCAAGGCGACCGATCAGTCGTTCTGACGAGTGTGAAGAGAGGAAATAAATAGAAATCAACGTTGATGACTTTCCAATTATTGTGGTTGCCGAAAACATTAGGATTTTTCCATTCCGTTGAATGACAGCAGAATAGGAAGCGCCGTGTTAATTGCTGACCTCCGACCCCCTCACTTATATGGATGTTGACCTCTTCCTGGCCCTTTAATTCTTGCAATGAGAGCAAGATACATTTTCCCTAGTTGACGGCTTTACCACACAAGAACTCCTGTCTGACAATGACCGGCTATAAGATTTCGTTATCGCACACTGGCAATTTGATGAATATTTTGATAAAAAACGAAATAATGACGAATTCGGCTTTCGCGCATTAGCGTGACTCAGTAGGCTTAAGATCCGAGGTTCGAGAATAGAAAAGTCCTTTCTATTTTCATGTAAATAGTCTACTTTACAAGCAAGAGGTACTACTATTTTGTTAAGGTCACAAAATGCCACAAACAGAAAAAAAAGAATCTCTACTCAAAACATAAATATGATAACCTCCGAAGCAATAAATAAAAGAGATAGAAAGTCATGAAATGGCACCATCTATTGAGGGTAAAAAAAAAACCTAAAAAAATAAGTGTATCCTGATAGGGGATCTACTTCCCCTGGTGAATTCTTTGGGTAGCAGTTATCGTCATTGCTTACACAATGTCGTGGGACTTTGCAATATACATCGAAAATTGACAAGAGGTCTTCAGAAGAGCATTGGAAGCATAAACCCATATGCCTACAAAGCAATGGCTTGAGATAAACAAACCTAACTCGGCTTGCCAATCGGGGCTAGCAAGGAGTTAACGTTCTTCGGAACAGAATTCCATTAAGGACCCAAGCAATGACACTCTCTCCATGTAACGTTGACCGTGCCAACCCTAAGTCTCGTTTGCATCACAATGATGAGGTCCGTGTTACCATTAGCCGACCTTCTGCTATTATTACCTAATGAAAATGTAACCATATTTAACCCCCCAGGGACGCAGATTAGTGAGAAAGGAGCCTAAGTGGATCCTGAGCCATTGTGTGACAAGCAGGAGACTCCATGACAATTGTCCTGCCGACCCCCTCCCTCCACTTAGAGAACTTCAGAACGGCAAAACTCAATCCTCTCAGCTGTCCCCAAACTACACAATGGTCCGGCACAGCTTTTGTAGCTTCAACGGCTCTGAGGAGGGGAAGAGGAGGGGGTTGAGCGGCTGAAGAGGAGAAGAACAATGTGTGAGAAGCAGAGGCTGTGCTTTTCCCACACAGCCCAAACTGCACCCCCAGTCTAACACCCCCTCCGAGAGAGGAGCAGCCCCTAAATACAGCTGATCTGCCAGTAGTTGACTTTTTTAATGCCTATAAAGCCCCCCAACCTCCGATTTCCCCCCTCTCTTTCACTCATTGTGTGCTCAAGGGGTGAAAATCCTTTTGGCGCATTAAAAGAGGTGTAACTTTTGAGAGTCATGCCAGGCTTCCCTTGTCGGAGTCTTGGGCACATACTATACTCAATGGTCAGTAGACTGGATACCATGAAGAGCTGGCATTTTGTTTATTTTCAAAACAATTGGTTGCCGAAGTGGCTGACATAGACAGTCACAGTTTTTGGCACAGTGTTTTTGAGAGCCCGAACCATATGGTGTTCAGTACATATCTTTGGCTCCAACTGGTCAAAGCCAATGTCACAAACACATGCGCGTATATGGCTCCACTCCGATGGGACATTTCAAAGCCTTATTCTAATGATCAATGAGAGTCTCAGCTGTAGGACCCCCACCAATCTGCAATTTCTTAGTCATCCTTTTGGTCCATTGATAAAGTGCTATTCCCACCACTACTGATGATGATCAATAGCTAAAGGTTTTTCTTGAATACCAACAAACTTGGCCAAAAGAAATAACTTGAATCCCTCCCCCGCTGTTATATTGGCACCATTCTAATAGTCCCTGGCATCCTATTCACTATTTATGTGACTGTTACAGCCTGATAATGGCCTCAGCAGTCACTTGTCACACATGTAAATGTCATCTCTGAGGACAGTGATTGGTTGCACCAGTCAAATAAATTGTGGTCAAGAAATAACTGCTACTCATCCCTTGAATCCCTCCCCTGCTGTTCCATCACCACCACTCAGATGGTCCCTGGCATTCTGTTCATCACTTATGTGGCTTACAGCCCCACACTAGGCTCAGCAGTCAGATGTCACACATGTAAATGTCATCTCTGAGGTCAGTGATTAGTTGCCACAGTCAAATCAATGGTGGCCAAGAAATAACTGCTAAACATCCCATGAATCCCTCCCCCACTGTTCCATCAGCAACAATTCAATCGTCCCTGGCATCCTGTCCACCATTTATGTGACTGCTACAGTCCCACATTGGCCTCAGCAGTCACATGCTACACATGTAAATTGCATCTCTGGGGCCTGTGATTGGCTGTAGCAGTCAAATAAATGGTGGCCAAGAAATAACTGTTACTCATCCCTCAAATCCTTCCCCCGCTGTTCCATTGGCAACCATCCAATGGTACCTGTCACCTTGTTGAACCAATTATGTGAC
>JARQOD010000003.1:71985033-72015583 GCA_033576555.1 Oophaga sylvatica | reverse complement strand
GGAAGAAGAGGAGAGGAGAACAAAAAAACAATAGTGTTTACCTGTGGTAACACTGCAGAGAGAAAAAAAATTAAGGGAACTGCTCACCTGGAATGGTTGTGAGAAGTCACAACCACTATCATCACAGAAAGTTCACCCGGACATCTGGAATGGTTGTGAGAAGTCACAACCACTGTCATCACAGAAAGTACAACCGGACATCCGATATCCACAGTTAGAGCAGACACAGCCTTTCCAGACCCAGCAGACACTAACGTTTTGGCTTCAGAATCTTGTAATGTATGTAGTACAGTTCATATAGCGTCTTGTGCTTGGGTGCGATGAAAATACATGAGACACAGGTTTGATATAGAAAGTCTTGTATTACTTCATACAAGTTGGCAAAAATAGTCACACAGTTTGCAGACACAGAAGCAGGAGACACAGCAGGCCACAGTAATCTAAGCTCAGCAATCACTCTCCACAACAGGTTCAGGATCTTCTTCTCTGTTACCGTAAGTCCATGCAAACGTGGGTCTTTCAAAGAGCAGGGTTCAGAGTCCACAAGTGCTTCAGAGTTCCTCAGTAGGAATAGCTGGAGTACAAGGTCCAAGGCTTTAGGAGTCAGGTCACAGGTTCACTGCAGGCTAGATTCTGAAGCACTGATTGCTCAGCTGTGGCTGCTTAAGAAGCAAAAGGAGAGAATCAGGGCGGGAACATGCAAGCTGGAAACTCCATTTTGACTGAGGGCAAGATAGCTGCAGCAAGACAGAAAGTAAAATGGCTGACGAACAAACTGAGTTTCAGGAACATGTACACAGAACCTTACAGTTTGACTTTTTGAACGCAAAATTTGCAGGAATCAATGGTGGTGCCATGTCGCGTATGGAGACCCCTGATGTGCCTAAATAGTGGAAACCCCTCAATTCTAACTCCAACCCTAACCCCAACACACCCCTAACCCCAACCCTAACCCCTACACACACCTAACCCTAATACAAACCCTAATCATAACCCTAACCCCAACACACCCCTAACCCTAATCCCAACTCTAACCATAAATCTAACTACAAGCCTAACCCTAATTCCAACCCTAACCCTAATTCCAACCCTAACCCTAATTCCAACCCTAACCCAAATTCCAACCCTAACCGTAATTCTAACCTTAACCCTAATGCTAACCCTAACCCTAGTTCTAACCCTAAGGCTGGGTTCATATTGCGTTTTACCAGCCCGTTCAACACGTAGCGTTGACCGGCTGGTAACGGTATAGCATAACGCGATCGCGATATGCTATACCCGCTAGCGCAGATGAATCAGCAGATAATCAGCCGCGGATCCGCAGCAAAATCCGCCGCGGATCAGCAGCGAAATCCGCCGTGGATCAGCAGCGAAATCCGCCGCGGATCCGCAGCGAAATCAGTTGCGGATCCGCAGCGAAATCAGTCGCGGATCCGCAGCGAAATCAGTCGCGGATCAGCAGCGAAATCCGCCGCGGATCAGCAGCGAAATCAGACGCGGATCTGCAGCGAATCAGCAGCGAAATCCGCCGCGGATCAGCAGCGAAATCAGCCGCGGATCAGCAGCGAAATCAGCCGCGGATCAGCAGCGAAATCAGCCACGGATCAGCAGCGAAATCCGCTGCGGATTCGCAGCGAATAAGCAGCAAAATCAGTCGCGGATCAGCAGCGAAATCTGCCGCGGATCAGCAGCGAAATCAGCCGCGGATCTGCAGCGAAATCCACCGCGGATCAGCAGCGAAATCCGCCGCGGATCAACAGCGAAATCAGCCGCGGATCAGCAGCGAAATCAGCCGCGGATCAGCAGCGAAATCAGCCGCGGATCAGCAGCGAAATCCGCTGCGGATCCGCAGCGAATCAGCAGCAAAATCAGTCGCGGATCAGCAGCGAAATCCGCCGCGGATCCGCAGCGAAATCCGCAGCGGATCCGCAGCGAAATCCGCCGCGAATCAGCAGCGAAATCCGCCGCGGATCCGCAGCGAAATCAGTCGCGGATCCGCAGCAAAATCAGTTGCGGATCCGCAGCGAAATCCGCCGCGGATCCGCAGCGAAATCAGTCGCGGATCCGCAGCGAAATCAGTCGCGGATCCGCAGCTAAATCAGTCGCGGATCAGCAGCGAAATCCGCCGCGGATCAGCAGCGAAATCAGCCGCGGATCTGCAGCGAATCAGCAGCGAAATCCGCCGCGGATCAGCAGCGACATCCGCCGCGGATCAGCAGCGAAATCAGCTGCGGATCTGCAGCGAATCAGCAGCGAAATCCGCCGCGGATCAGCAGCGAAATCCGCCGCGGATCAGCAGCGAAATCAGCCGCGGATCCGCAGCGAAATCAGTCGCGGATCAGCAGCGAAATCCGTCGCGGATCAGCAGCGAAATCAGCTGCGGATCTGCAGCGAATCAGCAGCGAAATCCGCCGCGGATCAGCAGCGAAATCCGCCGCGGATCAGCAGCGAAATCAGCCGCGGATCAGCAGCGAAATCAGCCGCGGATCAGCAGCGAAATCCGCTGCGGATTCGCAGCGAATCAGCAGCAAAATCAGTCGCGGATCAGCAGCGAAATCCGCCGTGGATCAGTAGCGAAATCAGCCGCAGATCAGCAGCGAAATCCGCTGCGGATCCGCAGCGAATCAGCAGCAAAATCAGTCGCGGATCCGCAGCGAAATCAGTCGCGGATCAGCAGCGAAATCCGCCGTGGATCAGCAGCGAAATCCGCCGTGGATCAGCAGCGAAATCCGCAGCGAATCAGCAGCAAAATCAGTCGCGGATCCGCAGCGAAATCAGTCGCGGATCCGCAGCGAAATCAGTCGCGGATCAGCAGCGAAATCCGCCGTGGATCAGCAGCGAAATCCGCCGCGGATCAGCAGCGAAATCAGCCGCGGATCAGCAGCGAAATCCGCCGCGGATCAGCAGCAAAATACGCCGCGGATCCGCAGCAAAATCCGCAACGTGTGCACAGGGCCTAATAGGAAAAAAAAAATCTTTATTTTTTTTTATTTGTCCCTACCTATGATAAAGGGGGGGTTCATTTACTTTTTTTTATTTTGATCACTGTGACAGTTTATCACAGTGATCAAAATAAATTTTTGGACACTGGGGAGCGCACTGCGCATGCGCCGGCCGGCGGGCGCACTGCGCATGCGCCCGCCATTTTCCAAGATGGCGGCGTCCATGAAGAGGCCCGGGCGGACGCCGGGACCGATCCAGGGACATCGGTGGATCGGGAGAGGTGAGTAGGGTGGTCGGAAGGTTAGGGGGGGGATCGGAAGGTGGGGGCAGCGGAGCAAAGGAGGAGGGGAGCTGTTAGTGACGGCGATGACCGATCGCTGCCATCTTTTGGTGGCGGCGGCCGATCGCCGCCGTGACTACGTGTGGGGGGGTCAGGTCTCAGTGTCTAGCCATGGCAGATGCTATTGCAGCATCGGCCATGGCTGGATTGTAATATTTCACCAATTAAATTGGTGAAATATTACAGATTGCTCTGATTGGCTGTTTCACTTTTAACAGCCAATCAGAGCGATCGTGGCCACGGGGGGGTTAAGCCAACCCCCCTGTGGTGAAGCACAAAGGGTCCTGTAACTGCGGGTCGGGTGACCTTTGAGTGACCCCGGTCTCCCGGCCCGCAGGAACGGGATCCTTTCATGACACAGGGTATGCGTCATAGGTCGGATTGGCACCGACTTTCATGACGCATACGCTGTGTCAAAGGTCGGGAAGGGGTTAATATTTTTAAAAACTTTTTTTTACTTTTTGCATGTGTGTAGCCCTGGTACACAATACTAAGAGGATGAGTGGAGAGGTAACAGTTAAGGTCTCTTCATGACATCATGTACACTTCTGACACACCCAGCAGGGGTGTGGAAGGGAGTGATTTCTAGTCAGTCAGTTTCCTGTCCTTGGACAGAGTAGACGTGTCCAGTTTGAGCCTGTCAGCAGTTCAGAAAGTGGAGGCTGGTACAGGTGGTCTAATCCACCTTAGCCTAGTCAGAGCTGTGCCCCACTGGAAGAAAGACTGAGCTAACTATTAAGAGTCGAGCAAATCGAAGGGCAAAGTGGAAGGAAGATAATTGGAAAAGTGCTTTTGACTTGGAAAAGTCCTGCACATTGCTACCGGTCACTGGGGACCGAAGGATCACTATTAGCTACAAGCATAGTGAAGAGAAAACCAGAGATTTACCGGACCCTAGGTCGCGGCAAACAAGCCCCTTATAGTCAGTACGTAACTGGGGTCAGGGGGAGTGAAGACTTTGAGTCAGTGCACGACAAGATAAGAATTCAGCTCTCTCGCAGGAAGGCTTCACCACAAATCTGACTGGGCAGAACAGCTTTGGAAAGCTGGAATCATAGAGGGGACTACGCTTCAGGCTGGTCGTACTCATCTTCATTGGACAGTAAAGGAGGCCCCTAACTTGCTTAGCTGTTGCCTCAAAGCTCATCCTCCAACAACCCCATCAGCCTCCCTGGGACCTGCCTTATCATCTTGCAAGTAAAGGTATGGAAAGACGCTGACGGTGTGAGACTGAGTTATTATTGCATGCCTGCACAATCCCTACCTAACTACCGACCTGAGGGAAGAGTCCCACCTGTAGGGGACCCGACATCTAGCTGCCTCACCATCCCCTCAGAGATCTACAGCAGCGCTGGTACTAATTACCAGAAGACTACAGGTGGCGTCACGAACTGTATATAAATCTATCCCCTGTAAATATTCCCCCAACATACGCCAGACCGCCAGGGCCACAGACCGAGCCACAGCTACCTGTGACAGTCCCCATAGACTTCTGCGGGCTCGGCTCTGAGTACCCCATTGCCCTGGTAACCCACAATTGTGGTGGCGGGTCGACACAAAAATTTGGCGTCACGAACAGGATGCGAAACTCGCAGAATTGCGAGCCCTGTGTGCCTAAGGAATTGTTTTTGTGAAAAAGGACTGTTTGCACGTTTGGCGCCAAAATCGCCATTTTTGTCGCCATATTCGCGCCCTCAGGCGCTGGAGAAGAAGGTGGGCGTACCTGAAAGAGCGCGCAAAGTCTTGGACACGCCCCCGGCTCTGACTCAGCGGCAGGTCCTGCAACAGGAAGTGAACGCTCTGACATCAGAGCGCCTGCGACGAAGGTCCTGTTCCCACTGCGGTGCCTGTGAAATAGCAGCGTCTGAAACCGGTAGGCTCCGTTTAACCAAGGGGGCGCTAAGATGTCACAACAACCGGCTGACAGTGCGGCCCGGCCGGAGGCCCCAATCCCGCACCGTCTGGTATTGTAGCGCAAGATGGGGGTGCAGGTCCAGCACCCAGTCCGGTAGTCCCGATCATGCCACTAACGCTCCCATATATGCCTGGGGCGAAATGGCTTCCCCAATACAGCGGTGGGCCAGGCACATTAGCAGGCTTCAAGCGGAAGTTATGCAGCATCCTAGAAATGTACTCCATGCCTGAGAGACAAAAAGCTGCTGTGCTAATAGGGCAGCTAACTGGCGCTGCTGAAAGGGAAGTGGAGACTTGGGATACCGTTGATCAGGAGTCGGTACCTGCGATCTTCCTGAAGCTGCATGCCATATTTGAAGACCGCACAGAAACGGATCTCCGGATGGCCTTCTATCACTGTTCACAACAGCCAGGTGACAGCATCCGGGACTATGCTTGCCGACTACAGGGAGCCCTGAGAGCCCTCAAGCAAATTAACAATTTAAATGCTATCGACGAGAATAGAATGCTGAAAGAACAATTTATACAGGGATTGAGATCCCCAGAGGAACGCAGAACTGTAAATTGGTGGTCCTTAGATCATCCGGATGCTACCTTTGATGCCCTAAAGGACATGGCAATAAAAGGGCTGCGGCCCCTGGGCAAACCTGAGGTGGCCACCCAACATCATCAGGGTGAAGTCACTCTAGAACCGGCAGTAACCCCCTGTTCCCCGTTAGTGGCTGAAGCCAAAGCGCAGGTGACACCTCCTAGTGAATTGGACTGTCTGCGCTCAGAGGTGCGCCAGCTGACTAAAAATCTGGCTGCTGTGATGAGTGCCCTGCAGCTGCGGAAAGAGGAGGAAGGGAAGATCTTGTTAGCTGACTGCCCAGAGGACGTTCCGTGGATGCACCGGAGAAGAAAGAAGACGTCGCCCCCCCGGAGGAGGACAACGCCACCCCCAGGAGCGACCTCTGATCAACACCCTCCTCGTCGAGAGATCATCTGTTATCGCTGCAACCGGAAAGGTCATCTGTCTACACAGTGTCCTTTAAACGGGCAGAACCTGGGTCCAAGGGCCAACACCAGGAGAATACCCGTCAGGCCCCCTAGACTGGAACCGCAGGTATGTGGGCGGGCGACCCTACCTGTCTATTATTCTAGATGGTATTGCTGTTCCAGCATTGTTAGACACTGGGTCCCAGGTGACCCTAATACCTGATGCTCTATATACCAAGTACTGGTCAATGGACAGTCTTAAACCTCCGAGCCTTGACTTTACTGTGTATGCTTCGAATGGTCTTCCTGTAGAAGTACTCGGAACAAAATGTGTAGATGTAAAGGTGGGCAGAGAGGAATTGAAAGACCAAGGGCTTCTGGTAGTAAAGACTGTAAATGAGGAGAACGGTCTAAATATAATTTTGGGTACTAACATTATCGGTAATTGTTTGGGAGAAGTTGTGTTCTTGCTCCAACAGCTCGCTGAGATTGCCCGACCAAGGCAGAGAGGAGTAATCCAAAGAGAGATCCGGGCCCTGGTGTGTCAGCAGCAAGCGAAGCTTACCGACGGCGAAATTGGTAATGTACGGGTCACTGACTCAGATCCTATTGTGATACCCCCAATGAGTGAAATGATCATTTGGTGCAGGGCAGCCATAGGTCTGAGAGGACAGAATTACCAAGCTGTAGTAGAACCCCACCATTCAGAACATAGACCTACACTTATGACTGCTAGAGGAGTAGTAGAAGTGGTGAATGGAAGAGTACCGGTACGGCTTCTCAATTGGGGAGATGATGAGGTAAACTTACCCCGTTATGCAACTATTGCTAAACTACATGCTGTTGATAATAATTCTATTCTCCCGGCTGAGTCCTTAGACTCCTGTCAAATAGCGGAGGACAATGACCCAGCAACTCAGGTGGCGGAATGGTGTCAGCAACTCCATGTTGGGACGGACACCACTCCCGCTCACCAGAAGCAAGGGGTATTACGGGTGGTACAAGAGTACGCCCAAGTGTTTAGCAAAAATCCACTTGATTTTGGGACAATTAAGGGAGTACAACATCATATCCCTACAGGCAATCATCCTCCCATCAAAGAGCGGTATAGGCCCATACCTCCAGCTCATTATCAGAAGGCTAAAGAAATGTTGCATGATATGAAGAAAGCCGGGGTGATAAGGGATAGTTGTAGCCCCTGGGCAGCCCCTCTAGTTCTGGTTAAAAAGAAAGATGGTAGTATTAAAAAGAAAAAGGAAGATGCACAAACTGGATAACCAGTGGGAGCAAGAACCCTACGTCATACAAGATTCTAAATATGACAACAGAAAAGTTTGTGTCGTCAGTAAGGACGGAGGAAGAACAACAATCACTGTGTCCAGAGATCATTTGAAGTTGTGTCCAGAACACTTAAAGAGTTGTGAAAAGAACCCTGTCCTCAATCAAAGAGAAAGAAAGGAAGAGGTCATCCACACCGATCTGGGAGATTTTCCTGCGGATTGGCCTAGACTGGGAGATGCTGTGATAATTCCAGTGTTGCAGTTTTATCAGCCACAAGAGGAAGTTTTACCTCCAGTTGTGCCTGTGGTGCCAGTTGAGCCCGCTCAGGAGTTACCCATCCCAGCAACACCTCAACCTGTGGAACCTCAAGATGGATCATCTGAAGCAGCGCCCCATACTATGGGATCCCCTGGTGAAGCTGACTCACACCGCCCAGCCATCAGTACGCTTGCCAGATCCATGGAAAGATTAAGGCAGTTCTATAGTTTGCCGTTACGCAGTGCAGACAGATCGCAACTTGATATACCTGAAACTACACCACGTAGATCAGAGAGAACCACCAAAGGGAAGTTACCCATTAGATATCAGCAGTGATTATAACGAATTCATGTGAATATTGTGAAAAGTTTATATATATAAATGTGTTTTCCCTATTATGTCTTCGTTTAACAATGGACTCAGAGGCTGAGGACTGAGCCAGCCCAAAAACTGTATCCTGTAAATAGTTGCACTAAAGTGCCTTTTTAATGGTTTCACATGAAACCTTGACTTACCTCTGAACCAAAAACCCGTGTGGTGTGGCACTGAGTGAGGTCTGCATTCGGATGTCCTGCAGCCCACCCAGGACCCACGTTGAAGGTTTGGTGCGGGTCCTTCACAAGAATACTGTATATTTATTGAATGCTATTTAATACTTTTGTATTTCTATATATAATGTTATTGTTGCAACGTTCAAGATATCCTCACCTCCCGGATGGGACGAATTAATGTTATTGTTAATGTTTTCATGCATAAACAAAATGTCTCTTTTGTATTTTACAGCCCGGGAGTGCTGTCGTTTACCATGGGGGAATGTGTAGCCCTGGTACACAATACTAAGAGGATGAGTGGAGAGGTAACAGTTAAGGTCTCTTCATGACATCATGTACACTTCTGACACACCCAGCAGGGGTGTGGAAGGGAGTGATTTCTAGTCAGTCAGTTTCCTGTCCTTGGACAGAGTAGACGTGTCCAGTTTGAGCCTGTCAGCAGTTCAGAAAGTGGAGGCTGGTACAGGTGGTCTAATCCACCTTAGCCTAGTCAGAGCTGTGCCCCACTGGAAGAAAGACTGAGCTAACTATTAAGAGTCGAGCAAATCGAAGGGCAAAGTGGAAGGAAGATAATTGGAAAAGTGCTTTTGACTTGGAAAAGTCCTGCACATTGCTACCGGTCACTGGGGACCGAAGGATCACTATTAGCTACAAGCATAGTGAAGAGAAAACCAGAGATTTACCGGACCCTAGGTCGCGGCAAACAAGCCCCTTATAGTCAGTACGTAACTGGGGTCAGGGGGAGTGAAGACTTTGAGTCAGTGCACGACAAGATAAGAATTCAGCTCTCTCGCAGGAAGGCTTCACCACAAATCTGACTGGGCAGAACAGCTTTGGAAAGCTGGAATCATAGAGGGGACTACGCTTCAGGCTGGTCGTACTCATCTTCATTGGACAGTAAAGGAGGCCCCTAACTTGCTTAGCTGTTGCCTCAAAGCTCATCCTCCAACAACCCCATCAGCCTCCCTGGGACCTGCCTTATCATCTTGCAAGTAAAGGTATGGAAAGACGCTGACGGTGTGAGACTGAGTTATTATTGCATGCCTGCACAATCCCTACCTAACTACCGACCTGAGGGAAGAGTCCCACCTGTAGGGGACCCGACATCTAGCTGCCTCACCATCCCCTCAGAGATCTACAGCAGCGCTGGTACTAATTACCAGAAGACTACAGGTGGCGTCACGAACTGTATATAAATCTATCCCCTGTAAATATTCCCCCAACATACGCCAGACCGCCAGGGCCACAGACCGAGCCACAGCTACCTGTGACAGTCCCCATAGACTTCTGCGGGCTCGGCTCTGAGTACCCCATTGCCCTGGTAACCCACAATTGTGGTGGCGGGTCGACACACATGCTTCAATAGTCTCTATGGGAGACTAGAAGCTGCTGTTGTCCGATCGCCACTGATATACACAGGCGATGATCAGGTCGCCTGTGTGTAGCAGAAATGTTCCCTTGCTATGAGCGCCGACCACTGTGACCACTAAAGCTGTTTAGTGCACACGAATGTGCAGGAATCTTTATATGTGGATGAGTACTAAAAGTTGTGCAAAGATTAAAATATGATATTAATGTGGTTAAAACATCTACGTGTTTCAGCAGCGTAATACTCTTAAACATGATGTTTCTAATGCGGCGGGAGTAGTGCACTTAAAGGGGTTGTCTTGTCTAAAATGAAAAGTCTACAGTCGCATAGCATGCAATAAGTACTTGACAATTCCTACTTGGTGGGATATGGAATCACAGTCATTGAATATGTTGACCAGGGCCAAGGGATAGTTCTTGATGTCTCCATTCATACGTCTTATCCAACTTTCTTTCCATGGACTAGCACATGAGGACGTGTGGTCCTTATCAGGGTCAACAAACTTCCTGAGTCCAAGGGTCCAGTCAAAGTCACATAGTTCACCGTCAACTGGCAGATCTGAGGTCTCTCACTATGGTGAGGTATGGCACTACGCTTGGGATGTGAAAAAAATAAGAAGTGTCGGCTTACAGCGCATTGGTTCTGAGACCAACAGAGAGTGGGCTGATATATGCCCTTATATGCCCTGGTGAAGGACATCTCCAACAGACAATGGAACGAGATGTTCACCTTTAACCAGGATTTGACCTTTCCTCGGTCTTTGGGTGCCCCTCAGATGTGGTCTTGTGCCCTTCTTTTGCCTATCTCAGAAAAGTGACCTCAGGTTCCCTTGATTGCTTAGTTCTCCACAGACAAGTATTTTTCTGTGAGGCTCTACGAGGATTTATTTTCTCTATTTATTTATATTTTCTACAGAACTTCACCAAGATTGTCATTACTCACATTAGTCACTGTTCCAATTAGGTTTCAGAAATTAACTTCCAAGATGCCGTCCTTGATTGGATTCCCAGGACCCCAGTACTATAAGCTAAAGAGGTATTGCCATCTTGGACATTTATGGTATCTTCAAAAGACCTATCCATGAAACAAAGCCTTGTCTCACAATGTTCGGTATGAAAACTTGGCCGGTCCTGTTTCTCTCCATTCACTTCTATGGGTGTTACAAAAATATCAAGTGGCATGAGGTGGGACCTGCATATATCAGACATCTGGATGTCAAAAATGTCTAAGAAGGAACCATCACTTCAAGATACAATCCAAGCTCTTATATATTCACATGCACTCCTGATTTATGAGGAAAGAGAAGTGGTTCCAGCTCACCCACATGTGATCTTCTCTCAGTTCGAAGCAAGGGCAATGTCTAAGCCTGTAATGCACGCAATACAATGAATACAAAAAAGTCCACCTTCATGAATGTGCAGGAATCTTTATTTGTGGATGAGTACAAAAAGCCATGCAACACTTTTAACCCCTTAGTGACAGCCGATACACATTAAAACAGTGGCCATTAAAGATAATTATTAGCCCCCTCAGAGTCAGAAAATCTCCGGGGTCTCGGCTACCAGGGTTAGCTGAGACCCCAGAGAACATCATCAGGGCCAGATTTTCTTGTGGCCGATCACATGATCATTGTTATTCAGTGAATAACGGCAATCACAAAAAAAAAAAACTGTGCCGGATGTTTAAATGGTTTCTATCTCTTCTGACTTGATATATATGTCAGAGGAGAGAGAAATGTGGTCACTCGAGACCCACCGGTACCTTCGCCATTCCCCAGTCCCTACCGATCAGTCCCCCCGCCGGCGTCATCTTCCTGGAAAAAAACAATGGCGGGCGCATGCGCAGTGCACCCGCCGAGGTCTGCCGGCCTGTACCCGGAAACAATAGGAAATTTTTCCTGATGGTTCTTTTTGATCGCTGTGATGGAGAAGGAGAAGGAGCGCTGTACAGAAGCTGCAGAGAGAGAATTGTGAGAGGAGTCTGAAGGAAGCTCCTGGGAGAACAGAAGGGGCCCTAGGGACACATGAAGAGCCGAAGCCACACGTGGGGCACCTTTCCAAAAGTGGAGGGACCATGTTGCAGTGGGGAAGCTGGCCCCCGAGACTAGTGGAGGACTACAAGACTCAGTTAGCAAGCCGGAGGCAGGGGCATCTTTAGTTGCCCCAGCCACATCCACAATTATTCGCCGAAAAGGCAGCCATATAGGAGCCAGGGGACTCAGAGGATGTTACCCGACAAGGTCCGCGGCTGCAGCCTTGGGACACTGCTTGTGAGGGTGCTAGGTAGGAGGGCAGAAACCAGCGCGCGGAGACGGCCAGGAGAGGTACACATTGAAGGGAGTCCTGGAAAGGTGCAACCCAATCTACCTGGGAGTTTGCTGAACCCTCACCTGGAGGACACGGCACCAAGCGGGCATCTGCGCACAAGTGAACTGTGAGTAAAGCATTGGAAACTGCACCCTGCTGTTTCCTCTGAGTCATACCCGCGTCGTCCACCCTGCACCACAACAACCACCATCATCACCTTTAACATCCTAACTGCCCTGGGACACAGCTCTACCCGTGGAGAGCTTAACCATCTCTGCTGCCCTACCATACCAGAGGATCTGCATTGCAGCGTCGGTCTCCTGACCGAAGACCATGAGTGATGTCCTGAACAATAAATCTCTTACAACCTTTATTTTCTCTTTTCATCATCCCTTTTTTGTTGGACGCCCAGGGCCACAAACTGGGTCACTGCTGCCTTGACACTGCCCCTTTAAGAAGGGCCCGGTACCGGGTACCCCACGGCCCTGAGGTGTGTAGTTTCCAAAATGGTGTCACTTGTGGGGGGTTTCCACTGTTTAGGCACATCAGGTGCTCTCCGTATGCGACATGGCGTCCACTAATTATTCCAACAAATTTTATATTGAAAAATTCAAATGGCGCTCCTTCCATTCCGAGCCCTGCCGTACACCCAAACAGTAGATTTCCCCCACAAGTAAGGTTTTGGCGTATTCGAAGAAATTCCACAACAAATTTTGGGGTCCATCTTCTCCTGTTACTCTTGTGAAAATAAAAAACTTTGGGTCTAAATTAAATTTTTTGTGAAAAAAAATAAAGGTTCCTTTTTCCTTCCACATTGCTTCAGTTCCTGTGAAGCACTTGAAGGGTTAATAAACTTCTTGAATGTGGTTTTGAGCACCTTTGGGGGTGCAGTTTTTAGAATGGTGTCACTTTTGGGTATTTTCTGTTATATAGACCCATCAAAATCACTTAAAATGTGAGGTAGTCCCTAAATAAAATGGTTTTGTAAATATTGTTGGAAAAATGAGAAATCGCTGGTCAAATTTTAACTCTTATAACTTCCTAACAAAAAAAATATTGTTTCTAAAATTGTACTGATGTACAGTAGACATGTGGGAAATGTTATTTCTTATCTATTTTGTTTGACATATCTCTCTGATTTAAGGGCATAAGAATTAAAAGTTTGAAAACTGTGACATTTTCAAAATTTTTGCCAAATTTCCATTTTTTTTCATAAATAAATTGCAAGTCACAGCTGAGGAATTTTACAATTATCATGAAGTACAATATGTCACAAAAAGAACAGTCTCAGAATAACCGGGATCCGTTATAGAGTTCTAGAGTTATAACCTCATAAAATGACAGTGGTCAGAATTGTAAAATTTGGTTTGGTCATTAAGGTCAAAATTGGCTCCGTCACTAAGAGGTTAATCATGATGTTTCTAATGCAGCTGGAGAAGTGCATTTAAAGGGTTGTCCGGTCTAAAATGAAAAGTCTGCAGTCACTGGTATGGAGCGAAGCCGTGCCCACTACTGCCCGAAAGCATGTATATCTCATATATCACCACTGTTCTCGGCTCGGAAACAGTGACTGCAGATTTTTCATTTTAGACCGACAACCCTTTAAAATATCAGACCCTTCCAGTTTTCACAGAAGCTGCTAAATTAATAAGATGCACTAGTGACTCACCAAATATAGGCAGCAACAGCGAATAATAACATGTATATGTCTGTATAAATACAGCAGATTAAAGACAAGGATACCAAAAGAAGTAAATTAATTAAACAACACAGATTAAATAGAAGCTAATCCAACAATTGAATAAAAAACATGAAACACAAACTGTGATGATACACAAAATATAACAAAATTAAACCCTAAGCAAGGAATAACACTGATTAAAAAAAGTAAGAAAAAATGGCATAAATCTATGAAGTACATATCAATGCTGAAATAACCATTAGTAATGTAACATTATATCCTTACAAAAATTTTACCCCTGATGGGATCCTGGTGTTGAGCTTAAAAATCCACCATGCTTTGTTTTTTAACATTAACTCTTTGTCACCTCCTCTGATTCATTACTGGATTTGCTCTATTGCACATACTTTTATAAAAGATGAATTAGCTTGAGACATCCTTTTGTTAGTATTTTTGTTATTTTTGATATCATACAGATGTTCTCAAAAACAGATTTTTAAATAACGTGCGGTGCACCCAACATATTATAAATTACATTCAGAGCACTCTATGATACGTTACACAAGTAGAATTGCAATTGAAGAAAGACTACTGATTTATGCCTAGAAAATTCTAAGTATATTTATGTCTAATTCTTCATTTATTGTTGTCTTAAACATTTTGTCTAATATTTGTTAAAGGAATTAAAGTGGTTCTCCGCTTTGTACAACCATTTCACACGAGAAGGGATTTGTAATAATTATTATCATGGGATATCTAGCTGTGGAGACCCCAGTGATTAACTATGATCTGCAGGAAAACCTGGCAACAAGTGTTAGATTTCCCTGCAGCACTATATGTGGGGCCATCATACTATGTACAGGACTATAAGTGGGGCCATCATACTGTGTGCAGGACTATATGTGGTGCCATTATATTATGTACATGACTATATGTGGGGCCATCATATTATGTGGAGGACTATATGTGGGTCCATCATACTATGGGCATGACTATTAGGACTTTTACTACGGGGCTCCGTAATATCTATGTACGGGCCTGGCAGTTGCCTAATCAGCTCCAGACAGCAGCTGGCCCCTGTGTGTTGTCGTTCCTGCCCTAATCTGCAGCAGTCTGGGTCAATGGGTGAGTTAGTGTTCTATGTCAGCTCAGAGACATATTTAGTACATTTAAAGAGGTTGCCCACTACTTTAACATTAATGACCTATTCTTTAGATCATCAGTGTCTGATCTGTGTTGGTGAGATGCCCAGAACTTCTGCCAATTAGCTGCTTCTGATGTTGGCGGCGGCCAGAACTGCACAGCTCCATCTACTGTATGGAGGCCGCGACCGGGGACTGCACATTTGCCACTTATTCAAATCAATAAGGGGTGTAGTTGCAGTACCCAATTGCGGCCACAATACAGTAGACAGAGCTGTGCTGTGCAGTTCCATAACTGAGTATTTCCTGCCAGCACTGAGAACAGCTGATCGAAAGGGGTGACAGGTGTCGCACCAACACTGATCAGACATATATGATCTACCCGAAAGATATCCTAAGGATAGGTCTTCAATGTTAAAGTAGTGGACAACCCCTTTAAATATTCATGTTTCCCTCCAGAACTAGCTTCCGTCTGACTTTTGGGACTGATAATTATATTTTCCCCCTACTGAAAGCGGCCAGTTCTCCAGAAATTTTTACACCAGGAACTTGTCATGGCTCTGGACAGGAATTCCTTCCCCGTACTGGGCTTGCTGGCGTTAACTTTTCATGGCCTCTCTTTGGTCTGGGGAAGGCTATATTTACCCGCCCTTGTGTGGAGTTTCTTGTCAGTGATACTTCCGTTCTTGGCTGAGCAGCTGACCTTGCTATACTCGTGTATACCGCTTGTTCATTTGTGCTTGTTCTGTGTATGATTCGGCTTGTCCCTCGTTTTGTGTCTGCGCTCTGATTCTGTACCTCTGCTATTCTTCGGTTCTGATCTCTGGCTTGCCCTCTGACTACCCCCTAGTCTGTGCCCTTGGATACTGCGTTCCTGTCCGGTTTCCCACTTCGGCTTGTATTTGACTACCCCTCAGTCTCATTTCCTGAATACTGCGTTACCCTCTGGTTATTGAACTCGGCTTGTTTCACCTCTCTCCTGGCTCTGCAGGGTCCCACTCTCACTCTCTCCTTCGCACGGGGGTTAGCCCCACCTCCATCCACTCTCCCGGTGGTCACGTGTCTCAGGTCCTGCTGGCACTCAGCAACAGCCACATGGTCCAGCAACTCCCCTGGTGGTCACGTGTCTCAGGTCCTGTTTTCACTCAGCAACAGCCACACGGTCCAGGCACTCCCCTGGTGGTCACATGTCTCCGGTCCTGTTAGCACTCAGCAGCAGCTTCATGCTCCTATCTGAGACTGTTGTTTCCCCACTCTCTTCTCCTGGTGTGCATACTATAGACACACATTCGGTGTGTCCCTCACAGAACTTATTTGGCCTAGAAAATATGATTTCTATAAGGACTGATTTCTCAAGGGACAGAAGTCATATCAGCCTCTCCAGAAATCATTTTAGGCCCCAATATTTTGTTGATGTTGTAGTTGGCAGCTGTATGCATCAGGGATGGGGACACTGACGGAATAAAGCTACATGGAAAGTGAAATGTAACCATGAACAAGTGTTCTTAACCCCTTCACGACCTTGGGATTTTCTGATTTTTTTGCGTTTTTGTTTTTTGTTCCACTTTTCAGAGTCGTAACTTTTTTATTTTTCCATCAACATGGCTGTGATTGCCGAGTTGTACTTTTGAACAACACCATTGGTTTTACCATATAGGCAGAGCCGGCATTTAGGGCAGGCAGACAAAGCAGATGCCTAGGGCCCCCACCCACAAAGGTGGCTGTTGTGAATGTGTTGGAGACGACTTCAGAGATGAGGCTCCCTCCGGTGGTTGCTGAGGGTATTGAACCAATTGAGGAATGGGTGTCAGGTGGGGCTGACTGGCCTGATATAAGTGAGCTGAACTCCCGTGATCCTCGCTGGTAATCAATTGTTGCTTCCGGTCTTTGTTGGAATTTCAGCTTGCTCTCCTGCTATCATTCAGATAAGTGACTTTCTGTTTTTTTTTTCTGTGGTTGGATTTTCCTTGCTTTTTGCAGTCTTGCTTTGGACTTCAGCCCGGTCCCCTTTGGGGGCTTGCGCTGCCCCCTGTTCTCATTTTGTATTTGCACTTGTTCTCTGTTCATGTGATATTTTTACTGCTGGGTAGCTGTGTGTCACACCAAAGATCTGATATAGGTGGTCGAGATCGTGTGGTCTCAGGTTTTTTGTAATTAGAAGTGCTGGTATTTTTGTTAGGGTTTTTCTGGGTTGCAGACAGAATTTCTCTCCTGTACTTTGCTTTCTAGACAGATTTGAGCCCCAACATTTGCTCATTCTATTTTCTGTCTGTGTTCGTGTTTTCCTCTTGTCTAACCGCCATTACATGTTTGGGGGCTTCCTATTTCTTTGAGGTCTCTACTCCGGGGCAGTTAGCTTTCCTCTTTCTATCTTCAGGTGTAGCTAACTCTCCGGCTGTGCCGAGGCGTCTAGGATCACCGTAGGTACGCTCCACGGCTACTTCTAGTTGTGCGGTTAGTTTAGGGATCTGCAACCCATTAGGTCCCAGCCTCTCTGGTGTCTTGCTGCTTTGGCGGTTTTTTGCTCCTGTCCTCCTCAGCTGCCAAAACATAACAGTATTACCGGTCAGACTGAAAATTCTATGGTACTCAACAGAAGGGAAGGATAGTGAGCATGAAGGAAAAGAAAAGGAAAAAAAAAAAAGGGGACCTGTCAGAATTTTTTTTTCCCTTTTTTCTGCTTGTTACACTTTTTCACTCTTTCTCCCTGGGTGCTGAGGAGGAATTTTTCTTTGTCCTCAATGGTGCAGTAGTTGTCAGGTCGTGTTGAGCGGCTCGCCGCTGAGATTCAGAATATTGCTGCCTATATCGCTAGGTTGCCGGATGTGGAACCTAGGATCCCCATGCCAGATTTATTTTTGGGGGATCTGTCTAAATTTCTGAATTTTAAAAATAACTGTAAGTTGTTTTTTGCCTGAAGCCTAAATCCTCAGGGAACGCGGCGCAGCCGGTTCAAATTGTCATCTCCCTGCCGCGCGGCGACCCTCAGGATTGGGCTTTTTCCCTGACACCTGGGGATCCTGTTTTAAATGATGTTAATGTGTTTTTTCAGGCTCTGGGGTTAATGTACGATGAACCTAATGTCACTGATCAAGTGGAAAAACCTTGTTGGCATTGAATCAGGGTCATGAAACTGTTGAGCTGTACTGTCAGAAATTTCGAAAATGGGCAGTCCTTACTAAATGGAATGATGATGCTCTGGCAACTCTTTTTCGGAAGGGTCTGGCAGAGACTGTAAAGGATGTTATGGTGGTATTCCCTGTTCCCTCTGGTCTCAATGACTCTATGTCATTAGCTATTCAAATTGACAGACGTTTGCGTGAGCGCAGAGGTATGCGTGATATTGTGTTGCCTTGTGAGTCAGCTCCTGGGCCCATGCAGTGTGATGGAGTGACTTCTGGGGCACAGCGTCATGAGTTTCGAGGGTGTAGTGGGTTGTGTTTCTACTGTGGTGACGCTTCTCATGCTGTTTCCGTCTGCCCCAAGCGGGAAGACGTTTTGTGCGCTCAGTTGTTTTGGGTAGTGTTCAGACTAAATTTCTGTTGACTGTTACCCTGATTTGCTCCATGTCCACATTTTCGGCTCAGGCTTTTGTTGATTCAGGAGCAGCTATTAACCTGATGGATTTTGACTTTGCCAAACGTTGTGGGTTTCCCATGATACCCCTTCGGAAGTCTATTCCTTTGCTGGGCATTGATTCTACCCTTTTGACGGAGAATAAACCCCAGTTTTCTACCCAGGTGATAATGCGGGTTGACCCGGACCATCAGGAGAGTTGCAAATTTTTGGTGTTGCATAATTTGAATGCCATTATTGTACTGGGTTTCCCTTGGTTACAGACTCATAATCCTGTTTTGGATTGGAAATGTGTTAATACTGACACTCCTGTTTTTTCTGCCCCCCCCCAGTCTCAAGATGTTTTTTCTGCCTACCCCCAGTCTCAAGATGTCCCTGACTATTTGACCGATTTTTCTGATGTGTTTAGTGAGAGTAAGTCTGCATCCTTGCCTCCTCACAGGAGTTATGATTGCGCTATTGAGTTAGTGCCTGGTGGTAAATTTCCTAAGGGTCGGCTTTTTACTTTATCTGTACCTGAACATGATGTATGCATTCTTATATCAAGGAGTCTTTGGAGAAGGGTCATATCAGACCTTCCTCTTCATCCTTGGGTGCCGGCTTTTTCTTTGTGGCCAAAAAGGATGGTTCATTGAGGCCGTGTATTGACTATCGTCTCCTGAATAAAATCACTGTTAAATATCAATATCCGTTACCCTTGATTTCTGACCTATTTTCCAGAGTGAAAAGTGCTAGTTGTTTTGCCAGGCTTGACCTCAGGGGGGCGTGTAGTCTTATTCGCATCGAGCGCGGTGGTGAATGGAGGACGGCTTTGGTGCCCCAGAGGGGCATTTTGACTGCCTGGTGATGCCTTTTGGGCTCACTAGTACTCCTTCCGTCTTCCAGTCCTTTGTGAATGATGTTTTCAGGGATTTCGTGGATAAATTTCTGATTGTTTATTTGAACGATATCTTGATTTTTTTCCAACGACTGGGACTCTCATGTGGAACATGTTCGGACGGTGTTCCGGATTTTGAGAGAAAATGCTCTGTATGTGAAGGGATCAAAATGTCTTTTTGGCGTACAGAAGGTTTCATTTCTGGGATTCATTTTGTCTTCGTCTTTTATTGAAATGGACCCTGTCAAAGTTCAGGCCATTTGTGATTGGGTTCAACCTACTACATTGAAGGCTCTTCAGAGATTTTTGGGTTTTGCTCTTTTTATCGTAAATTTATTGGTAATTTCTCCGGTATTGTGAAACCACTGACTGATTTGACCAAAAAGGGTTTTGATGTGGTGAATTGGCCTCCTGAGGCAGTTTCTGCGTTTCAGGAACTTAAGCAGAGATTCTCTTCTGCTCCTGCTCTGCGGCAGCCTGATGTTTCTCTACCATTTCAGGTGGAGGTTGATGCTTCTGAGATTGGGGCAGGTGCCGTTTTGTCCCAAAGGGATCCGGAGACCTCTAAGAGTAACCCTTGTGCCTTCTTCTCTCGAAAATTTTCCCCAGCTGAACGTAATTATGACGTGGGAAATAGGGAGTTATTGGCTATGAAGTGGGCCTTTGAAGAGTGGAGACATTGGCTGGAAGGAGCCAAACATCAGGTTGTGGTCCTCACGGACCATAAGAACCTGGTTTATCTCGAATCAGCCAAGTTACTTAATCCTAGACAGGCCAGGTGGGCCTTGTTTTTCACACGTTTTAATTTTGTGGTTTCTTTTCTCCCAGGCACTAAGAATGTTAAGGCGGATGCCCTCTCGAGGAGTTTCTTTGCGGATTCTCCTGAGGTAACTGAGCCTGCTGTTATTCTAAAAGAGAGTGTAGTTCTTTCCACTATCTCACCCAATTTAAGACTGGCTCTGGAGGGATGTCAGGAGGATAAACCTGAACGCTGCTCTGTTGGGAAATTGTTTGTCCCAGACCAGTGGAGGAAGAATGTTATGTCTGAGATTCATTGCTCCGCATTGGCTGGTCATCCCGGTATTTTTGGTACCAGAGATTTGGTGAGTCGGTCGTTTTGGTGGCCTACTTTGTCTCGTGATGTCAGGGACTTTGTGCAGTCCTGTGGGATTTGCTCTCGTTCCAAACCTTGCTCTCGCTCTAGTGGTTTATTAATGCCATTACCTGTGCCCAAGACACCATGGACCCATATCTCTATGGATTTTATTTCCGACCTCCCTGTCTCTCAGAGAATGACTTTTATCTGGGTGATCTGTGATAGATTTTCCAAGATGATATATCTTGTGCCACTACCTAAGTTGCCTTCCTCCTCCGAATTGGAGCCTTTATTCTTTCAGTAGGTAGTTTGGTTGCACGGCATTCCAGAGAACATTGTGTCTGACAGAGGAGTCCAATTTGTTTCCAGATTTTGGAGGACATTTTGTTCTAAACTTGGAGTTCAATTATCTTTCTCCTCTGCATTTCACTCTCAGACCAATGGACAAACTGAGAGAACAAACCAGATCTTGGAGACTTATTTGAGATGTTTTGTGTCTGCTGATCAAGATGACGGTCTCTTTTTTGCCTTTGGCTGAGTTTGCTCTTAATAATAGGGCTAGCTCTGCCACCTTGATGTCTCCTTTTTTTCTGCAGTTCTGGGTTTCATCCTCGATTTTCTTCGGGACAGGTGGAGGCTTCTGTCTGTCCGGGTGTTGACTCTATTGTGGAGCGTATGCAGCAGATTTGGGACCAAGTTGTGGAGAGGTTGTCTCTCTCTCAGGAGAAGTCCCAGCGGTTTGCCAACCGGCATAGGACTGATGGTCCTCGTTTTAAAGTGGGGGACTTAGTTTGGTTGACCTCAAGAAATATCAATATGAAGGTTGCGTCTCCAAAATTTAAGCCAAGATTCATTGGACCTTATAAGATCATGGAAATTCTTAACCCGGTTTCCTTCCGTTTGCTTCTTCCAGGGACATTTAAGATCCATAACGTATTCCACAAATCCTTATTGAAGAGGTTTGTCGAGCCAGCGGTTCCTATGGCTGCGCCTCCCGACCCTGTTTTGGTTGAGGGCAATTTGGAGTATGTGGTTGAGAAAATATTGGATTCTTCTCGTTTTGCTAGGTGGAAACTCCAGTATTTGGTTAAGTGGAGAGGTTATGGTCAGGAGGACAATTCTTGGGTGTTTGCTTCGGACATCCATGCTAGGAGACTGATCCGTGCCTATCATCGAGCTCATCCTGATCGGCCTGGTTGCGCACTTGAGGGTTCGGTGACCCCTCCTCAAGGGGGGGGTACAGTTGTGAATGTTTTGGAGATGACTTCAGAGATGAGGCTCCCTCTGGTGGTTGCTGAGGGTATTGAACCAATTGAGGAATGGGTGTCAGGTGGGGCTGAGTGGCCTGATATAAGTGAGCTGAACGCCCGTGATCCTCGCCGGTAATCAATTGTTGCTTCCAGGTCTTTGTTGGAATTTCAGCTTGCTCTCCTGCTATCATTCAGATAAGTGACTTTCTGTTTTTTTTCTGTGGTTTTATTTTCCTTGCTTTTTGCAGTCTTGCGTTGGACTTCAGCCGGGTCCCCTTTGGGGGCTTGCGCTGCCCCCTGTTCTCATTTTGTATTTGCACTTGTTCTCTGTTCCTGTGATATTTTTTACTGCTGGGTAGCTGTGTGTCACACCAGAGATCTGATATAGGTGGTCGAGATCGTGTGGTCTCAGTTTTTTTGTAATCAGAAGTGCTGGTATTTTTGTTAGGGTTTTTCTGGGTTGCAGACAGAATTTCTCTCCTGTACTTTGCTTTCTAGACAGATTTGGGCCCCAACATTTGCTCATTCTATTTTCTGTCTGTGTTCGTGTTTTCCTCTTGTCTAACCACCATTACATGTTTGGGGGCTTCCTATTTCTTTGGGGTCTCTACTCCGGGGCAGTTAGCTTTCCTCTTTCTATTTTCAGGTGTAGCTATCTCTCCGGCTGAGCCGAGGCATCTAGGATCACCGTAGGTACCCTCCACGGCTACTTCTAATTGTGCGGTTAGTTTAGGGATCTGCAACCCATTAGGCCCCAGTCTCTCTGGTGTCTTGCTGCTTTGGCGGTTTTTTGCTCCTGTCCTCCTCAGCTACCAAAACATAACAGGGGGCCTCCTGCATCTGCAGCCCCTTTATGAAGTGGACAGAGGGTGTACAGCAGTGAATAACGCTGTGCATCCTCTGTAGTCCCGAAGCGTCTCTCCCAAACCCCCCTCCAGCCCCCCTCTCTCCCTGCAGAGTCAGGTTAGAAGTTGAGAGTGAGGTGTAGGGGCCCGATTACAGCACAGCAGAGATCAGACCTGGGCCAGGAAGATGCCTGCAGCTCTGTCTGTGTCCTCTCCTCCCTTGTCCTCATCATGGCTGCTCCTAAAGCACTATCCTGAGAATGGATCTGCATAAGTGAAGCCGCAGAACCTGGTAAGTATACATGTACAGTACAGACCAAAAGTTTCTGTACCCACTTTATGTATATTGTAGCCTTTCCGGGGGGGTTTAGCTCTAGGATCGCTGTCTGGGTAGACAGAATGGCACGGAAACAGTTCATTCAGACAGCAGTTTGGTGAAAACTGGCCGCAACCAGTTTTATTAAAGTCCACAGCAAACAGATAAAACAAAGCATAAACAGAAAACCTGGGCTTGTCTAGCCACTGACTACACTTAGATAGATGGCCCTCTCTATCCGGGACCCAGACTCTACCAGTCTGTGCCCAAAACAACACATATGATATATGTTACCAGTATGGAGTTTCACAGACACTCCTCTTTATGTCTGAAGGCAACTCCAATGTCCAGACTTGAGAGAGGTCACCTCCTATTCAGTCGCTATTCGCACGGATTCTCACTGCGACTACTCCTGTGTCCGGGGTACTTCCTGCACCCAGACTGAGATAGCTCACACACTTAGAGACTGCTTCCTTGTGCCAGGACACCTCCCTGTGTCCGGGCTAAAGACAGCTCCCACACTCTTGGAGACACCTTCTGTGCCTGGACCCCTTGTCCAGACTGAATGAGCTCTCAGATTGTGTTTGCAGACACCTACTTCTGGTCTCCTAATCAAGACCTGAGTAGTTTCAGGCCTGTGCTGCAAGTGTGTGCTGAATGTGAGGTGTAGTGACCTTTCTCTACCACTAGGTTTACAAAGCCACACATTTCCCTTATACCTAGGCGAAATGCACACCCCATTCAACACACATTCCTTCACTGTCTCACATATCCCCTCCCTCTTCTCCAGACCGGAGGGCTGGTCATCCAGACCGGAGGGCTGGTCAACAATCCAACAGAGACAGTGACCTCTGGACCAGTCATGGCCCTCATCAACTTCATCCTCACCACTGTCATAGCCAACATCAGCTCTCTCTTCATCTGAAGCATCCGCACTACCCTGTACCCTCCCAGGCCTATGCTCTCTGCGGGCCTCGGGTATCCTGCACGGTTTCATCTTGACCTTAGGGCCGGGCTCAGATTCAATATAGTGCCTGGCCAAAGTAGTACGACCAGACACATCAGAACACTTCTGCTGACTCTTCCTCAGAAACTCATGTACCTCCTGTCCCTGGTGCACTGACCATGTGTCACCAACTATCACAGAAGGTATAGGGGGTTTTCACTTTTCTCCAGTTCCCCACTTTCAGGCTCTTCTGGCAAGACATGCCCAGAAGCCCCACCGTCAGTCCTAGACTCTACCTCTTCAGTCACCTCTGGCTCACTGTCAGGGCTATACCCTTCATTTTCATTCATATCCTGCTCACTTTCAGGAGTATAGAATTCATTCTCATTCATATCCTGCTCACTTTCAGGAGTATAGAATTCATTCTCATTCACATCCTGATCTGGAACCTTAGTTAACATGTCATCCACAACATTAACTTCATCATCTGGTCCCTCAAGTATGTGACTATGTGACAACCCCAGCACTACACTTCTATATAGTTCAGGTACTAGGAGCTGACTCACAACCTCTCCCTGGACTTCAGTGTTTATGGCAACATGAGAGAACCTCTCCTCAGAGTCAGGCTCCTGGGAAACCTCATTTAGAACAATCATATTTTCCTGTGCTGTTTTAAGAGAGGGTTCTCGCCACTGCTCACTCTCAAAACCGTCACAGGACACAGGCAAGTCAGGGACACTCGGTTCCCGAGAACCACCATCCTCGTCTCCCAACATCACCTGCAAAGGAATTTCATCACTATCACAGTCATCATTATTATCAACATCATTATCATGACTATGATCAGTATTATCATCACTATCATTACCAGCATCAGCACCATTTTCATGGTCATCATCATTATCAGGTTCATCATCATCATTAGCATTATCATCATCATTATCACATAATTTTAACATCCCACTAGCATCGTGTTCCGCCCCTCGGGACTGCGTACCCTCAGTAGGGGCTTCATCACACTGTCCATCAGAATCACCCCTCCCCCAGAGATCCTTAGACCGGGGAAAGTCATTACCCAATATAACGGGTTGCACCAGGGTCTTCACTACCCCCACTTCACATGAAATCTCCCCGAGTTTGGGGACCAAGTCCACGGCAGTCTCTGGGTAGACTTTGGTGTCTCCATGGATGCACACCATACTCAAGTGCTTATCAGGGATGAAGTCCCTATCAATCAGGCTGTCACATACGGAAGTCACTGGACTCTCTGAGTCCAAGAGGGCCTGCGCTGGGCAGTCACTTACAACCACCGGGGACCCCTGTGGTCCAGTCTCTTCGGCTGAGGTGGACACACACACAGGTTCTGCGCAGAGAGAGAGGGATCTGCCAACATCACAACACATAGGCTCCCCCTCTATTGGACAGTTGGCTGCAATTTCACGCCAGCTCCAACACTGTCCATCACACTCTCCCACCCACATGTCCCCTCGGGCCTGAACCCGCTTATCAGCATACCCCATGTCCCCAACAGCTGGAACGCTCTTACCGGGAGAGTTCGACGTCCGGGAACTCTGAAGTGACGTCCTCTCAGACGGCTGTACCTCAGGAGAACATGCTCGGGTGTAGCGGTTCACTGTAGGACATGCTCGGGTGTAGCGGTTCACTACCACCTTTTCAACTCCATAATCAGGCCTGCTGACTGCAGACTCCCAACTGTATCTCCAGTCATGAACTCTCCTGGCACGGGCTGCAACCGTAACACCCAGCCGGGTAAGAATCGCCGCTTTCAACTTTGCATAGTCTTCGCTGTCCTGCTTGCTCAGGTCAGCCCAGACTTTTTGGGGTTCCCCAATCAGATAGGGTACGACCACCATGGCCCATTCAGATAGTGGCAGATTCTCCTTCTCTGCCAGTCTCTCAAACTTAGTAAGATATTCCTCCACATCATCACGAGGTGTCATTTTTCTCAAGGACCGTCTTACCGCCTTCTTTATAGCGGACAACGCCGGTGCCTTCACAACATTACTTCGGGACGCGGCACCGAAATCCTTTTTTGGTGCTGTCATCTGCTCAACAAATAACCGGTTATTCTCCTGCTGCTGCTGCAGGAATTGCTGCTGGGCCTGCTGCATGTGCTGCTGGTGCTGCAGGCGCTGCTGCTCCATGCTTCGCTGGGCCTGCACCAGGTACTCAATGAGCTCCTTCACACGGCCGGACTTATCTGTCTCAACCACGGCAGTTTTATGTTGCACATTAACTTGCGCCATTTGTTCAAACAGCGCCTCCATGCTGTCATCCATGCTGTCAGACTTCTCTGTCTCAACAACGGCAGTCTTCACTCAAGACATACACACTACACAGCTTTTTTTTTTTTTTTTTTCCTTTGCAAAGTCTATTAAGGCTACTGTCTCTTTAAGACTGCTCCACAAACTTTTCTTTTGCTGCTGCACATTCCACAGTCATTTTCACAACAAGTTCAGCTTTGCTGTGCATACATTTTCTCTCTGCAGACCCTATCAGGGCCACTGTCTCTCCAAGAGTGCTCCAAACAGACGTTTCTGCTGACACACACTTTTTTTTTTTCTGTTGCTATTTCAATAGACTTCACCTTTAATGCTGTCTCTCGCCACTGTGCTGCATGCACACTCCAGCACTAACTGTATCAGGCACTGCGCTGCCCCAGCATTCTCCGCCAATTGTAGCCTTTCCGGGGGGTTTAGCTCTAGGATCGCTGTCTGGGTAGACAGAATGGCACGGAAACAGTTCATTCAGACAGCAGTTTGGTGAAAACTGGCCGCAACCAGTTTTATTAAAGTCCACAGCAAACAGATAAAACAAAGCATAAACAGAAAACCTGGGCTTGTCTAGCCACTGACTACACTTAGATAGATGGCCCTCTCTATCCGGGACCCAGACTCTACCAGTCTGTGCCCAAAACAACACATATGATATATGTTACCAGTATGGAGTTTCACAGACACTCCTCTTTATGTCTGAAGGCAACTCCAATGTCCAGACTTGAGAGAGGTCACCTCCTATTCAGTCGCTATTCGCACGGATTCTCACTGCGACTACTCTGTGTCCGGGGTACTTCCTGCACCCAGACTGAGATAGCTCACACACTTAGAGACTGCTTCCTTGTGCCAGGACACCTCCCTGTGTCCGGGCTAAAGACAGCTCCCACACTCTTGGAGACACCTTCTGTGCCTGGACCCCTTGTCCAGACTGAATGAGCTCTCAGATTGTGTTTGCAGACACCTACTTCTGGTCTCCTAATCAAGACCTGAGTAGTTTCAGGCCTGTGCTGCAAGTGTGTGCTGAATGTGAGGTGTAGTGACCTTTCTCTACCACTAGGTTTACAAAGCCACACATTTCCCTTATACCTAGGCGAAATGCACACCCCATTCAACACACATTCCTTCACTGTCTCACAATATATATATTGTATATACGAGGTATACAGTATATGTATAACTGTGTGTACATGTGAAGTATACAGTGTATGTCTGTATATGTGTATATAGTATGTGTGTGCATATATACAGTATATAGTGTGATTGTGTATATTTGTGGTGCATGTGAGTGTGTGTATATATATATATATATATATATATATATATATGTACATACAGTATATAGTATGTGTTTCTGTATATTATATTTGTATACTGCATGTGTGCACTATATTGTGTAAATATATGTAAACTGTATATGTATGTGAGCGTACTGTATATACTGCATATAAACTAAATGTTTCTGTGTGTACATACTTTATATATGTGCCTGTACACACTGTACGTGTCTGTATACTGTATATACTTTATATATGTGCTTGCACACACTGTATGCATCTGTACACTGTATATACTTTATGTGCTTGTACACACTGTATGTGTCTGTACACCTTTATACAGAAAAAGCCCTCACATAGCCCCTATATACTATGCTATACTATATATTAAAAGTCCCCCATAGCCCCTATATACACTATGACCCCCATGTAGCCACCTATATACAGCATGAGCCCCCACAAAGCCCCCTATATACAGTATGAACCTCCACATAGCCCTCCTATATACAGGCACATATCCCAAACATTCTCACACATAAAAAATATCACATTCTCACCTTGCTTCCCTCCTTGCTGTGTGCACTAAAGCTCCGTACAGCTGACACTATGAAGTAATGTTGTCACCTTTGCTGTCTCATTTGCACATGGTGAATGGTGAAAGAAGATGCTAGTGGCTCCATGCTCCACCATTATATTCACAGTGTAGAGGGATCATCTTTATTCTCATTTGCACATGGAAACACCAGACACAATGGAATGAAACTGAAAAGGAAAAGATACAGATTAGGATATTAGAAAAAACTTTTTGACAGTGAAGGTTATCAAGGAGTGGAACAGGCTGCCACGAGAGGTGGTGAGTCCTCCTTCAATGGAAGTCTTCAAACAGAGGCTGGATAGACATCTGTCTGGGATGATTTAGTGAATCCTGCATTGAGCAGGGGGTTGGACCAGATGACCCAGGAGGTCCCTTCCAACTCTAACATTTTATGATGTAGCCAATCGGATCTCTATTGTAACATATATGTTCATTTTAACCTGTATGAAAATATCTATTTATCTATCATCTATAATGTTGCGCAGGGCCGTAGCCGTGGGTGAGGTACTCATTTCTTACTCTGCGACATGTTACATGAAAGTTAAGGTCCTGGCTGGGTGTGTGGACTTGTGCTATGGTGCGCTACGCCCTTGCAGAACGTATGTTAACCAGGACTTTATTTGGCCAGGACCAGATGTTGAGGACTTCAATGAGGGAGATCATCAGTTCTCAATGAACTGCCATTTACTTAACAGTAATTTGGTGGGAATTATGCACAATAGGTAGCGGATTCACAACTTTATAAGCGTTTCCTTCACAATACTGACCATTTTCACATACAGTCATAATAAATTTCAAGTTACTCGTTTGGTCTGTGTTTCACTTTACTTCGACACAACCCAGTTCAGTACTACAGTCCAGTTAGCAAGAGTCCTATTTTCAACTAGCGGTTCCGCGTCCTTTTTCCCATCAAGGAAACTATGTTGCCTTTATGGTCATTACTTAGCTTCTCTGCTATGGACACCTTGGAACTCACGACCAGCGCACTCTTTACATCTCGCGTTCTCTGTCCTGTCTTGGCTCGCTACCTCTCTGAGTTATAAACACTGGGCCATACTGCTAGGCGTCCTCTTCCAGATCCCATATCCGTTTATTCACTCCGTCCTTCGGTCAGTTTTCCTTTTCTTTTTACTCCGGGTCACGCTAACCATCGTCTTGGTCTCCTCTCACTTCGGGACACCCACGTCATGTGGCACTACTACTGTTTAGACCTTAGATCTACTTCATTGGGCCCTGTCTGATGTCCTGACAGGAAACTGTCTCTGTCCATTCACCTTATCCCCTCCCACCCTAGGCTAGTTCCAATCATTAACTTTAACTACTGTCGGGCAGAACACAGTGCCAACACTATTAACGCATGTCACAGTTAATAATATACAATACAACAATACATATGTTCTTTAAGGGAGAATAGAGGCAGTATGTCAGTATGTCCATCTATCTATCTATCTATCTATCTATCTATCTATCTATCTATCTATCTATCTATCTATCTATCTATCTATCCATTCTGCCCATATCTATGAATGGTTAGTGTCAGTATACTGTAAGAATGAGAAATTAAGAAATAAATATAAAAATCCTTCGTAACCCATACAAACTTCTTGAGATTTCTGTGAATTTCATGTTAATCAGGTCTTTGTCACTAAATCTCAGGCTTCCAATAGGTCCTTGTGATTAAATATTCCTTTCCACATTTGTTTTAGATGCTGTCAATGATAAATTGTGAGGGCGTACAATGTGGAATCATTGATTTCCTCTATGTGGGGACTGATGTTTTCACATTGTGCCCATAGGACAGGTTCCCTTATTCTCTCTTTTTCTCTCCTTTTCTTATAACCATATGAAGTGGCAGATTGGTAAATCCACTCCACCTCAATCATCAAGTTCTTTCTTGCGGATAAATATTAATCTCTAAGATGAAAAGCCTTCTTCCAACGTATGAATTTTTAAGCGTGTCTCCTTGCTGTCTTCTTCTAAGTCTATTTTTCTTTATCCAATCTGTATCGAAAAATTGAAAGAGGAAATTTGAGATTTGATTGCATAAACAGTGCTGTGAGTCCTTATAAAAATAAGCCAATTCCAGGGGTAAAACCATCATGTCCAGTCCTGAGTTCATTGGCACAACAGGTGATGATTTTTTAGACACAATCTCAGAAACTGTAGTCTAAAAATGCTCTAAAGTGAGTGATTCTGCCTGGTTTGAGGGCTTCCTCGAATGTTGATAAGTGTAGATTTAGCAGATATATATTCTGGCCCTAATTCCTGAGGAGTCCAAAAGCCCCTTTGTCACATAAAAAGACCCAATTGATTCCTGGGCTCTTTTTTTTTGTTAAAGGTTATCTTTAATTTTTGTTTAAATTTTTTTTTGTCTCTATCTCTACAGGTTCTCACATTCAGAGCATAATGTAAGAGAGGAGGAAACACTTAGGGTATGCAAACACCTTGTGGATTTGTTGCGGATCAGCAGAGGATTTTCCACACGAATTGCAGCAGATCTGCAAGTGTTTGACCAAGCAATGTTATTAAATGGGAAAAAAAAAAATTCTGTGCACATGCTGCAGAAAATTCCGCACTGATTCCGCAGCGGTTTATTTTCCGCAGCATGTCAATTCTTTTTGCGTATCCGCTGCGTTCTTACACCCATTGAATTAGTGAAATCCGCAGGGTAAAAAAGGCATGGCCATCCGCATAAAAACCGCCTAAAAGACTCGC
>JARQOD010000003.1:71917900-71984933 GCA_033576555.1 Oophaga sylvatica | reverse complement strand
ACTTGTTTCCTTATCTTTCCCTGCTTTGCTGTCACTTCTGTTCAGTACTCGCCCAGACCGTCCTAGACTGCTCCCCAGTTCCTTCCTGGCCTGACCTTGCCATGATGACAATTCCTTCTGCCTGTTTCGCCCCAGGCTCAAAATCATCAGTCACCAGGTTTGGCTGCCTCTGGTAAAGCATCCGGCCCATCTGTACCGTTCTCGTCGAAGCTCCAACTTCCTTCATCTCAGTCCAACCGACTCCTGCCCTAAAAGCATCTGGCCAGGCGATGAGTCGCCACATCTTCCTTCTCTGTTCTGGCCCACTGATATGATGCACAGTGGCCGTGGATAACGTGGGCTGCAGCACTTTAACTTTACGTGGCTGCTGAGCTGTCCGGGCCTATAGCCTATGTGGACACTTGGGCACTCTGGCCCTGTCTGACCTAACTTCCTAGAAACTTCTCTCTTACTACCCGGCAGCCCCTCCTAAACTTATCCCTCTATAGACATCCTATCAACTATGCCTAACAGTGCACACTAGTATGCCCCCATCTAGTGGCCCATAAAGGAATTACATTCACCCTTATCTATGGAACTATATTCTAAAGTACCCTCCTCTAATGTCTCCAAAAGGATGCACTTTACTTACCTTAAACTGTACATGAACATCGGTACACATCATCACATTACATTATATACAATATTATACTAAAGGAACACAAAACAATATAATACAGTTCTTCAAGACTCTAGAGAATGGTAACACATATATGAATGTGGCAATACCAGAATTGTGGGTGATAATACATATTACTATGTAGCAGTACCACAAATACTTATCAAAGACATTATCAACATTAGCACATATAAACATTAACACATGGAAAACAATTAAAGGAAGGGAAGCAAGGAGATAACCAGGGGAGGAGTCCCGAGTAGATAATTTGCATATTCCCAGTGCCTTCTGGGATAAGTGAAGAGTCTCCGCGAGCTCAAGGAACACTGGATTTTGGCTGTTGCAGCTGAAAGGAGGACATCAGTAAACCAGGCGAGGTGTCCCGAGTAGATAATTTGCATATTCCCAGTGCCTTCTGGGATAAGTGAAGAGTCTCCGCGAGCTCAAGGAACACTGGATTTTGGCTGTTGCAGCTGAAAGGAGGACATCAGTAAACCAGGGGAGGAGTCCCGAGTAGATAATTTGCATATTCCCAGTGCCTTCTGGGATAAGTGAAGAGTCTCCGCGAGCTCAAGGAACACTGGATTTTGGCTGTTGCAGCTGAAAGGAGGACATCAGTAAACCAGGGGAGGAGTCCCGAGTAGATAATTTGCATATTCCCAGTGCCTTCTGGGATAAGTGAAGAGTCTCCGCGAGCTCAAGGAACACTGGATTTTGGCTGTTGCAGCTGAAAGGAGGACATCAGTAAACCGCGCGCCGCTAGGCGCGCGAGTTTTGGCTTATATTTCACCGCTTGATTATCTCTTGAACAATAAGAACATGGAAGAGGCTAGGAGCATGTGGTGAGCTGCATTTCTTGCTACGTTCATAGACTTACCAGTGGAAAAGCCAAACTTCACATGCCAGAAATGCAAGCTTGTGTCCTGTTGGAGGAAAAGTTGCAAAATCTGGAAGAGAGGTTATCTACATTGAAGACCATTAAGGAAGGTGAAGAGTTCTTAGACAGAGCAGAATTATCTCTTCATGGTACAGAAAGAGAAGAAATTCGAAGTGCAACTGAAGAAACAGAGGAATGGAAGCATGTGACCCAGAGAAGCAGGAGGATCAGGAGGCAGTCAGCACCAATTCTGCTCAGGAACCAATACCAGGCTCTTACACAGGAGAACGATGAAGAAATACATCAGGATAAGACTTTGCCCACAAACAACCTTGTACGCCCTCAGAGTCCTCCTGAATGGAGAAAGAAAACTGTTGTGAAGAAGAAACGGAGAGTTGTTGTCATGGGCGATTCCCTGTAGAGAGGAACAGAGGCCGCTATCTGCAGACCGGATATAACCTCAAGAGAAATGTGCTATCTTCCAGGTGCAAAAATTAAAGATGTGTCTGACAGGATATCAGGACTCTTCAGACCTAAAGATGACTACCCATTCCTGCTAATACATGTGGGGACAAATGACACCGCTAGAAACGACCTGGAAACCATCTGCAGTGACTTTGAAAACTTAGGTAAGAAAGTGAAAGAACTGGGAGCGCAGGTGGTCTTCTCTTCCATCCTCCCAGTGGATGGCCATGGAACAAGGAGGTGGAATAAGATTCTGCAGGTGAACAACTGGCTACGTCGATGGTGCCGTCAGCAAGGATTTGGATTTCTGGATCACGGAGTGAATTACCTATACGATGAACTACTTGCTAGAGATGGGGTGCACCTTACGAAGACTGGAAAACATGTATTTGGAAGTCGCCTTGCTACACTCATCAGGAGAGCTTTAAACTAGAACAATGTGGGAAGGGAAGCAAACGCCAGCAAAAGCCATACACCTGACAAATGCTATTGAGATTTCTGCTATTAGAAGTGAAGGGGAAGAACAAAGACAAAAAAATTTACATAATAAAAATATTGAAGGAAGAGAAACCAATCACAAACTAAAGTGTTTGTAAGGTTCTATGTATATATTCCTGAAACTCAGTTTGTTCGTCAGGCATTTTACTTTCTGTCTTGCTGCAGCTATCTTGCCCTCAGTCAAAATGGAGTTTCCAGCTTGCATGTTCCCGCCCTGATTCTCTCCTTTGCTTCTTAAGCAGCCACAGCTGAGCAATCAGTGCTTCAGAATCTAGCCTGCAGTGAACCTGTGACTTGACTCCTGTAAGCCTTGGACCTTGTACTCCAGCTATTCCTACTGAGGAACTCTGAAGCACTTGTGGACTCTGAACCCTGCTCTTTGAAAGACCCACGTTTGCATGGACTTACGGTAACAGAGAAGAAGATCCTGAATCTGTATTGGAGAGTGATTGCTGAGCTTGGATTACTCTGGCCTGCTGTGTCTCCTGTTTCTGTGTCTGCAAACTGTGTGACTATTTCTGCCAACTTGTATGAAGTAATACAGGACTTTTCTATATCAAACCTGTGACTCCTGTGTTTTCATCGCACCCAAGCACAAGACGCTATATGAACTGTACTACATACATTACAAGATTCTGAAGCCAAAACGTTAGTGTCTGCTGGGTCTGGAAGGCTGTGTCTGCTGTACTGTGGATATCAGACGTCCGGTTGTACTTTCTGTGATGACAGTGGTTGTGACTTCTCACAACCATTCCAGGTGAGCAATTCCCTTAAGTTTTTTCTTTTTGCAGTGTTACCACAGGTAAACACTATTGTTTTTTTTTTTTTCCTTTCTTTTCTCTTTTTTGTCTGCTGTAACTCTGGATATCAGATGTCTGGTTGAAACTTTCTGTGATGATAGTGGTTGTGACTTCTCACAACCATTCCAGGTGAGCAGTTCCCTTAATTTTTTTTTCTCTCTGCAGTGTTGCCACAGGTGAACACTATTGTTTTTTTTCTCTCCTCTTCTTCCAGTAATCCTGTCTTAAAAGATCTGGAAAATGGAGGCCCGCATAAAGGAACTTTGCGGAGTGACTGATAATATCCTTGCAGATTTGCAGAATATAAAGACCCGTTTTACAAATCTACAGGACCTCAATAATCACAATTTGCAAGTGGTTGGACAGACTACCCAGGATTTGCGAGCCAGGATTGAGGTTCTAGAGGGGCGAGTCCAGGCTCCTGCCGTAGCCCCGAGTGCTGGGATTCCCAAGTTGCCCCCTTTTCGTTTTGGCGGTGAACGTGAGAAATTCAGGGGATTTATTAATCAATGCAATCTTTTTTTTTCTGCACATGCTTCACAATTTCCCACTGAACGATCTAAGGTGCTTACTATAATTATGTTGCTTACCAACAAGGCTTTGATGTGGGCAAACCCTCTGATTGAGACTGAGGATGATTGTTTGAATCACCTTGATGATTTTATTTCAGCCATGGGGCAGGTGTTTGATAACCCCAATCGAGGTGCAACAGCTGAAGCAGCCATGTTAGCTTTGCGCCAAGGTAAGCACTCGGTAGCTGAATATGCCTTGGATTTCAGGAGATGGGCCCTTGATACCACCTGGGACAGTTCCGCCAAAAAATCTATTTTTCGAAAGGGGTTATCTCCACTGATTAAGGATGAACTTGCTCGTGCCGACCCTCCCACTGCGTTAGGTGACTTTATTAACTACTGCATCCGTATTGATACTCGTCTGACTGAACGCAGGCAAGAGAGATGGTTCGAAAGCAATCGTACTAACCTTTTCCTACCTTCCTCTCCAGCTAAGGAACCTTTGAGTAGGATTACACGGGAACCTGAACCCATGCAGGTAGACTCTTTACAACGACGGGTTAGTGATGCACGCAAGGAACATCGTTTTAAGGAGAATCTATGTTTCTATTGTGGTAAGTCAGGGCACTTCATTATAAACTGCCCCAGCCGTTCTCGTAAGACTACTGCAGCACTCATTCATTGTGAGTGTTGCGAGAGGGGATCTGTCAGGTCCGAGCCTCAGGCTCCAGAGAGATCTGCAGCAACAGATCTTGATTTCTCGGACTTAAACTCCGTTACCTCTGAGGACGTTGACTGTGTAAACGCTGCCATTTTTCAAGTTTCCTCAGCGGTGTCCCAGCTGAGTTGTAAAAAAACAATTCTCATTGCTTTCTTTCCATCAAACTCTGGGTTGACTCAGCTTGGGTGTCTAGCTCTGCTATGATCGACTCAGGGGCAAGTGGAAATTTTATGGATGTCTCCTTTGCTCTGAAACAGGGAATACGTTCAGTGAAGAAGGCTACTCCAGTACAGATGGAAACTGTGGATGGCTCCCTGCTGACCTCTGGACCAGTGGATCAGGAAACAGAGCCTTTGAGGGTTCTTATGGGTAAAGATCATCAAGAGAAACTGTCCTTTATGCTTATCTCTTCTCCCCACTTTCCCATTATTCTAGGGCTACCATGGCTGCAGGCTCAGAATCCTACCATTAACTGGGAGACCAAGGAATTACACTTTCCAGAGAAACAGATGAGTCCAAAAGTTTCAGCTTGCTCTGTTCCTAAAGGAATCATGTCAGTCCCTGAACTACCAGCTGTATACCAGGACTATGTGGATTTATGTGACAAGAAGAACGCTGACCAGCTTCCTCCTCACCGTCCATATGATTGTCCAATTGAATTATTGCCTGGAGCAGAGATACCTTTTGGTAAGATCTACCCCCTGGCGGGGCCCGAGCTAAAGGCTTTAAAGGATTACATAGATGAAAATCTAGCCAAGGGCTTCATACGCCCCTCTTCATCTCCTGCAGGTGCACCCATCTTCTTTGTAAAGAAGAAAGATGGATCTCTGAGACCATGCGTAGACTATAGGGAACTCAATAAGGTTACTATTAGAAACCGTTATCCATTGCCTTTAATCCCTGAGTTATTGGAGAGAGTGCGACATGCCAAAATTTTTTCTAAACTAGATCTTCGTGGGGCCTATAACTTAGTCCGTATTAGACCTGGGGATGAATGGAAGACTGCATTCAGGTCACGCTATGGACACTTTGAATATCTAGTTATGCCTTTTGGTCTGAGTACCGCCCCAGCCACTTTCCAACACTTGGTGAATGACATCTTCAGGGATCTCCTAGATACATTCGTGGTAATTTATTTGGATGATATTCTAATTTTTTCTAACTCCACAGAGGAACATCATGGACATGTGAGAATGGTCTTGGAACGTCTAAGACAAAATCATCTTTACATCAAACTTGAAAAGTGTGAATTCCATAGGACCGAAATTCAATTTCTGGGGTATGTACTGTCTACACAAGGAATTAGTATGGATGGAAGCAAAACCCAAGCCATCAAGGATTGGCCAAGTCCTAGAAATGTGAAGGAGGTACAGCGCTTCATCGGGTTTGCCAACTTCTATAGACGTTTCATTAGAAATTTCTCTGAGGTAGTGTCACCTATCACTCAACTTACCCGGAAAGAGTCTAGGTTTTCCTGGACTCCCAAGCCCAGGAAGCATTTTCCCGTCTAAAAGATAAATTTACCACTGCACCTATCCTAGTACATCCCAACCCCGAGCTTGCCTTCATAATAGAGGTGGATGCTTCAGACTGTGCCGTTGGAGCTATACTCTCTCAGAGAACAGGTGAGAAGAATGTCTTGCATCCCTGTGCCTTCTTTTCCCAGCAGTTGTCTTCGGCTGAGAGGAACTACGATATGGGCAATAGAGAGTTGTTGGCCGTTATTGCCGCCTTCAAAGAATGGAGACACCTTCTTCAGGGAGCTGCACAGCAAATAGTCGTCCTGACAGACCATCGTAACCTTGAGTTTATCAGGTCGGCTAAGTGCCTGACTCCTCGCCAGGCTCGCTGGAATCTTTTCTTAAACCAATTTAATTTTATCATCTCTTATAGACCAGGATCGCGCAATGGAAAGGCTGATGCACTCTCTAGGATTTACTCAGCAGAGACACGTCCAATTACTCCTCCTAAGACTATTCTTCCTGACTCTAGATTCCTAGGAGTAATTCATAATCAAGACCTACTTAAGGACATCAAGGAAGCATACCATGCGGATTCCTTTTTGGCACAACCCCCAAGGGACGTAAGTCTTGTCTTTAAGAATGGTGTGTGGATTCAGGGACAACGTCTGTATATTCCTGAAACAGTCAGATTAAGAGTATTGCAACTCATTCACGATTCCAAGATAGCTGGGCATAGAGGAATTCTAAAGACACAGGAATTTCTTTCTCGTTTCTTTTGGTGGCCCACTTGCAGGAAGGATGTTTTGAATTATGTCACTTCATGTGAGGTCTGTGCAAGATGCAAAACACCTCGCTCCTCACCAACTGGTCTGTTACAGCCTCTTCCCACCCCGTCCCGCCCGTGGGGATCCATTTCTATGGACTTCATTGTGGAGTTACCAACCTCTCAGGGGAAGAACACCATTCTAGTGGTGGTTGACCGTCTAACAAAGGCAGCTCATTTTATCCCTTGTGTCGGCTTACCCACTGCAAAACAGACATCAGATTTGATGATTAAAGATGTGTTTCGCTTACATGGAGTACCGGATGAGGTTATTTCGGATCGAGGGGTGCAATTCACTTCTAGGTTTTGGCAAAATTTCTGTGCAGCATTGGACATTAAAGTAAACCTTTCTTCTGCTTTTCATCCCCAGACTAATGGACAGACCGAACGAACCAATCAAACCCTGGAGCAGTATCTCCGCTGCTTTATCTGCCACCTACAGGATGATTGGGTGGATCTACTTCCATTAGCTGAGTTCTCGTATAACAACTCTCAGAGTGCCTCCACTAAACAGTCTCCTTTTTACTCTAATCTAGGTTATCATCCTAACATTCTACCACGATTTCCCATAGAAACGCCTTTACCAGCAGTGGCTGAAAGAATCACGTCTTTACAGAAGAATATGGATCTTCTAAAGGAAAATCTGGAATCGCTCAAGAAAGGTACAAGAAAGCAGCAGATAAATTTCGTAAACCTGCACCAGCTTTCAAGGTAGGAGACTTGGTCTGGCTGTCAACCAGAAATCTTAAGTTAAGGATTCCATCGTCTAAGTTGGGACATAAGTACATTGGACCCTATAAAATCAGTAAAATTATAAGTGCCGTTGCTTGTCGTCTTCAACTGCCCAGAACTATGAGAATCCACCCTGTCTTTCATGTATCCCTACTAAAGGCTGCGACACCCAATACGTTTCCTGGACGTTCCTCTCCTTGCCCTGACCCAGTGCTAGTCGATGGTCAGGAAGAATTTGTGGTGGAAAGGATTTTAGATTCCAGGTTGTATAGAAATCAGTTACAATATCTGATTAAATGGCAGGGCTACCCAGTGGAGGACAACTCATGGGAACCGGTCAATAACGTTAATGCTCCTCGCTTGCTCCGTCAGTTTCATCAGAGGTACCCACACAAGCCTGGTCTGAGGCCATCCGGAGGTTGTCCTTAAGGGGGGAGTAATGTAAGGTTCTATGTATATATTCCTGAAACTCAGTTTGTTCGTCAGCCATTTTACTTTCTGTCTTGCTGCAGCTATCTTGCCCTCAGTCAAAATGGAGTTTCCAGCTTGCATGTTCCCGCCCTGATTCTCTCCTTTGCTTCTTAAGCAGCCACAGCTGAGCAATCAGTGCTTCAGAATCTAGCCTGCAGTGAACCTGTGACTTGACTCCTGTAAGCCTTGGACCTTGTACTCCAGCTATTCCTACTGAGGAACTCTGAAGCACTTGTGGACTCTGAACCCTGCTCTTTGAAAGACCCACGTTTGCATGGACTTACGGTAACAGAGAAGAAGATCCTGAATCTGTATTGGAGAGTGATTGCTGAGCTTGGATTACTCTGGCCTGCTGTGTCTCCTGTTTCTGTGTCTGCAAACTGTGTGACTATTTCTGCCAACTTGTATGAAGTAATACAGGACTTTTCTATATCAAACCTGTGACTCCTGTGTTTTCATCGCACCCAAGCACAAGACGCTATATGAACTGTACTACATACATTACAGTGTTTCTATACGAATGCACAAAGCATGGGCAACAAACAAGGAGAACTGGAGCTACTAACGCAGGAGAAGAAATATGATGTCATTGGAATCACTGAGACTTGGTGGGACGATACACATGATTGGAATACAAGGCTAGAAGGATACAACTTATTTGCAAGAAACAGACTTGATAAACGAGGAGGAGGTGTTGCATTGTATGTTAGAAAAGCGTATATCTGCACAGAGATTGACGCTTCAGAGACTGGGAGTTCTGTGGAAACTGTTTGGGTAAGAATACAAGGACAGAACAATGGAAAGGACACCATTGTAGGCATTTACTACAGGCCGCCTGTGCAAGCTGAAGATATGGATGAACTCTTTATGCATCAAATGGCCAAGTTCTCCAAAAAATATGACATAGTGGTCATGGGAGATTTCAACTATCCAGACATTTGTTGGGAATCTCTCTCAGGCAAAACTAACAGGTCCAGGAAATTCTTATCCTCTCTTGCTGACAACTTTATCTTCCAAAAGGTAATGGAGAAAACAAGGGGATCTGCTACCTTGGATCTAATCCTCATAAACAGGGAGGAAATGGTGGAGGAGGTAAGAGTGGCTGGGACTCTAGGAGGTAGTGACCATGCTATTTTAGAATTTTGGATAACAAGAGGAGGAAGACCTGTGAAGACTCAGACGTCAAGGTTAGATTTCAGAAAGGCAGATTTTAAGGAACTCAGAAAGAGAATTGGAGGGATCCAATGGCTGGATATCCTTAAGGACAAAAATGTCCAGGAAGGATGGAAAATCTTGAAAAATGAGATTCTCAAAGCACAATCGTTAACAATTCCGAAAAGAGGGAAGAATGGGAAGCATTTAAGGAAACCAGGATGGATGAACATAGAACTTAAACACATGCTAAAAAGGAAGAAAGAAATGTTTATCAAATGGAAAGAGGGAGGCATATCTAAAGAAGAATATAATGCCGTCTGCAGAACCTGCAGGGCACAAATCAGATTATCTAAAGCTGACAATGAATTAAGGCTTGCAAGTGACGTCAAAAGCAACAAAAAAGGATTTTGGGGATACGTCAAAAGTAAAAGAAAAGTCAAAGATGCTATAGGATTTTTACAGGATGAAAATGATGAAATGGTAAGTCAGGATGTTGAGAAGGCTGAACTTTTAAATTCCTATTTTGCATCTGTTTTCTCTCAGAAAGGAAATGTAACATCAACTGATCTTCACTGTCCTATTAAAGGAATAGAAGAATCCAGGATATCTATAAACAGAAAGACAGTGAGGAAACACTTAGCTAACATAAATGAATTCAAGTCTCCAGGTCCAGATGAATTACACCCCAGGGTACTGAAGGAGATAGCAGAAGAAATTCTTGAACCACTGTCCATAATCTTTGAAAATTCTTGGAGAACAGGAGAAGTCCCAGAAGACTGGAGAAGAGCAAATGTTGTTCCTATCTTCAAAAAGGGGAAGAAGGTGGACCCAGGGAACTACAGGCCGGTGAGTCTAACTTCTATACCAGGAAAGATCTTTGAACAAATTATTAAAGAACATGTATGCAAGTACCTGGATAAGAATGAAGTGATTAAACAGAGTCAGCATGGGTTTGTAACTAATAAGTCATGTCAGACTAACTTAATTTCCTTCTATGACAAAATCACTGACTGGGTGGATCAGGGAAATGCTGTAGATATAGTATATCTTGACTTCAGCAAAGCATTTGACAAAGTATCTCACACAATCCTTATTGAAAAAATGACTAAGTATGGAATGGACAAGGCAACTGTTAGGTGGATTCATAACTGGCTTAGTGATCGGACCCAAAGAGTGGTTGTAAATGGCTGCACATCCAGTTGGAAGAATGTCTCAAGTGGGGTACCACAAGGCTCTGTTTTGGGCCCTGTATTGTTCAACATCTTTATCAATGATTTAGATGAAGGAATTGAGGGTAAACTGATCAAATTTGCTGATGACACAAAGCTAGGAGGGGTAGCTAATACTAGAGAAGAGAGAGAGAGGATTCAAAAAGATATACATAAACTGGAGCAGTGGGCAGCAACTAACAGAATGGATTTTAACAGGGAAAAATGCAAAGTACTACATCTGGGCAATAAAAATGAAAAAAGCATGTACAAAATGGGAGGAATAGGGCTAAGTAACAGCACATGTGAAAAAGACTTGGGTATACTAATTGATCACAGACTTAACATGAGTCAACAGTGTGATGCAGCAGCAAAAAAGGCAAATGCAATTCTAGGATGTATCAACAGAAGCATACAGTCTAGATCACGTGAGGTCATTATTGCCCTCTACTCCTCTTTGGTCAGACCTCATCTGGAATACTGTGTCCAGTTTTGGGCACCACATTTTAAAAAAGACATCAACAAACTGGAGCAAGTTCAGAGAAGAGCCACCAGAATGGTGACCGGTCTGCAAACCATGTCCTATGAGGAACGGTTGCAGGATTTGGGAATGTTTAGCTTGCAAAAAAGAAGACTGAGAGGAGACTTAATAGCTGTCTACAAATATCTCAAGGGCTGTCACATTGTAGAAGGATCATCTTTATTCTCATTTGCACAAGGAAAGACTAGAAGCAATGGGATGAAACTGAATGGGAGGAGACACAGATTAGATATTAGAAAAAACTTTTTGACAGTTAGGGTGATCAATGAGTGGAACAGGCTGCCACAAGAGGTGGTGAGTTCTCCTTCAATGGAAGTCTTCAAACAGAGGCTGGATAGACATCTGTCTGGGATGATTTAGAGAATCCTGCTTTGAGCAGGGGGTTGGACCAGAAGGCCCAGGAGGTCCCTTCCAACTCTACCATTCTATGATTCTATGATTCTATGATAATTCTATCTCACCCCCTTACACAAGGATTAAGCATTAACAATTATTCTACAGTGCTTCAGACTTATTGTTAGCAGCGGATTAACCAGCGTAACATCCGGAGTCAGCAACAGAGAATGTAGATTTATTCACATCCAGTATAGACAGCTTACAACACAGCATGAAATGTGATCAGCCTGATATCTGCTATGGCTGCAGCATGAAAAAAAACATTACAACAACACAGGAAGAGAAGGAGGAGGCATCCTGTCTGTGAGTGAGGGTTTTTTTTTTTTACAAAACTTTGTTAACAACCTCACAATATGCACAACATATCAAACAGTACAGTAGTAGTTGTTGCAATACATACAAATCAATATGCATTATTCCAACACCCCCACTCAACAACTACTTATCCTCTTATTCCCACTGTGGTTCTCAATTCTTGGAACCTGGCTCGTGGCAATGGCCTTGTCATAATGTCAGCTAGCATCTTATCAGTTTCACAATAGACAAACTGAATTATGCCACTATCTATCAAATCACGTAGATGATGGTGTCTGACGTCAATGTGCTTGGTTCTAGCACTGATCTTTTCACTGCATGCAAGTTTAATGCATCCTTGGTTGTCCTCATAAATCACCGTCGGCTGAGTTGACGGTTTGCCAAGATCGTCCATCAGTTGTCTTAGCCAAACGACCTCCTGGCTTACATAGGCTGCGGACACATACTCCGCTTCTGTGGATGACAAGGCAACAGACACTTGTTTCCTACTAGACCAGGAGATTGAACTTTCTCCAACTTTAAACAAGTATCCGCTTGTGGATTTACGATCACGCGAATCACCAGCCCAATCCGCATCTATATAGCCGGTAAGTTCTAGATCTCCCGCTGCAGATAGTTTTAAATTTACATCTTGCGTTTCTTTCAAATATCGCAGAAGTCTTTTAACAGCATTCCAGTCTGTTTGGCGCGGTTTTTCCACATATCTGCAAAGGATTCCAACTGTTGTTGTGATATCCGGTCGAGTCATAGTTGATATGTACAGAAGTGCCCCCACTGCCTGACGATATTTCTCATTGTTAGGCAACAGGTCATCTTCTTCTTCCAGCTTCAGGTAGGATGGTTCCATTGGGGTTGATATACAGTGCCTACAAGTAGTATTCAACCCCCTGCAGATTTAGCTGGTTTGATAAGATGCAAATAAGTTAGAGCCTTCAAACTGCAAACGAGAGTAGGATTTATTAACAGAAGCATAAATCTTACAAAACAAAAAGTTATGTTGCTCAGTTGAATTTTAATAAATTTTAAACATAAAAGTGTGGGTCAATTATTATACAACCCCTATGTTTAATATTTCGTGGAATAACCCTTGTTTGCAATTACAGCTAATAATCGTCTTTTATAAGACCTGATCAGGCCGGCACAGGTCTGTGGAGTTATCTTGGCCCACTCCTCCATGCAGATCTTCTCCAAGTTATCTAGGTTCTTTGGGTGTCTCATGTGGACTTTAATCTTGAGCTCCTTCCACAAGTTTTCAACTGGGTTAAGGTCAGGAGACTGACTAGGCCACTCCAACACCTTGACTTTTTCCCTCTTGAACCAGGTCTTGGTTTTCTTGGCTGTGTGCTTTGGGTCGTTGTCTTGTTGGAAGATGAAATTACGACCCATCTTAAGATCCTTGATGGAGGAGCGGAGGTTCTTGGCCAAAATCTCCAGGTAGGCCGTGCTATCCATCCTCCCATGGATGCGGACCAGATGGCCGGGCCCCTTGGCTGAGAAACAGCCCCACAGCATGATGCTGCCACCACCATGCTTGACTGTAGGGATGGTATTCTTGGGGTCGTATGCAGTGCCATCCAGTCTCCAAACGTCACGTGTGTGGTTGGCACCAAAGATCTCGATCTTGGTCTCATCAGACCATAGAACCTTGAACCAGTCTGTCTCAGAGTCCTCCAAGTGATCATGAGCAAACTGTAGACAAGCCTTGACATGACGCTTTGAAAGTAAAGGTACCTTACGGGCTCGTCTGGAACGGAGACCATTGCGGTGGAGTACGTTACTTATGGTATTGACTGAAACCAATGTCCCCACTGCCATGAGATCTTCCCGGAGCTCCTTCCTTGTTGTCCTTGGGTTAGCCTTGACTCTTCGGACAAGCCTGGCCTCGGCACGGGAGGAAACTTTCAAAGGCTGTCCAGGCCGTGGAAGGCTAACAGTAGTTCCATAAGCCTTCCACTTACGGATGATGCTCCCAACAGTGGAGACAGGTAGGGCCAACTCCTTGGAAAGGGTTTTGTACCCCTTGCCAGCCTTGTGACCCTCCACGATCTTGTCTCTGATGGCCTTGGAATGCTCCTTTGTCTTTCCCATGTTGACCATGTATGAGTGCTGTTCACAAGTTTGGGGAGGGTCTTAAATAGTCAGAAAAGGCTGGCAAAAGAGATCATTAATCCACACATGTGAAGCTCATTATTCTTGGTGCCTGAACTACTTCTTAATACTTTAGGGGGACCAAACAGAATTCTTGTGGTTTGAGGGGTTGAATAATAAATGACACTCTGAATTAACTTTTAAAGTTTTAAAAAAAAAAAAAAAAAAATTAAAACAAAAATTTTTGCAGCAGTGCATTTCCCACTTCCAGGCTGATCTACAGTACAAATGTCACAATGCCAAGTTAATTCCGCATGTGTCAACCAGCTAAATCTGCAGGGGGTTGAATACTACTTGTAGGCACTGTACCTTTGGCCTCTGACATTCCAAATTGATTCAGAATCGAATTAATTTTTGCACTTTGGTTTAGAAGAAAACTCCCATCTTCCTCTCTCTGGATTTGGATTCCTAGATAATATGTAAATTGCCTCTTCAAACAAAGAGGACTTGTACTCTATAGCGCCACCTATTGGAAGTAGCGATCCTACAAGTCACAATCAACCCTTTAACGAGTCTTGTAATATGACAATATGTCACACTTCCAAGGTCTTTTGTTTCAAAATGCTGATTCAGAATTTCAGTCATTTTTCCAATTTCTGCGTCTTCTTGATGAACTACATTCACATCGTCCACATATAAGAGAATATACATCCACTTTCCATCTGTATATTTTGTGTATAAGCATGGATCTGCTTGACCTCTTTTAAATCCTTCTTCCAACAAGACTTTACTCATCTTGGTGTTCCATGCAGTTGCTGATTGCTTAAGAACATAGAGAGATTTTTGTAGTTTGCAAACAAGATTCTCTTCACCTCTTTTTACATAACCTTCAGGTTGAGTCATGTATAAGTCCTCCTCAATGTCACCATTTAAGAATGCAGTTTTTATATCCAAATGTCTGACATACATCTTTTGTACAGCAGCTACAGCTAACAAAGCTCTGAACGTAGTCTGTTTAGCGACTGGAGCAAATGTAGCATCGTAATCTTCGCCATACTTTTGAGAATATCCTTTTGCGACCAACCTTGCTTTAAATCTGTGGACTTTACCTTCAGAGTCATATTTGGTTTTAAAGACCCACTTGCACTTGATTGCCTTTTTGCCCTGTGGTAGCTTGGTGAGTTTCCAAGTTTGGAGTTGATGAAGCGACTTGATTTCTTCATTAGCGGCATCAATCCACTTTGTTCTTTCATGGATAGGTAGTCCTTGCATTTCATCCCATGACTGCGGCTCTGACTCAGGTAGTGTCTTGACAATGTAGGATAGACGTTTAGCTGGTATACCTTTGTTTGATCTTGACGATCTTCTGATTTCAGATTCTTCTGATTTTTCTGTTGTTCCTTCAGTGGTTGAAGAATCCAGCCAGACTTCTACATCCTCCTTGTTGTTGTCTTGTAATTGTGACTTCAGCTGGACTACTGGCGTGATGTCACAAAACTTGGTAGATACAAAGTTCTCATCAATCACTACATCTTAGCTTATTGTGACCTTGTTTGTTTCTGGGTGTAGAATCCTATAACCTTTCTGGGTTTCACTGTAGCCTACCAGGATACCTTCTTTAGCGTGAAATTCCCACTTAGTTCGCTTTTCTTTGGGAATATGTACAAATGCTTTACTTCCGAATATTCTTATGTGGTGCAGTTTTGGCTTTCTGCTGTTCCATTGCTCAAATGGAGTTTTCTCTGTAGCTTTACCTGGTAGTCTTTTCTGAAGATAGCAAGCTGTCATGATTGCCTCACCCCAATATGTTGTAGGCAGATTTGCATCAAATAACATACTTCTTGCACTTTCACAGAGTGTTCGGTTCCTTCTTTCCGCAACACCATTTTGCTCAGGGTTGTACGGTACAGTGGTCTGAAATAGGATTCCATTTTTCTTTAGAATGTTCTGTGTCTCATTGCTTGTATATTCAGTCCCATTATCTGCACGTAGAATCTTTGGCATTCTTCCAAATTTATTATATACCTCAGCTAGATATATTTCAAGTTTCTCTGGAACTTCTATCTTGCTGTGAAGCAGATGGACAACTGTATATCTGGAATGATCATCAATAAATGTGAGAAAATATCTCCTCTTCCCAGGAGTCTGAGTGCTCATTGGATCACAGACATCTGTGTGTATTAAATCTAGTGGCTGTTCTGTTCTTGTAGTACTTCTCTTAGGAAAAGCTTTTCTAGACATTTTCCCTTTGATGCAGCTAGTACACTTCATTGTCTGGTTACATAGATCAATTGTGATATCATCAGCTAGTTGCTTCTGAACTAACTTTCCTATTGCTTCTGGGTCTCTGTGTGCCAGACGCCTATGCCATACATGAATACAGTTATTGTGCTCTTCTGTTGAGCAGTATACACACACTCTTTACATTTCAGCTGATAAAGTTCATCTGTGATTTTTCCCTTTGCTAGTGTGTGACCCGCTTTTGAGATGATGCAGCTATCATGCTTAAATGTAACTTCATTTCCTTGTTTTGTGAGTTTCTTCACAGATAGTAAATTACTCTCAAGACTAGGCACATAGAGCACATCTTTTACTGGGATCTTCCTGCTTTATGTTGGTGAGATTTGACAATCAATATAACCATCTCCTATGCCTTCTGAACTCATGTACTGACCATTAGCCATAATCACTTTCTCTGACTTATTTTGATTAAGCTTAGAAAAGAAGTCTCTGTTATTAGTCATGTGACTAGTTGCTCCAGAGTCTATACACCATGCATGCTTTGATGTATTTGCACTGACAGTAAATGCAATTTCAGTATTCACAGAATCATTTTCTCCAGACACAGCACTCTTAACCCTTTGCTGACTGTTTTGCTTTTTCAGCTGATTCATTCTAGCTTTCCAAACTCTGCAATCGGCTTTCAAATGTCCTGATTTCTTGCAAACAAAACATTCACGTGTTTCTTTTAGGTGCTTTCTGTCATCATATAGACTCTGTGTTTGTAAAGCAGACTCTGTCTTGGTGCTTATACATTCTGCCTTCCGTTTATATTCATCTATAAGCTTCCCTCTTACATACTCCAGAGTAAGCTCATCATCTGGGCGCGCATCTAGTGCGGTCACAAGCGTGTCATAGCTCTCTGGAAGACCACTAAGCAGTAATGCGGCTACATGAAAGTCCTTCAGATCTTCCTCAATGCCTCTCAAGCGTTCTACAAGCTTTAGAATACTCCTGATATACTCCTGCATATCCTGGCCTTTCTGTAGCTTAGACTGGTACAGTTTTCTCATAAGATGCAGTTTATTGCTTAAATTAATCCTCTCATGTACCTTTTGCAGCTGCTCCCACATTTCTCTTGCAGTATCACATTTACACACATGAACAATCTGATCATCATCTATGCTGAGTGATATGGTACTCTGTGCTTTCTGATCCATCTCTATCCACTCCTGTGGTACTGGGTCAGGTTTAGGCTCCTGTGTGTATTTCCACGTACCTTCCCTTATCAGCAGCATCTTCACTTTGAATTTCCAGGATTGATAGTTCTGGTTAATGAGACTTGGTACTGTAAACTTCATGGAGTTGCTGCTGCTGGTGGCCATCTTTGCTGTCTTTCTTTCTTTTCTTTTCTCTGTGTTCTGGGGATCTCTGGGACTCTAGGACTCTGGGCACTCTGGGAACTCTGGGCCCATAACCTGTTAGCAGCGGATTAACCAGCGTAACATCCGGAGTCAGCAACAGAGAATGTAGATTTATTCACATCCAGTATAGACAGCTTACAACACAGCATGAAATGTGATCAGCCTGATATCTGCTATGGCTGCAGCATGAAAAAAAACATTACAACAACACAGGAAGAGAAGGAGGAGGCATCCTGTCTGTGAGTGAGGGTTTTTTTTTTTTTTTTACAAAACTTTGTTAACAACCTCACAATATGCACAACATATCAAACAGTACAGTAGTAGTTGTTGCAATACATACAAATCAAAATGCATTATTCCAACACTTATAGTGGCATGTAAAAGTTTGGGGACCCCCTGGTCAATATTACTGTTATTGTGAACAGTCAAAGGGAACCTGGCAGCAGGATTGTGCACAGTAACCTACACACAGTGTCAGGTTGGTGTCGTTACACTTATTAAAATGATACCTTGGTTGATTAAATGCGTCTTGTGATTGTTGTTTAATCATCAAGAATCATCAAGATCTACTGCTGGCAGCTTCTTTTGCAATAGCCGACCAATGATGTCCCAGATGTGCTTGATAAGAGACAAGTCCGAAGATGCTGAAGGCCATGGTAGTATGTTTACATCACATAGGCTGCTCACTGTAGTATGTGCCGTATGAGGTCTGGCATTGTCGTGTTGACAAATACGACTGGTTACACTGTAAGGAGGAATACTAGGATGCAGGTGCCTGCAGCATGCTGGGGCCAGAACTGCTGAGGCGGCATCCCATGTTGCCTGGGGGAAAGAATAGAGGACAGGACAGGCCCCATGACCCAGGAAGAGGGGGCGTGACTAAGCCAGGCAGTGAGGAAGCAGAGCTGAAAGCGCGCGAAGAGACAGTGAGTTTCCCGCTGGCAGTGAGTGCAGAGGCAGGCGTGCGGTGCGCTCCGCAGGGTGACAGCACGGAGACAAGCTGAGACAGGATTAAGCGAGCGCTCCAGAGAGACAATGTGTGTGCAGAGCGCCATGTGCCCGGCTAGACAGAGTGCTGTGCTCGAGCGGAGGATCGGGGGTCAGGTGCAGAACCCTGAGGTGCGTCCGCCATTGCTTACAAATGCACAGCGGCACCTGTGTGAGACAGAGACTACTGCAGCGATCCTCACTTTGGCTGGTACATAGAGGAGCGCACACTGAGCAGAGTCGTTCAGAGTAGCCATTCAGATGACGGCAGCTGCTCAGAGAGACATGTGCCACGAGGAACTTTGCAGAGAGCTTTACTCTTTGCTCCGCAGGTAAACGCAGGTAAACGGACTAGAGGCTCTGCGGAAGGTACCGGATACCGACCACTGCCGCCAGAAGACTGACCATCGTTTAAAGGACCCCATGTGTAGACATCTTCCTGGCCGATGCTACAATCCCTGCGGGATCATCTGTGGAGGAGGAACATAAAGGACATGATAAGTTGATAATTGGACTGCTACTATTCTGCATTTGCTTCTTTTTGCATTAACCACTCAATCATTTCTCTCCCTGCAAGGAGTTAACCCCCTGTTAATTAAACTGTTAAATTGTTAACCCTTGCTCTGTCTGCCTTGCGTCACTGCATCCCTCAACCTGCTTACAACACCACCAATGTAAATGTCGATGTAACGCTGAAGTGTTAGGGTTCCTGGAATGAAGTTTAGAGTGGTCCAACTCTCATACATTTGCAGGTCTGACATCCAGTCTGGTTCTCTGTGGCAGTCAGTCTTTACTTTTGCACCTTGTATGGTCCGACATCCTGGGCACATGTTGTAACTTATAATTAGAAGTCATGACGTGCATCGCAAATGTTGTTATGATGTTGCGGGGCCTAGTAAGAACCAGAAACATCAAGGATGCCAGTAGGAGGACGCTTGGCACAGAAGTGATGACCAATCTCCATGGTGGACCAAACTGGATGCCGGACCAGGGCAGCACCAAAATGAGTTGATCATCTCAAGTCTGTTGCAGATGGCAACTAGTGCAACAAATGGAACAAGGTAGAAGCAGTTGGACAGATGAGATGAGCTCAGCGGTGTAATTCAGGATGCAACCCTCAACAGTTCTTTAAAGGGGTTGTTTGCGACTTTATCAGTGATGGCCTGACCTTAAGAATAGGTCATCAATGTTTGCTGTGTCGGCGGTGGCCAGAATTGCTCAATTGCGGAGCTACTCAGCACAGCTCCGTTGACGTTATAGTGGTCGCAGCAGGGTACTGCACATCCACCACCTATAAGTTAATAGGGGGTGGATGTGCAGTACCCGGCCGCGGCCATTATTCGGTCAACGGAGCTGTGCAGCTCTGAAGCTGAGCAGTTCTGGCTGTCGCCAAAACCGTGAACAGCTGGGGTTGCACCCCCACCAATCGGACATCGATGATCATCAATGGTAAAGTCATAGACAACCCCTTTAACATTGCCAACAGTCAAGAAGTGGTTAAATTCAGACTGTAACCTGAAATGAAACCCTGTTCTTCTGAACTCAGTTATGACTGCGGATGCCGTCTCTAGATAAAAAGCGCACAGAATAATTCCTTTCATTTTCCTCTCCCATGTATTTAACATTTTACCACCCAGCAGTCTCAAAAGCAGCAACTCTTGTTTATTCAAGTCCCTAAAGGCCAGTAATCCTTGTTTTCAGGTTATCACACTGCTCCATAATGAGGAGGAACTGACATGTGATTAATATGCAGAATACATATTACCCATGCATATGATTTCCAGAAGCTCAGGAACCATCTCTGCTCCCACACTTGTTTTCTTTCTGCTATATGAGGAATAGGCTAGTGCACTTGAATTACATGACCCTAGGGTAATCTCATAAGCATATCACAGCCCAATGTCAGTAAGAAATATTGCATATTGCCAAGAATTCAATCGCTTTATTCTTTGAATTACCATCTTAAAGTTCAATTATAGAGCCTTCTCTCAAAACTTAGAGAGAACCCGTCACCTCTCCTAACATGTCTATTTTTGTTACTATTTACCATATATCCCCCATTGGAGAACTTTTTCTTAGAATTTTGTATAGTGCTGTCCCTCTGTTACTCCTCATGGAAATGTATAAGTAAGCTATCAAATAGGTGTTACCATTCCCCTTATCATAGGGTGTGTACTGATTGGTAAGGGACCAAGTGTGTAGTGTCACGCCTAATTGACAAAGGTAGTTTTTTTGTGACTACCCCCCCCCAAAATAGAGATTTTTTTCATTTTACACTTCCTACTAATACTGAATGCAGCAGCCAGGATGATATTCCTCACCAACCGTTACACTGAAGCCTCTGCCCTGTGCTTGTCGTTGCACTGGTTACCCATCCACCACAGAGTGACAACAAAATACTAAGACTACAATATAAACTTATTACTCTCACCCACAAAGCGCTGAACCCTTTAGCACCACTCTACATCTCCTCCCTTGTCTCAGTCTACCACCCTACCCGTGCCCTCCATTCCACTAATGACCTAAGATTAACATCCTCAATAATCTGAACCTCCCACTCCCGTCTCCAAGACTTCTCACGTGCTGCGCCAATTCTTTTGAATACACTACCCAGAACAATTTGATTAATCACCAATACCCACAGTTTTATGCGTACCTAAAAACGCATTTCTTCAGACTGGCCTACCACCTCACCTCACTTAGCTAACTATTCCTGTTTTGCTCATACAACATTTTCTTCAAAACCAGAAACCTTGCTATCCTCTGTTCTAACACCCTTCATGCATAGAATAGAAGAGAGGAAATGATCCAGCTTCCAAGCTTGCAAAAATTTATTGGATTAAAAATTATTAATAGATTCCATCATGACTGTAGACACAGCTACGCGTTTCGAGCATCCATTGCATTCTTTAACAAAGCAATTAATAGCCCTGTATATCTGTATTCTTACATGTACTGGTTGCTTACCGATTCATGCAGCATTACATGAACACCCGATTTATTACATTGACGCTGTAAGGGGGATGATATTTGACAGTTATATCTTTGTCTTCCTCCCTCATCTCGGTACCTTGTACTATCAATGCATGTCTGTTTGTTATACATAAAGGTACTGAAACACCCTAAAGTGTATTACCATCCTGTCTCATTGATATTGCTACACCATTAGATGCACCACTATATTACTGTCTGTAAATAATATATATCTATGTGTTGTTGTATTCTTATAATAGGGTAAGTGTAGTATTTAGTATGGTCACTAGATGGGGGCATGTTAGTCTCCACAGTCCTTAGGCAGTGTGTAGTTTAACGATAGGGTTAAGAGTAGGCGGGGTTGCTGTGTAGTAAGCCAGAGACATTTCCTTGTTAGAGTTAGTTAGGGCTGGGCACCCGTACAGTGCACAAAGGCCATAGGCTCGGACAGCACAGCAGCCATCCACCATAGTAGGCACCACAGCAGCGGACTGAAGCAGTTGGGGAGCCAGAAAGGGACTCCAGAATGTGGCAACTCATTGCATGGGCTGATACCCTGAGGACCGGGGCGAAACGGCCTGGGGAACCCACTGATGCAGTGAGTACAGCATGTGAAGAAGCGGTCCCAGAGCAGGGGACAGTACAGAGGGCAGAATCCTCTCCCAGGGGCTTATGACTGCAGGAACTAATGATCTTGTGTCTGGGGCAAAACAGATCGAGGGATGCGTATCTGTAGTAGAGCTTGTAAGGGAAACAGGCACTGGGTATACGGTTTATGATCCCACCGCTGCCACCAATTGTGATGAAAAATATCAATCGCAGGGTGAGTATATTTAGGTATCCCACCACTGCCACCAATATGTCACCAGCAGCAGAGATTTATATATATCCCACTTTCCAGTTCTGGTTTGGAACACACAGCTCTCTGGTGCCCCCTTACCCTCAGGTCAGTCAGGGAACTGCACCTAGGATAAGTAGTTGCCAGATGGGCCGCCTGGATGTGTACTGGCTATTAGGCACGCTACAGAGTGGGAAATATAACTACTCCCAGCCGAAGCCAGGCAATACGCTTATAAAACCCGTTCCGTTACTGCCAGTTTTACCCCACAAGCCCAATACACACTTCGCTGCCACCAGCTCCGATTCGTAATTAATACGGATCCGAAGCCAACCCAAATTAGTAGCGTAATTCACTTCAGAGGATGTGACAGTACCCTATAGAGCAAGGAGAAACAAAGCTAGTAATTTTATATATTTTACTCCAGAAAGGTAGGCAGTGTTTACAAAAGGTATAAAAGATATTACAAAGGGAGACAATGGAAATATGTACAAAAAGATTACAAAATAACAGGAGTGAAAAGAGGAAAGGCACTTACAATTGCTTAAGTCATTTCATAGCAGACCATGTGGTGCGGGGGAGGGGCAATACATCAAAGTGCATCACAGAGCCTTCACTGCATCAGGTTTCCAGGGCAAAAGCTCCTGAAAAATGAGCTTATACTGTCTTATACCCCCTGGTCGTGTCATCACTGAAGTGGGTGGAGCAATGGAAGCACTCCTCTTTTCTCAGAGGGGCTAACACGTTCTGAAAACTCATAAGTATCATAACTCGGGGAAGGAACCTCGTATGGGACAAACAATGTATCATCTTACTCAGCATGACGTTGGCATTCATTTAAGTCCAAAAACGGCTTGGCTTCATGCATCGGTTAAGCAGTATTACATCTCTCAAATTCTGCTGCTGCCAGCGCTTAGAAAATTCACTGGTTGTTGGTTCTACTGATGGACATGCAGATATGTAAGTTTCACACCTATATCGCTAATTGGGGTCAAGTTATTACATCTGGAATATCTCTATCATACACAAAGGAACAGGCCATGTGCCTCAGAGCTGCTAAACTGGTTTTACTGATCATAAAGCTATTCAGTGGGGGGCTGCTAAATTCAGCAGCTCACATTACATCAGTGTGTGTAGTTGGAGTGAGAGGGGAGAAGGGAGCATAGAGGATGAGAACTACAGCCTGCGCAGGGGGCGGTGATGGGGGTCAAATCTGCAGCATGTGGGTGTGTGTCAGTAAAGCAATGGAACGTTCTAGAGGTGTACTTTGCAGAGAACTAAATGTGTGATTGAACAATAAGACATATTTCCTGCCAGAGCTGAACAGAGAGAATACTGAGGAACTGTCAGGGACGGTCTGACCCGGATCCGTGCTGTGTAACCGCAAGAGAAGTGTAGGGCAAGGAAAGGAACATTGTTACGTAAAAGCCTGCTGTAAAGAAAGTTCTTGTTAAAGTTGAACCGGACTGTGTCTCAGTTTATGCTGCTCAGCTTGGTGAGGGTCTCCCACAGCCTAGGGGAGAACCAGAAGGAGCTGGACCTGAACGTACAGGTGTGCTGACTAAGAATGGATATATTCCTGTGAGGGATGGCAAGGACACAGAAGCCAAAGTATCCTCGGCCATGTCTACGGTCCTGAACGACACTTGCAATGCCTGGACCGAACAATGAAAGCAATTGTTACCATCCACCTTTCATGTCTCCCCTATTTCCTCATAGATTGTAAGTTGGCGAGAAGGGCCCCCCTCTTTCGTCTTGATATCTGTTGATTTATGTGATTATTGTTATACTATAATGTCTTTTATTGTCTGTGCATGTCCCCTCTAAAATGTAAAGTGCTGCGGAAATTGTTGGCGCTACAGAAATAAAATTATTTTTATTATTATAACACAGACACAATAATCTGATACTTGCTGTTTTCTGCAACTTATTTGTCAGCTTTGCTGTATAGACTGGGACATTAAGACTCATAATCATGCTTTTTTATGTTTGTGACTACCGTAAAAAAAAATCTTGAAATACTGCAGTTTTTACAATAACCAATAGATCAGACTCTATAGTCTGATATTTACAGTTTTTGGCAACTTATTTGTCAGGTTTGCTTTATAGACTGAGAGATTAAAAGCAGAGGCATTTCATTATTATTAGTTAGAAATGACAAATCTATTTCACTTTTTGAAGATTAGAAGAGGAAGTTATAAGCTCTTTACAGTTCCCCAAAACTCCCTAAAACTGTAATATATGAGATTTTGAAGTCTTATCTCTTCGTAAGAGGAAAGAATACTTGCGCAAGTGCCACTTATTGGAGGTAGATTGTCTGATGCATGTTTTCTGCAACTTATTTGTCAGTTTTGCAGTATAGACCAGCCAGGACATTAACACAGTCATGTCATCTTATTTTTTTTATTTTTTGTGACTATTGGTCAAAAAAATAAATAAATCTTGAAATACTGCAGTTTTTACACTAGCTAATAGAGAAGACTTCATAGTGTGATATTTCCAGTTTTCTGCAACTGATATGCCAGCTTTACTGTCTAGACTAAAGCCCCCAGTCACACATAGCGATCTTGCTAGCAAGATCGCTGCTGAGTCACTAGTTTTGTGACGCAACAGCGATCTACCCAGCGATATCGCTGTGTGTGACATTCAGCGACGATCAGCCCCCCTGCTGGGTATCGCTGAGCGTCGCTGAATGTCCTGGACATTTTTTTGATCGTTGGTCTCCTGCTGGCCAGCATGCATCACTGCATGTGGCAGGAAGGAGACCAGCGATCAGCTGGTAACCAAGGTACACATCGGGTTTCCAGGCGCCGAGTGGCGCCTGGAAACCCGATGTGTACGTTGGATACGTCACGTCAATTTTTTTTAGGGTCCCCCCTTTTTAATAACCAGCAAAGTCTAAGCAGGCAACTATGAGCTGATATTAATAGGTTGGGAACTTCCATGGCTATTTGCCCCTTTGCAAACTAATAAGACCAGCTCACAGCTATCTGATTTCCCTTAGCTGTTTATTAAAAATGCATTGGGTATTCTAGAATATGTATGTAGTTTATTTATGAAGATTTAAGAATAATGCAATGAATACACAGGATTTTCCGGGTAAAATATATACATTATGTATGCTGGGGTATATGTGGATGCTGCAGTTGCTGGGGTATATGTGGAGGCTGCTGCTGCTGGGGTATATGTGGAGGCTGCTGCTGGGGTATATGTGACGGCTGCTGCTGCTGGGGTATATGTGGAGGCTGCTGCTGCTGGGTATATGTGGCGGCTGCTGCTGCTGGGGTATATGTGGCGGCTGCTGCTGCTGGGGTATGTGGAGGTTGCTGCTGCTGGGGTATATGTGGAGGCTGCTGCTGGTGTATATGTGGAGGCTGCTGCTGGGGTATATGTGGTGGCTGCTGCTGGGGTATATGTGGAGGCTGCTGCTGGGGTATATGTAGAGGCTGCTGCTGCTGGGGTATACGTGGAGGCTGCTGCTGCTGGGGTATACGTGGAGGCTGCTGCTGCTGGGGTATACGTGGAGGCTGCTGCTGCTGGGGTATATGTCGAGGCTGCTGCTACTGGGGTATATGTGGAGGCTTCTGCTGCTGGGGTATACGTGTAGGCTGCTGCTGCTGGGGTATATGTGGAGGCTGCTGCTGCTGGGTATACGTGTAGGCTGCTGCTGCTGGGGTATATGTGGAGGCTGCTGCTGCTGGGGTATATGTAGAGGCTGCTGCTGCTGGGGTATACGTGTAGGCTGCTGCCGCTGGGGTATATGTCGAGGCTGCTGCTGCTGGGGTATATGTGAAGGCTGCTGCTGCTGGGGTATACGTGTAGGCTGCTGCTGCTGAGGTATATGTGGAGGCTGCTGCTGCTGGGGTATATGTACAGTCATGGCCAAAAGTTTTGAGAATGACAAAAATATTATATTTTCACATGATCTGCTGCCCTCTGGTTTTTATGTGTGTTTGACAGATGTTTTTATCACAGACAGAAATATAATAATTGCAAACATATGAGTAACAAAAGCTTATATTGACAGTTAGAATGAGTTAATGCAGCAAGTCAATATTTGCAGTGTTGACCCTTCTTATTCAGGACCTCTGCAATTCTCCCTGGCATGCTCTCAATCAACTTCTGGACCAAATCCTGACTGATAGCAGTCCATTCTTGCACAATTAATGCTTTCATTTTGTCAGAATTTTTAGGTTTTTGTTTGTCCACCCGTCTCTTGATGATTGACCACAAGTTCTCAATGGGATTAAGATCTGGGGAGTTTCCAGGCCATGGGCCCAAAATCTCTATGTTTTGTTACCTGAGCCATTTAGTTATCACCTTTGCTTTATGGCAAGGTGCTCCATCATGCTGGAAAAGGCATTGTTGATCGCCAAACTGCTCTTGGAGGGTTGGGAGAAGTTGCTCTTGGAGGACATTCTGGCACCATTCTTTACTCATGGCTCTGTTTTTAGGCAAGACTGTGAGAGAGCTGATTCCCTTGGCTGAGAAGCAACCCCACACATGAATGGTTTCAGGATGCTTAACAGTTGGCATGAGACAAGACTGGTGGTAGCGCTCACCTTGTCTTCTCCGAATGAGGCGTTTTCCTGATGTCCCAAACAATCGAAAAGGGGATTCATCAGAGAAAATAACTTTACCCCAGTCCTCAGCAGTCCACTGCCTGTACCTTTTGCAGAATATCAGTCTGTCCATGATGTTTTTTCTGGAGAGAAGTGGCTTCTTTGCTGCCCTCCTTGAGACCAGGCCTTGCTCCAAGAGTCTCCGCCTCACAGTGCGTGCAGATGCACTCACACCTGCCTGCTGCCATTCCTGAGCAAGCTCTGCACTGCTGGTAGCCCGATCCCGCAGCTGAAACACTTTTAAGAGACGGTCCTGGCGCTTGCTGGTCTTTCTTGGGCGCCCTGAAGCCTTTTGGCAACAATGGAACCTCTCTCCTTGAAGTTCTTGATGATGCGATAGATTGTTGACTGAGGTGCAATCTTTCTAGCTGCGATACTCTTCCCTGTTAGGCCATTTTTGTGCATTGCAATGATGACTGCACGTGTTTCTTTAGAGATTACCATGGTTAACAGAAGAGAAACAATGATGCCAAGCACCAGCCTCCTTTTAAAGTGTCCAGTGGTGTCATTCTTACTTAATCATGACAGATTGATCTCCAGCCATGTCCTCATCAACACCCACACCTGTGTTAATGGAGCAATCACTGAAAAGAGGTTAGCTGGTCCTTTTAAGGCAGGGCTGCAATGATGTTGAAATGTGTTTTGGGGGATAAAGTTCATTTTCTAGCCAAATATTGACTTTGCAAGTAATTGCTGTTAAGCTGATCACTCTTTATAACATTCTGGAGTATATGCAAATTGCCATTAGAAAAAGTGAAGCAGTAGACTTTGTAAAAATTAATATTTGTGTCATTCTCAAAACTTTTGGCCATGACTGTAGAGGCTGCTGCTGCTGGGGTATACGCGGAGGCTGCTGCTGGGGTATACGTGGAGGCTGCTGCTGGGGTATGCGTGGAGGCTGCTGCTGCTGGGGTATACGTGGAGGCTGCTGCTGCTGGGGTATATGTGGAGGCTGCTGCTGCCTACACTGGGGTATAGTGTAGGCTGCTGCTGCTGGGGTATACGTGGAGGCTGCCGGTCGGGGTACTTCCGCTGCGAGCAGCTGGGATATGACCGGCTGCTTTCAGCGGAAGAACCCCGCTGACCTCCATGCTGACCTCCATGCGGCAGGAGATGACCTGCGGCTACCGACAATAGCGATGGCGTGCGTGGTTCAAATCATGCGCCAATTCGCGGCCAGATAGGCTGCCACCAATCAGCGACGCGGGATTTCCGTTACAGACAGACACAATTAGACGATTATATAGTAGATTAGATAGATGTTACTGTGTATTACCTCATGTCACTGTGTATTACCTCATATTACTGTGTATTACCTCATGTTACTGTATATTACCTCATTTTACTGTATATTACCTCGGATGACGATGAAGGGAGGACTTAGAAGAAGATCTAAGGAACAGTGGAACCAATCCAGATGGCAGAATACCAGACATAGACATATATGGCTAACCCCTTTTCCCTTACCCAGCCCTTTCCTTCCTATGCACTGCCTATATTCTTGCGTACAAAAGATTGTGTTCAGGGAATAAAGTTCAGTTGCTGAGCCCTTACTGACGCCAGTAGCAGTACAGAGCATGCACTGAGATTGAACCAGAAACTTTGTCTGACTCTTTCTTATACTGGTACCACATGCTTATAGACTGAATTCGGAGTGACTGGAGGACGAGTGGAGTTGTCGATACGACCCCGACAATGTTACTGTATATTACCACATGTTACTGTATATTACCTCATGTTGCCTGTGTATTACCTCATGTCACTGTGTATTACCTCTATTGTTACTGTGTATTACCTCATATCACTGTGTATTACCTCATGTTACCGTATATTACCTCATATTACCTGTGTATTACCTCATATTACTGTATATTACCTCATTTTACTGTGTATTACCTTATGTTACTTATGTATTACCTCATGTCACCTGTGTATTACCTCATGTCACTGTGTATTACCCGTGTTCAGTAAACGTGACAGAAATACATCAGACACTGTGACTGACAAAACATGTTCAGTACATCATGGGCAGTTGGTGAGTCACATGACCACATGGGCGGAGTTAGCCCTGTGTCACTGATGTTACTGTGTATTACCTCATGTCACTGTGTATTACCTCATATTACTGTGTATTACCTCATATATCTGTGTATTACCTCATGTTACCGTATATTACCTCATATTACCTCATGTTACCTGTGTATTACCTCATATTACTGTGTATTACCTCATATTACTGTGTATTACCTCATGTTACTGTATATTACCTAATTTTACTGTGTATTACCTTATGTTATTTATGTATTACCTCTTGTCACCTGTGTATTACTCGTGTTCAGTAAACGTGACAGAAGTACATCAGACACTGTGACTGACAAAACATGTTCAGTACATCATGGGCAGTTGGTGAGTCACATGACCACATGGGCAGAGTTAGCCCTGCGTCACTGATTGGCCGCGGCCGGACCAATCAGCGACGCGGGATTTCCTGGACAGACAGACAGACAGGATAAGACGATTATATAAATAGATAAGGGGGAGCCCACACCATTTTTTTAATTTATTTACTTCTTTATTACCTAAATACAAGTGCAGGAAATGACACATGCATGGCACAAATTATATATCTCACTGACATATTTCTACTATCTATCTATCTAGATACTTTCATCTCTCATCTGCCTATCCTATCAATTCTATTCTGACAGGCTCTGAATTTACTGTACTTAGCTAATGAAATGTTGGGTTTCCTTAGCGGAAAAGTTGTGTAAAAGTTAGGCGGCACAAGCATGGTCCATGTGCGGTGCAATTTTTTTTCTCGCACCCATTGACTTGCATTGGCTAGTGTCGTCCGATATACGCATGCTGCGATTTTTTTCTCTTCCAAATTCCACCTGAGAAACAAAAATCGCAGATCAGCACTGGCTCATTGAATAACATTGTTACAAGTGCAATTTGATTTTTTTTAATCAATTTGCATTCATCCGATTTAGACTCTGATGCGGGTGATGCTTAAGGGATGTGCTGTTTTCCAATATGTAGGAGTTTGATTGTGTCTACTTTGTGCATTTCGTACATTCGCTATATTTTCCGCAATTACTTTACATTATTATTAATTATGTTTTCACTCTATTTTTCTCAGGGAGAATTGTAATGTGATTAGCCTATAATTAATTATTCAGCGCTTGCTGATTACTCTAATGACCTAAGCATATTGTGTCTGAACACATTCTGTAATGGAAAGAATTGATTGTTAAAATGTTTAATTACGAAGCTTTTAAACCTGTTAACTGGTGGCATTGTAACTGGCATAATGCACCACTGTCGTGAGACAGAATCACCTACTGGTAAATTAAACAACTCCCACAAAAACTGCATTATTCTATACTCTACTATGAGCTCCCAGATTGGAGGAGCATAAATGAATGGAGTGCTTAGTGAATGTATAACAGCATTATTTATTGGCACTCTCTGGAAGTAATATTTATGTGGGACTCAGGGTAAAGTATGGTAGGATTATTTGGGTGGACAATTTGGTGGAATTCTGGGTACTTTATGGCAGAATTATATATATGTACAGTGTGGCACGATTATGGATATTGTATAGTAGGATTATTTATGTGCATTGTGGTAGATTTTCTATACTTTAGGAGACTTATTTATGTGTACAATGCGGTTGTAATAGGTATGTTGTATGCTGAGATTATTTATGTGCACAATGTGGTGGAATTATGTGTACTTTATGGCAAGATTTATATATGTATAAGTTGGTATAATCATGGGTATTATATAGAAGGATTATTTATGCGGACTGTGTGATGTATTTTGGATACTTCAGGACATTATTATTCATTTGTGCATTGAGGAGATTATGGATATAATATGAAAGGATTTTTTAGGTAGACAGTGTAGTGGAAATATGTGTAATTTATGGCAGATTTATTTATGGTTACAATGTGGCAGGATATAAGGTATTGTACAGTAAGATTATGTGGGTTGTGGTGGATTTTGTGTACTTCAGGACATTATTATTTATGTGAACAGTGTGAGGACATTATGGATATAGAATGATAGTAATATTTAGATGGACAGTGTAGTGGAATATTATGTATTTTATTACAGGTTTATTTATTACCACAATGTGGCACGATCATGGGAACTATATAGAAGAATTATTTATGTGGAATGTTGTTGATTTGTGTATTTCAGTACATTATTATTTATATGTACAGTGTGGGGAATGTGCATTGTATGATACAATTTTTAGTTTATTTGGCTTTTGCATAGAAGGATTATTTATGTGACAATGTGGTGCATATCGGTATTATACAGTAGGATTTTTTTAGCCTATTGGTGGATTTAATATACTCCAGAACATTATTTTTCTTGGTATAGTGTGGAGGGATTATGCATATTGTATGATTATATAGGTATTGTGTGATAGCGTTATTTCTGTGTACTGTGTGGCGTGACTATGGGTTTTGTATAGATTATTGATTGTTGGATTATTCATAGGACTGTGTGGTAGACTCTTTATACATCTGGACATTATTTATGTATGTGTACAGTGTAGAAGGGTTATGAATATTGCATGGGGATTATGTATGTGTAGACGTGGCAAGATAATGGGTGTTGTATGATAGGGTTATTACGTCTACAGTGTGGTGGGATTATATGTACTATATGCTGCATACAGTGACAGTATTTATGTTCATTGTGTGGTTGAATTATTTGTACCATATGGCTACACACAACTAGAAAGAATCAATAATCCAATTTCATTAATTCTCTGGTAAATAATGTGACTTTATTGTATTTAAGTACATCTTTATTTTTATTGACAGTGTAGTGCCAAAAAAACATAAGTAAACAAGAATTGCACACTAGTGTTTGCCATCACAGATTTTGGAAGGATATGGCACAAGTTACATAGAAAAAAGATACTCCGGTCCTTGTAATAATATGCCCCATGTGGGCATCAATGCAAACATCTGTAACCTGGTAAACAAAGATAAAAAAAAAGCAAAACCATAATACACAAATGTCTCCGAGTTGAGAGCAGTAATCAGCATGTCCAACTTACAGCAATTACCCAGGAACCCGGCAGCAAATTATAATATAACGTACATGAGAATGAAAAATAAATACAGGAGCACAAAAATTAGCAATTAGAAAATTACACATAATTATAGGGCACTGAAAGAATAATTGATTCAGTATAAAGGGTTCGCACAAGCTCTTTTAGTTCAAGCTAATAAAAAAGATTCAGGGCGCTTCCTTCAGAGGATCCTTAACCCAATTTGGAGTAAGAGGGTTATACAGCTAAGAAAAAACTAAGTATCTTGATGTTGAATCAGATGATATTTTATTGGCTAGGTAAAATGCAAACTTTTTATAAAACACAATAAAAATATTAAAACATTTTCTGTTATAAAAAAACACAACATGTTTCGGCCATGTAGGCCTTCATCAGGTGTATAATAAAATGATTTTGTTGTAAGCTATTTATACCCCATTTTCATTGCTAATTTATTATTATTTATTATTATTATATATTTATATAGCGCCATTTATTCCATGGCGCTTTACATATGAAAAGGGGAAAAATATAGACAGATAAAATAAACATGTGCTAGACAAGGGACGCATAAGTACAGAAGGAGAGAGGACCCTGCCCGCGAGGGCTCACAGTCTACAGGGACGGGTGAGAATACACTAGGAGAGGGTAGAGCTGGTTGTGCGATGGTTCAGTACACTGAGGATCATTGCAGGTTGTAGGCTTGTCGGAACAGGTGGGTCTTCAGGTTTTTCTTGAAGGTCTCCGTTGTTGGTGAAAGTCTGATGTTTTGCAGCAGAGAGTTCCAGAGTATGGGGGAAGCCCGGGAGAAGTCTTGTATGCGGTTGTGGGAAGAAGAGATGAGGGGGGAGTCGAGAAGGAGATCTTGAGAGGATCGAAGGTTGCGTGTGGGTAGGTAGCGGGAGACCATGTCACAGATGTATGGAGGAGAAAGGTTGTGGATGGCTTTGTATGTCATGGTTAAGGTTTTGAACTGGAGCCTCTGGGCAATAGGAAGCCAGTGAAGGGCCTGGCATAGTGGGGAGGCAGGGGAATAGCGGGAAGACAGGTGGATTAGTCGTGCAGCAGAGTGTAGGATGGACTGGAGTGGTGCCAGAGTGCTAGAGGGGAGGCCAGACAGTAGGAGGTTGCAGTAGTCGAGGCAGGAGATGATAAGGGCGTGCACTAGTGTTTTTGTGGTTTCATGGTTGAGGAATGAGCGGATCCGGGAAATATTTTTGAGTTTGAGGCGGCAGGAGGTGGCGAGGGCTTGGATATGTGGTTTGAAAGAGAGGGCAGAGTCAATGATCACCCCAAGGCACCGAGCATGTGGGACTGGGGAAAGCGAGCAGCCATTGACATTGATGGATAGGCCTGGTGGAGGGGTAGAATGAGGTGGGGGAAAGATGATGAATTCTGTTTTGTCCATGTTCAGTTTGAGAAAGCGAGCAGAAAAGAAGGCTGAGATAGCAGACAGACACTGTGGGATTTTGGTCAGTAGGGAGGTGAGGTCAGGTCCAGATAGGTAGATCTGCGTGTCATCGGCGTAGAGGTGATACTGCAAGCCGTGGGATTCTATGAGCTGTCCCAGGCCGAAGGTGTAGATGGAGAAGAGTAGGGGTCCTAGGACTGAGCCTTGGGGAACACCGACAGACAGGGGGCGAGGTGAGGAGGTGGTGTGTGAGAGGGAGACACTAAATGTTCAGTCTGTTAGGTATGATGAGATCCAGGATAGGGCCAAGTCTGTGATGCCAAGAGATGAGAGAATCTGTAGGAGGAGGGAATGGTCTATGGTGTCAAAGGCAGAAGACAGGTCCAGGAGAAGGAGGACAGAGTAGTGTCGCTTGCTCTTGGCGGTTAGCAGGTCGTTAGTGACTTTAGTTAGGGCAGTTTCAGTTGAGTGATGCGGTCGAAAGCCTGATTGTAACCGGTCAAAGAGGGAGCAGGAGGAAAGGTGGGAGGACAGTTCAAGATATACATGCTGTTCCAGTAGTTTTGAGGCGAAGGGGAGAAGAGATATCGGGCGATAGCTAGACGCTGAGGATGGGTCGAGGGAGGGCTTTTTGAGGATCGGGGTGATTGAAGCATGTTTGAAGGATGAAGGAAAGACACCATTTGTAAGTGAAAGGTTGAAGAGGTGTGTGAGAGTAGGGATGAAGACTGTGGCAAGGTTAGGGATAAGTTGGGACGGGAGTGGGTCAAGCGCGCAAGTGGTGAGGTGTGATCTTGACAGGAGAGTGGAGAGCTGATCTTCTGTCATGGTGGTGAAGCTGGTTTTGGAAGAACAGGGCTGATGTCATGTGTGCATTGCCACGAAGATCGTCGCGGTTGCACATTTTGACTTCTCACAGCTGAGCTGCTGTTTCTTTGTGTTTGGCAGCTAGGGAGTTAATTCTGTCTGTGCTCGGTGCTGGGACTGGGTGCAGTTTCTCCCAGCTGCAATTGATTATTTGTTGATTGGTCTCCTTTAAATTTCTGGTTGTCTGCTTGGGGAGTTGCCAGTGAAACCTTCATGCAGACCACAGATAGGAATGAATCTGTATAGACTTTAGTTGTGAGCTCCTTAGTTGTTCTAAGCTCAACTTGGTTAGAGTTTATTTCCCATACCATTTATGTTCCTTTGGTGTTTGAGTGTGTATGCAAGCGAGTGTTATCCTGTCTGTCTTATATGTCTAATCTGTGTATTTAGCTAAGATCAGCCCATATCCCTTTGGTGGTAGTCAGGATCCTTCTTAGGACTGATTACAGGGTTCAGGGTCTGATAGGAGACAGGGTTAGGTTGGAGACTTGGACCTCTGAACCATTACCAGTACCTCCAAGGTGAGGGATTAGTTAGGACCCCAGTTTAGGGTCAGGTTAGATCCCGGTCCACCTCTTTCCTGTTTCAGCTCATCAAGTCCTCAAGATTAACCCTGAGTTCAGCAGATATCGTGTCAGGTAAATCTATTCTATACTTACATGCTGATGTTGCTATACTAGTTGTTGTATAGAGTGTTGTTCCTGTATTAATAGTTTACTGACATTGTATACATATCATTAGACAGCGTGACATTTTCACTGGCCATAAAAATTATCTCCAGTTACCATGGATCCAGTAGCCCAGCTGGCTCTGCAGTTGCAGGGATTATCCATGGAGCTGACGGACATTAAGTCCAAAGTTTTGTCTCCCTGGAGCAAACCAGAGTTGAACCTAAGGTTGCTCTCCCGGACAGGTTCACTGGTGGGCGAGACAAATTTTTCACCTTCCGGGAGGCATGTAAATTGTATTTTCGGCTTCGGCCTCGATCATCAGGGAGTGAGGAGCAGAGAGTGGGAATTGTTATCTCACTTCTGCAAGGGGACCCTCAATCCTGGGCATTTTCCCTTCCTCCGGGATCCCCGGCTCTACTGTCTGTAGATCAATTTTTTACTGCCCTGGGATTGGTATATGATGACCCAGATCGGGTCTCTCTTGCTCAGACAAAATTACGTAAGATACAGCAGGGAGATCGTCCGGCAGAGGAATTTGCTTCTGAGTTTCGTAGATGGGCCACAGATACTCATGGAATGACCCAGCTCTTAGGAGCCAGTTTTGTCATGGGCTTTCTGATAAATTAAAAGACGTTTTGGCTCAGTATGAGTCTCCTCCTTCTCTGGAGGCTGCTATGGCCTTAGCTATCCGTACTGATAGACGGCTTCGGGAGAGGGGTGAGGTAACCCCACTCCCTGTTGTTTCTCCACCTACCACTAAAGTCCCTTATGTTGAGGTTCCCCTTGTCTGTTCGGATGAGCCTATGCAGTTGGGAGGGACATCATTTCGTAGGAGGGGATTAGCGGTACGCCGCAGGACTAGAAGATGTTTTTTCTGCGGGAAAGAGGGACATTTTGTTGGAGAATGTCCATCCCGTGCCTTGTTGAGCCAAAAGTCGCCGGAAAACTGTTAATCCCAGGTTGTGTGGTGAACGACAACCTGGGAGTATGTATTTCATCCGCCAGTTCTTCTCAGTTCCTTGTACCAGTGGAGGTGGTAGTTGGTACGAGAGTGGAGAGATTGTCTGTTCTTCTTGATAGTGGTTCCGGGGCTAATCTGGTTGACGCTCAGTTTGCTCAGGCTCAAGGTATGCATCTGAGTGTATTGGTCAAACCGATCCCTATATTCTCCATTGACGCCAGGCCTCTCGGCCAAGGTAGCTTTGTTCATGAGGTTCATAACATTGACCTTCGGGTAGGGGCAATACATAGGGAACAATTATCTTGTTATGTGTTGGAGGGTCTACCTACTCCCATTGTGTTGGGACTTCCTTGGTTGGTTAAACATAACCCTGTGATTAATTGGCAGTCCAGAGAAATAAGCCAATGGGGTGAGTTTTGCAAAAGCAACTGCATGAACACAGTCATCAGTGCGGTCGTGCCTAGTACATTGCCTCCTTTTTTGGAGGATTTTGGGGATGTTTTCTCTGAGGAGGGGTGTCAGGAGTTGCCTCCTCATCGCGTGTATGACTGCTCTATTAATCTCCTTCCTGATGCTAAGTTGCCTAAAGCTAGGTTGTATAATCTTTCTGGTCCTGAGAGGCAGGCTATGAAAGATTATATTTCTGAAAGTCTGGCCAAAGGGCATATTAGACCTTCATCTTCCCCAGTAGCCGCGGGGTTCTTCTTTGTGAAGAAGAAAGATGGAGGCCTACGCCCTTGCTTGGATTTCCGCGAACTTAATCGGATTACTGTTCGAGATCCGTATCCACTCCCTCTTATTCCTGATCTCTTCAATCAAATTGTTGGCGCCAAATGGTTTTCTAAATTGGATCTCAGGGGGGCGTATAATCTGATTAGGATAAAAGAGGGGATGAGTGGAAAACGGCGTTTAACACGCCGGAGGGACATTATGAGAACCTAGTCATGCCTTTTGGTCTGACTACTGCACCAGCAGTATTCCAACATTTTGTTAATGACATTTTTCGTCACCTTGTGGGGCTGTTTGTGGTTGTATATTTGGACGACATTTTAATTTACTCGCCAGATCTTGTGTCTCATCAGGAGCATGTGAGACAGGTGTTGCAGATCTTGCGAGACAATAAATTATACGCCAAACTGGAGAAGTGTGTATTTGCCGTACAGGAACTTCAGTTTTTGGGTTTTTTGGTGTCAGCCTCCGGTTTCCGTATGGACCCTGAAAAGGTGAGAGCAGTGCTTGAATGGGATCAGCCAGGGGATCTTAAGGCTCTGCAGCGTTTTTTGGGGTTTGCTAACTACTACCGGAAATTTATTTGTAATTTCTCATCTGTCGTCAAACCTCTCACTGACATGACAAGAAAAGGGACGGATTTTTCTAAATGGTCGGACAAAGCTTGCCAAGCCTTTTCCTCTTTGAAGAAATGTTTTGCTTCGGCACCCGTTCTCATCCAACCAGATGCATCTCAGCCGTTCATTGTGGAGGTGGATGCGTCTGACGTAGGGGTGGGTGCTATATTGTCCCAGGGTCCGTCCCCTGGTAAATGGCATCCGTGCGCTTTCTTTTCTAAGAAATTGTCGTCCGCCGAAAGGAATTATGATATCGGCAATAGGGAACTTTTGGCCATTAAGTTAGCTTTTGAAGAATGGCGTCACTTTTTGGAGGGGGCAGTCCACCCGGTTACCGTTATTACTGATCACAAGAACCTGTTGTATTTGGAATCCGCTAAGCGTCTGAATTCCAGACAAGCTCGATGGTCGTTGTTTTTTACCAGGTTTAATTTTGTCGTCACTTATCGCCCGGGGTCTAAGAATGTAAAGGCTGATGCCTTGTCTCGCAGTTTCCCAGGGGCCGGGAAAACGGATGACCCGGGTCCTATCCTTCAGGAGGGGGTGGTAGTGTCGGCTGTATTTTCTGAGCTTGAGGAGGAGGTGTTAGAGGCTCAGGGGGACGCCCCTGCAGGACCTCCAGGGAGACTGTTTGTCCCAAATCTGTTGAGACAAAAGGTTATTGAGGCACATCATAATTCTGCTTTAGCAGGACATCCAGGGAGTAAGGCTACTTTAGATCTCCTTTCTCGCCGGTTTTGGTGGCCTAATGCTAATAAGATGTTATAACTTTTGTCGCGTCATGTGGGGTGTGTGATCGCTCTAAAACCCCTCATACCCGTCCGTCTGGGACCCTTTTACCCTTGAAACTTCCGGAGCATCCATGGACTCATTTATCTATGGACTTCATTACGGACCTTCCTCCGTCGTCAGGGAATACTGTCATACTGGTGGTTGTTGACAGGTTCAGTAAGATGGCACATTTCGTTGCTCTTCCTGCACTCCCTAATGCTAAAACTCTGGCGCAGGTGTTCATTAGGGAGATCGTTAGACTTCATGGGTTGCCTTCTGATGTGGTGTCAGATAGGGGGTCTCAGTTTGTGTCCAAATTTTGGAGGGCATTTTGTTTACGTCGGGGGATGCAATTGTCATTTTCCTCGGCTTTTCATCCGCAGACCAATGGTCAGACAGAGCGTCTGAATCAGAGCTTAGAGACATATCTCCGGTGTTTTGTCTCAGAGAACCAAGAGGACTGGTCTTCTTTCTTGCCTCTGGCAGAGTTCGCTCTTAACAACAGGCGGAGCGAGTCCACTGGTAAGTCCCCGTTTTTTGGGGCATATGGTTTTCATCCCCAGTTTTGTACTTTCAATGGGGGGGGGCCCTTCTGGGGTTCCTGAGGAGGAGCGTTTCTCGTCGTCACTTGCTTCTGTGTGGAGAGGTGTATTGAATAATCTGAGTGCGATGGGGAACCGTTACAAACGTATGGCTGATAGGAGGAGAGTTTCTGGTCCAGATCTGAATGTGAACGATCTGGTATGGTTGTCTACCAGGAATATAAAACTTAAAGTGCCCTCCTGGAAACTGGGTCCCAGATTCATCGGGCCGTACAGGATCAGTTCCATAATTAATCCTGTGGCATTTCGTCTGGACCTCCCTCCTACATTTAAAATTCATAATGTGTTCCACAAGTCATTACTTAAAAGGTATGTGGCACCAGTCATACCGTCACCTCTACCTCCTCCTCCTGTGTTGGTCAATGGTAACTTGGAATTTCAAGTATCAAAGATCATTGACTCACGTCTGAATCGCCGGTCCCTTCAGTACTTGGTGCATTGGAAGGGGTATGGTCCAGAGGAGAGGACGTGGGTCCCTGCGTCTGATGTTAACGCAGATCGTTTGGTTCGGACCTTCCACAGAACTCACCCGGGCAGGCCTGGCCCTGAGGGTCCGGAGGGCCCTCGTAGAAGGGGGGGTACTGTCATGTGTGCATTGCCTCGAAGATCGTCGCGGTTGCACATTTTGACTTCTCACAGCTGAGCTGCTGTTTCTTTGTGTTTGGCAGCTAGGGAGTTAATTCTGTCTGTGCTCGGTGCTGGGACTGGGTGCAGTTTCTCCCAGCTGCAATTGATTATTTGTTGATTGGTCTCCTTTAAATTTCTGGTTGTCTGCTTGGGGAGTTGCCAGTGAAACCTTCATGCAGACCACAGATAGGAATGAATCTGTATAGACTTTAGTTGTGAGCTCCTTAGTTGTTCTAAGCTCAACTTGGTTAGAGTTTATTTCCCATACCATTTATGTTCCTTTGGTGTTTGAGTGTGTATGCAAGCGAGTGTTATCCTGTCTGTCTTATATGTCTAATCTGTGTATTTAGCTAAGATCAGCCCATATCCCTTTGGTGGTAGTCAGGATCCTTCTTAGGACTGATTACAGGGTTCAGGGTCTGATAGGAGACAGGGTTAGGTTGGAGACTTGGACCTCTGAACCATTATCAGTACCTCCAAGGTGAGGGATTAGTTAGGACCCCAGTTTAGGGTCAGGTTAGATCCCGGTCCACCTCTTTCCTGTTTCAGCTCATCAAGTCCTCAAGATTAACCCTGAGTTCAGCAGATATCATGTCAGGTAAATCTATTCTATACTTACATGCTGATGTTGCTATACTAGTTGTTGTATAGAGTGTTGTTCCTGTATTAATAGTTTACTGACATTGTATACATATCATTAGACAGCGTGACAGCTGAGTGGCTAAGAGGGGCATTGGGGGCTGCGGGCCAAAGCCTTCTCTGATAGTATCAATCTTTTGCTTAAAGAAGGAGGCAAAGTCTTCGACAGAAATGAGAGGAGAGGGAGGAGGTGCTGTGGGATGGAGTAGAGAATTGAAAGTGTTGAAGAGCTGTTTAGGGTTGTGAGACAGGGAGGATATGAGAGATGAGAAGTAAGTTTGTTTTGCGGCAGAGAGCGTGGACTTGAAGCTGGCAAGGGACTGCTTGTATGCGTTGAAGTGCTCGGTGGAGTGGGTTCTCTTCCATCTCCGCTCGGTAACCCTGGAAGCCCGTCTCAGTTCTTTGGTCAGGCCGGTCAGCCAGGGCTGCCTGTTGATTGTACGAGTTTTGCTCTGCATGAGGGGGGCGGCCGAATCAAGTGTGGTTTTTATTGTGGTGTTATAAAATGTGGCAGCAGCATCTGTGTCATGAAGTGAGGCTATGTCTGTAAGAGGGAGGAGGGACTCAGAGAGCGATTGTAAATTGAGGTGTTTGAGATTTCTGCGAGGGTGGGTGAGTTTGTGGAGTGGGGGATGCGTACTAACAGAGGAGAGGGAAGAGAATGTCAGTAGGTTGTGGTCAGACAGGGGGAGTGGGGAGTTATTGAGATTAGTGAGTGAACAGAGACGGGTGAAGATAAGGTCCAGCATGTGACCGCCTTTGTGAGTGGCCGCAGAGGACCATTGAGTGAGGCCAAGGGAAGCTGTGAGCGAAAGAAGTTTAGAGGCCGCTGGGGTGGAAGTGTCAATGGGGATGTTGAAATCGCCCATGATGATGGTGGGGATGTCAGCAGAGAGGAATTTGAGTAGCCAGGTGGTGAAGTGGTCGAGAAAGGTGGAGATGGCTAGTTCCGGGGGGTGGTAGATGACAGCCAGTTGGAGGTTGGAGGGGGAATAGATGCGGACGGAGTGCACTTCGAACGAGGGAATAGCAGCGGAGGGTGGAATTTGAATAGGGGTAAAGGAGCAGGTATCAGACAGGAGTAAGCCAACTCCTCCACCACGTTTGTTGCTGGGGCGAGGGGTGTGAGAAAGATGAAATCTGCCATAGGAAAGCGCAGCTGGAGAGGCTGAGTCAGAGGGAGTGAGCCAGGTTTCAGTGATGGCAAGGAAGGAGAGTTTGTTGGTGATAAAGAGGTCGTGGACAAATGACAGTTTATTGCAGACGGAGCGTGCGTTCCATAGTGCTCCGGGTAGGGGGACTGGGGGAGGGGGGTGTGGATGGATAGGTATGAGGTTGACAGGGTTGCAAAAACGTGTGGAAGATCGTGGCAGGGTGTTAGAAATGAGTGTGGGGATGTGATGAGGAGGGCCAGGATTTGGGGATACATCGCCAGCGATGAGGAGTAGCAGACAGAGCGTTAGAAGGTGGGAGCAGGATAAACCATGGTGTGGCCGTGTGTGTCTTGGTAAAAAGGATTGTATGTGGAGGAACAGTTCTGAGGGAAAGGTGAGATGGCTGGGGAGAATGGAGGGGGAAATGACTAATTCCTTACTAGGTGGGGGATTACAGGGGATAGGAAGAAAGAAAGGAGGATGGGGGTGAAAGTGATAAGAAAATGAAACATAGTGGTTTTATAATCTGTTACCTTGCAGCCAAATTCCAGTCAAATTCTAGTCTAATTCACAGTAGTGTAATTAGAAATCTGTAATTTGAAATAATGGGTGTGGTTGTACTAACTGAGCAACCAAACGCTATCTATCAAACGCTTTAACAGTTAAAGTATGTATATTATAACTTCTTCCCCAAGAAAAGAATGTTGTTCACACATATTATATAACATCATCCCTCCTTCACCTATTCCAGGGTTAAAACAGTATATCTGTAAATTTTAGGCAATCACACATGTCAGTGAACATGTTCACAAAAAAATAAAACGCACCTATACATATGAACATATGCCTGATTAAACACCTCACTTCTCTTGGTGCAAGCGGTCCCAAAAGAAATCCCAAAAAAAATGCAAGAGCAAGACAAACATGGAATCTATTGATTGATCTATACGAGATCAGGGATCTCACTCAGTCCATCAGGGTACAGACTGCCAAGTCTGTATATCCAATAGGACTCTTTGGCATTAAGAACTGCTTTTCTGTTTCTCGTTGCTGCAGGTATTTGTTCTTTTGGTATGACTTTTATACATTCAAAGTTTTTGTTATGTGAAAGAGTGATGTGCTTAGATAAACTTTGTTTCAAAAACCCTATTTTCACGTTATGTCTATGACCATTCATACAATTTCGTAGTGACTGTGTAGTGTGGCCGACATATAAAAGTCCACTCACACAGGTCACCACATACATCACAAAATCAGAACCACAGGTTAATTCTTGGTTAAAATTGTAAGTGGTATTGCTGTTTTTTTATATTTAAATGTTTCTTACCATGATCTATAATTTTACACAGTCACAACATTTTTTTCCACATTTAAAAATTCCTTTTTTCTAATTTTTTGGACAGATGGCACATTTATTGGTGTTGTTTTTTTTTGGGGGAGTGTAAATAAGTAGGTGCTATATGACCTGGGTCTTGTATCGGAGTCTCAGTGGGAGTCCATACAATACATTCCCAAGGTTTCTTTAAGTGAGGCTAAAAGGGTGTCACAGCTATATTTAGTCTATAGAGTTTAAAGGACCCCGTTATGGATGATGAAGGCAGGTCTGAGAAGAGACCAAGGTGTTCTGAGGTAGGACATGATGTGGTCGTGTTCTCGCCTTCAGCCCTTTTGGGTGAAAGTGCTCAATCTGATTCAAGAAGTGATGGGGGTAAATATTGTGCGTAACCCTATGACTTGCCTCCTGGGATGTATGGATGATATTGCTACGGATGAATGTGGGAAACTGACTATTGCAAGATTGCTTTATGCCACTAGGAAGCTTATTGCGATGTATTGGTTAGATGAAAAACCACCAGTCAAAAAAGAGTTTGTGGATAAAATAAACTTTATTGTCCTAATGGAAAAGAATATTTACACTAAGAGAGGTCAACATAAAAAATTTGAAAATGTGTGGGGCGGATGGATGGATTGTCCGGGTGTGGCGTCTGTTGAGTTGTTGCAGAGTAGGCTTGGAGTCGGCTAATTACCTCTGTAGTAATTGTACTTGTGCGGCTGAGCTTTTGTGAAGTGGTGTATAAATTTATCAAGAGGACATGTACTAGTTTGATAATAAAGGATATTGGGATGGGGTTTGGGGGGAGGTGGGGAGGGAGAGGTGGGGTGGGGTACTGAGTAAAGGGGCTAGTTCATGTTAGATGAAAATGTTTCAATCTGCTTTGTAATTTTGGTATCTGGCTGAAGTTTGTGTCAGACTATACTACATTTTTGATATATGCCTTAATAAAAAGTATTTGATTAAAAAAAAGTAGGTGCTATATGGGTCTTTCCTTAGTAAGTACCAATATTTTTCAAGAATACAGCGGATGGATTGGTGGCCTTTATTGTAGATGGTAATGAAGCTGTATTTCCTCTTTGCTGTGCTATCAATAGCATCATGTTTTGAAGAATGTTTTTTCAAGCAATCATCCTGTGTGAGAGTGAGATTGCATTGATATGCTGCATGTACTAATGATTTTGGATACCATTTTTCTTTAAATCAGGAAAGTAAATCTTGTGATTGTTGTACATAATCTGTATTGGATGTACAGTTGCGCCTAATACGACGGAGTTGACTAGATGGAATATTTGATTTCCATTTGGAGTAGTGTGAACTATAAAAATCCAAATAGCCATTAGTGTCGACTGGTATAAAGTGAGTTCGGCTTTTGATTTATTATCCTCATGGTATAGTTCTAAATCCAGGAAGATAATACTTTCTGTGGAAATGTTTGCAGTAAATGAGACCCCCAATTGTTGGTATTGAGTTCTTTAACAAAGAGGGACGCCTCCTGTTCCGTACCACACCAGATGAAGAACAGATCATCTATATAACATCGATAATATTTAATATTATTACTGTATTTTTGGGATCTAATCAGCGATAGCAACTCGAACCTCCCCATAAACAAGTTTGCAAACCTTGGGCCTGCCCGAGTCCCCATTGCTGTCCCGAACTGCTGTAAATACAATGTGTTCTGGAACATAAATAGATTGTGTTCCAGAGTGAATCTTAAACCATTTAATAGAAAGGTCTTTTGTTTAAAGGGAATGGAGGGATCCCAGGAAAGATAAAAATCATCTGCATCCAGACCCAGCTTGTGCTCAATATTAGAGTACAGGGCTGATACATCAAAGGTTAAAAAGATTTGTTTTCCCAGATAAGATCTCTGGTTTCTAGGATCAATTGTGTTGAATCTCTCAAATACAAAGGCAATGCGGTGACATGGCATTGTAAGTACAGATCAATGAAGTGAGACATTGTACTGGTGAGTGACCCTATCCCTGAGATGATAGGACATCCTGGAGGATTTTTTGTGTTTTTTTTGATTTTAGGAAGGTGATAAAATATGGCTTGATTAGGGCAAGTATTGGTGAGAAAACTCTTCTCTTTTTTATTTATTATTTTGTCTCTATATGCTTCATTGAGGAGCAAAGAGTACTCTTTCTCTAATTCTTTTGAGGGATCATTGGACATCACTTTGTATTATTTGGTATCTGAAAGAATATTTTTTGCCTCTCTCCTTTCTCTTCAAAATACTAATATTATCACATTTTTTATTGATATCCTCAAACTCCTCCATCACTAAAGAATAAAAGGTTCCAAGATGGTGACCATTATGATGTATTGGATAAAACTGTGATGTTGGAGCTACATCTTGATGTTTGTATGGGTCACATTCAGCGATTTTGAAATCCTCTGTTGTGAATGGGTTTGAGATGAGTTCTGAGCAGAGGCTCCCTCTGGTAGTTACAAGCAGTGCTAGTCTGTCCAGTGAAGATTGTGAGGACTGGGAATCAGGTGTTACTGACTGGTCTTATATAAGGGAGTCACCTTCCCATCAGGGTTGCCGGTGATCAATTGTTCTGGTCTGAATCCTTTATTCCAGTTTCCCTGTTAGCCTGCTGTGTCGTGTCTGCATCTCCTGCTAACAGATAAGACTTTTTCTTCTTTTGTGTTTGTGCTATATTTTTGCATTTTGTCCTGCACTTCTGTGGGGGTCGTCCTGGTCCCCTCCGGGGGCTTCTGCACTCTCAGTTTTGTTCAGCCACTGTTGTTTGTACTTTTGCTTTTTCCAGTTTTTTCAGTGGCTGCTGTTTTGATTTTGTTACACCAGAGAACTAATTTAGGTGGAAGAGGTTGTGTGATCTCAGGTGTTTTTGAAATTAGTAGAGTTGGTGCCTTTCAGGGTTTTCTGGGATTGCAGTAAGTACCCTTCCTATCCTTTTCTATTTAGTTAGTTTGGGCCCCAGCGTTTGCTCATACTATTTTCTTTCTGTGTCAGTATTTCATCTTGTCTAACCGCCATTACATGTTTGGGGGCTTTCTATTATCTTTGGGGTTCTGCTCCGGGGCAGATAGCTTTCCTATTTCTATCTTTAGGTGTAGTTAGTTTCTCAGGCTGTGACGAGGCGTCTAGGACCAACGTAGGAACGCTCCACGGCTGCCTCTAGTTGTGGTGGTTAGTCAGGGTACTGCAATCTCATAGATTCCAACTGCTCTGGTGTATTGCCTTTTTTACCTGCACTCCTCAGCTACCAAATCATAACATCCTCTTTTTTATTATTTGTTTAGTGTTCTGAATTTGAAAATGTCTGTTGATAGTTAATTTATGAATGAATTTATTAAGATCCAAAAAGAGATGGAATTCACTTGCTTTTTGGGAAGGACAGAAATTTAACCCTTTACTGAGTAAGAATGTTTCATCTTTGTCGAGGACATGAACAGATAGGTTAAATATTCTTATGGTCTGGGCATTTTTTTGGATGGGCTTAGACTGGTTGCGTAATTTAATTCTTCCCCCTCCTGTTGTTCCTCTACTCATTCTTTAATTTTTAAATGGACCGTATTTGTTAGAGGATGAAAATAATTTGCTATGGTGTTGGACCGAGAATTGGGAGGGTGAAATATTGTAATTTTTTCTGATGGCTTGGGAGGCAAGGGGCGTGTGGGTCCAAGTCCTAAAAAACAAATATGAGAAGCCGTGCTGGCAATGGAGGATGGAGAACCAGAGAAGGCAGAGGTGGGAGATGAAATGAAATTGTTAAGAGGAATGACTGTAGTATGTGACGATGATTGATATGATTGATCGTAGATGGAAAGCGAACTGAGGTTAATGGGAGAGATGTAGCCAAGCATCGACGGATCAGTAGTGGATAAAACGAAGGGAGCAGTGCAGGATGGAGTGGAGATGACTAGGGCTTTCGTAAATGGCAGCATTAACACTGTTCTGGGAAGCCGTGTCGTGAAGATCATGAGCAACCATGTGGATTCTGCACTAACGAGGTCTGAATCTCTTTTGGAACAATACCAGCCACCAACAGATGAGGAGTTGGCTAAGGAAGCAACTAAAACAGAAGGTTTTGAGGTGTCCCAAGATGAGCCTGGTTACTACGTGCACCTTTGGTTGCTCTCTACTAAGGTCCGTGAGCGTTCTTATCAACAGGCTTTGACCAGGATCAAGGATGCAAAATACAGGAGTCAAAAGACCATTGCTCAGCTCCAGAGCATTGTCAGCCTGCTTGATTATGCAAGAAAAAGCCTGAATGATGCAAATCATAAGATCCATGATGCCCAGGAGAACATATACAGTACAACAAGTGGGTGGAGTGGACAAGAGGCACAGGAGAAGATGCTGGTGGGGACACTGAGGGTGCAGAGCAAATTGAATCCCGCGTATTGACTATTGCCCAAAATCTCACTCAGCACCTGCAGACTACATGTTTGTCTCTGGTCTCCAGTATTTGAGGTCTTCCACAGAACATTCAGAACAAGGTTCATAGTGTTGGTGCCATGGCTGCGGATGTCTAGCAAAACTTCCGCTCTGCCTCTTTCTTCAGAGAAATGTCTGACAGCCTTTTAACCACCACGAAGGACAAGGTCACAAAAATATAGGACAGTATGGATGATATGCTGACCTACGTCATAAACAACACTACAGTCATGGCCAAAAGTTTTGAGAATGACACAAATATAAATTTTTACAAAGTCTACTGCTTCACTTTTTCTAATGGCAATTTGCATATACTCCAGAATGTTATTAAAGAGTGATCAGCTTAACAGCAATTACTTGCAAAGTCAATATTTGGCTAGAAAATGAACTTTATTCCCCAAAACACATTTCAACATCATTGCAGCCCTGCCTTAAAAGGACCAGCTAACCTCTTTTCAGTGATTACTCCATTAACACAGGTGTGGGTGTTGATGAGGACATGGCTGGAGATCAATCTGTCATGATTAAGTAAGAATGACACCACTGGACACTTTAAAAGGAGGCTGGTGCTTGGCATCATTGTTTCTCTTCTGTTAACCATGGTTATCTCTAAAGAAACACATGCAGTCATCAATGCAATGCACAAAAATGGCCTAACAGGGAAGAGTATCGCAGCTAGAATGATTGCACCTCAGTCAACAATCTATCGCATCATCAAGAACTTCAAGGAGAGAGGTTCCATTGTTGCCAAAAAGGCTTCAGGGCGCCCAAGAAAGACCAGCAAGCGCCAGGACCGTCTCTTAAAAGTGTTTCAGCTGTGGGATCGGGCTACCAGCAGTGCAGAGCTTGCTCAGGAATGGCAGCAGGCAGGTGTGAGTGGATCTGCACGCACTGTGAGGAGGAGACTCTTGGAGCAAGGCCTGGTCTCAAGGAGGGCAGCAAAGAAGCCACTTCTCTCCAGAAAAAACATCATGGACAGACTGATATTCTGCAAAAGGTACAGGCAGTGGACTGCTGAGGACTGGGGTAAAGTTATTTTCTCTGATGAATCCCCTTTTTGATTGTTTGGGACATCAGGAAAATGCCTCATTCGGAGAAGATAAGGTGAGCGCTACCACCAGTCTTTTCTCATGCCAACTGTTAAGCATCCTGAAACCATTCATGTGTGGGGTTGCTTCTCAGCCAAGGGAATCGGCTCTCTCACAGTCTTGCCTAAAAACACAGCCATGAATAAAGAATGGTACCAGAATGTCCTCCAAGAGCAACTTCTCCCAACCCTCCAAGAACAGTTTGGCGATCAACAATGCCTTTTCCAGCATGATGGAGCACCTTGCCATAAAGCAAAGGTGATAACTAAATGGCTCAGGGAACAAAACATAGAGATTTTGGGTCCATGGCCTGGAAACTCCCCAGATCTTAATCCCATTGAGAACTTGTGGTCAATCATCAAGAGACGGGTGGACAAACAAAAACCTAAAAATTCTGACAAAATGAAAGCATTGCTTGTGCAAGAATGGACTGCTATCAGTCAGGATTTGGTCCAGAAGTTGATTGAGAGCATGCCAGGGAGAATTGCAGAGGTCCTGAAGAAGAAGGGTCAACACTGCAAATATTGACTTGCTGCATTAACTCATTCTAACTGTCAATATAAGCTTTTGTTACTCATATGTTTGCAATTATTATATTTCTGTCTGTGATAAAAACATCTGTCAAACACACATAAAAACCAGAGGGCAGCAGATCATGTGAAAATATAATATTTGTGTCATTCTCAAAACTTTTGGCCATGACTGTACACTAAATTGGCTGGCTGGTGGTTTTTACCCTCAACTGGCTAGTAGCCAACACGAGGAGCAAGAAGCTGATGTGGTAGATTCAGTTAAAGAGGAGTAAAATCCAAGCTTCCAGTGAGACACATAATCACCTTAATGGATAAATGCATCTTAATCTGAAGACCAGTAACTGGCAATAGACAATGTGACAGGAGATGTCTCTAACATTGGACTTTGTTACTCTTGGATGTTTCTGCTCCTCTTCAGAAATCTGGTTTCACTAATGTATAGCCCCACTATGTACACTGTCCATTGTTGTGCACTTTTGTATTAATAAATTACAGTAGTAGTGCCTTGATGTTCTTCCCAATAATAAAGACACAAGAAGGAAAACTGAAAACGGGGCACAGAATAGAGAGACGTTTGTAAATCTGTATGTTCCTTGGGTGATCAAAGCTTGTAAGAGGTTCACCTGATTGTGTGTGGGCCACGGCCTTGTGGTTACAGTGGACCTGTTGCCAGGTCAAAAGTGTCCAGTTTTTGATTTTACTTTTAGTGTTATTTTTTATGGTCTTTTCCAAGGGGGTGTGGCTCACAGGGTAATTATGCAGAGCAAATTGAGGACACACCCCAGAGGATCTTGTAAGCGACACCCCCTTGTAAAGACCATATATTAGCAGTAACGGTTCATATCTCTGGGACCGTATGGAGTGTTTAAAAAATGGTATACTCAGGGAAACAGCATGACTAAAATGGGAGCAAAAACTGGCCACTTTAACCTGGCGAAAGATCCTCTTTATTGAAGAATCAGCACTGGCTAGGACACTGATGGCGAACCTATGGCACGCATGCCAGAGAGCAGGGCCGGCTCCAGGTTTTTATGGGCCCCGGGCGAAAGAGCCTCAGTGGGCCCCTTTAACACAGACCACGATTCATGATGCACAGATACAGCAGAGAAATATGGGTACAGTACAATGCCAAATACTTCACTTCTTCCATTACATGAGTGATATCTATTGTAAATTGTACAATAGCTCAAAAACCGCCAAATCCTCACAGCGCACAGAACAGACTGGACAGTACAGTCCTCCATACAATATTATGGGCACCACAGTCTCCCCCTCATCAACCATATAATACCCCATGCAGGATGTCACCCCCCCATATAATGCTCCATACAGAATACTGGACCCAAAATAATGTTCCATACAGAATACTGGACCCTATATAATGCTCCATACAGGATACTGGTCCCCATATAATGCTCCATACAGGATACTGGTCCCCATATAATGCTCCATACAAAATATGGAGCTCTCCTCTGCGCTGTACTGCGTTCTGCACTGTTACGGCTCAGGAAAGGGCGCTGTGGAAAGACTCCCCATTATCATCATGATTGCCTCCCCATCATCATCATTGCCTCCTTATCATCATCATTGCCTCCCCATCATCATCATGGCCTCCCCATTATCATCAATGCCTGCCCATCATCATCTTCTCCCCATCATCAATGCCTGCCCATTATCATCAATGCCTGCCCATTATCATCATCTTCTCCCCATCATCATCAATGCCTCCCCATTATCAGCAATGCCTGCCCATCATCACACACAGACAGCACCACAGCACACAAGCACTCTCTCACATACATACACACACACACACATACACACACACACACACACACAAAGCACCGCACTACATACACACAGACACACACACACACGTCTCACCTGTCCAGCTCCGCGCTCTCTGCCACAGCCGGCCGCTGAATGATGACGTCATTCAGCGGCGCTGCTGTGAGAGGAAGCGCCGGCGCCCCCTGGAGCCCGGAGCTGCGGCAGCAGAGGCACGGGAGAGGTAAGTATTGTGCTAGCTGATGCCGGGGCCTGAGCAAGCGGGGGGGGGCCCAGTGGCGGCACGGACACCGCTCTCCTTCGCTAACGGGCGCGGAGGTGCCAGACGGCGAGTGGGCCCCCCGCCTGTTCAGGGCCCCGGCACTTGCCCGGGTGTGCCAGGTGCTGACGCCGGCCCTGCCAGAGAGGGCACACAGAGCGCTCTCAGCTGGCACGCGGCCTCGTTTCATCCCTGTACTGCAGCTTCCTCTCACACATTGAGCGGCAGGGCCGCGGAGCTGAATGATGATGTCATCCAGCTGCGGCCGCACCACTCAATGTGTGAGAGGAAGGAAGCTGCTGGCACTCAGAGAGGTAAGTGTGGCCGCTGTGCCAGTGAAGCTACTGTGTGTGTATGATGAGTGTGGCTGCTGTGGTGTGTGTGTGTCAACGATGGGGAGAGGGCCAATGAAGGGCGTGATGAGGAGAGGGCCAATGATGGGAGTGATGGGGAGAGGGCAACGATGGTGGTGGGTGAGAGGGCAATTTTTACATGAAGGGGATCATGATGGGGCATATTTCTACCTGAAGGGGATCATGATGGGCATATTTCTACATGAAGGGGATCATAATGGAGCATTTCTACATGAAGGGGATCACGATGGGGCATTTCTACATGAAGTGGATCATGATGGGGCATATTACTACAAGAAGGGGATCATGATGGGGCATATTACTACATGAAGGGGACAATGATGGGGCATATTTCTGCATGAAGGGGATCATGATGGGGCATTTCTGCATGAAGGGGATCATGATGGGGCATTTCTACATGAAGGGGATCATGATGTGGCATTTCTACATGAAGGAGATCATGATGGGGCATATTACTACAGGAAGGGGATCATGATGGGGCATATTTCTGCATGGAGGGGATCATGATGGGGCATTTCTGCATGAAGGGGATCATGATGGGGCATATTACTACAGGAAGGGGATCATGATGGGGCATATTTATGCATGAAGGGGATTATGATGGGGCATATTACTACAGGAAGAGGATCATGATGGGGCATATTTCTACATGAAGGGGTCATGATGGGGCATATTTCTACATGAAGGGGATCATGATGGGGCATTTCTACAAGAAGGGGATCATGATGGGGCATATTAGTACAAGAAAGGGATCATGATGGGTCATATTTCTGCATGAAGGGGATCATGATGGGGCACATTTCTGCATGAATGGGATCATGATGGTGCATATTTCTGCATGAAGGGGATCATGATGGGGCATTTCTGCATGAAGGGGATCATGATGGAGCATATTTATGCATGAAGGGGATCATGATGGGGCATATTTATGCATGAAGGGGATCATGATGGGGCATATTTCTGCATGAAGGGGATCATGATGGGGCATATTTCTGCATGAAGGGGATCATGATGGGGCATATTTCTGCATGAAGGGGATCATGATGGGGAATATTTCTGCATGAAGGGGATCATGATGGAGCATATTTATGCATGAAGGGGATCATGATGGAGAATATTTATGCATGAAGGAGATCATGATGGGGCATATTTCTGCATGAAGGGGATCATGATTGGGCATATTCCTGCATGAAGGGGATCATGATGGGACATTTGGCACGTGTTGGCACTTCGTCATAAATAATTGGGTTTTAGGTTGCAGTTTGGGCACTCAGTCTCAGAAAGGTTCGCCATCACTGGGCTAGGAGATCCCCTTTTGGGGCAGAAGAAGAGGTGAGACCAATGAGTAATCTTTTACTCTGCTTTGCCGAGGTTCTTCACTTAACCATTATTCTGCCACACTTCTGAGTCTTAGGCCTTCCCATGAATAGTACTTACTGTACATGCAGAAAACTGACTTGTGAATGAGCACTTAGAACTGAAAGAGCAGCTCTGAAGAACAAAACTACTGATCTAATATAGTGCAGACCAAGGAAAAAAAGAATCTCGTACACTCATAAATGATATTATCAAGACATTGCATACATATTGGTTTTTTAAGTAATTAAAAATGAAGAGTTTTCTAGTGGAAACTGCTTTAGTAAACACTTTTTCTTTGGGGAGTATTTGGAATGGTTTTCGTTTCCGGAAGTATTTTTGAAGAGTCTTTTTTCTAACCATTTTTTATTTGCAACCTTTTGAGAAATTTCCTAATTCCATTGTCTTATCATCTAGAAGATCTAGAAATTCCTTCTTTAAGTATTTCCTGTACTTCTTCTATTTCTGTACTTTCTCATGTATTAATCTGTGCATGCACTGCATTCTTACAGGACTATGTTGGGTATTGCAGATCCCAAATGAATTTACTATTGTGAGTACGCCTCGACTTTGGCTAAACGATGCACCATATTTTCATCTAGTTTTAGACCTAACTACTATGTTTTTAAAACACTGCCAGGTTAGAGCAACGAAGGCAAAGATGCACCAATGTGCACCAAAAGAGCAAACCATGAGGTTGGGTAAAGTTAGGCAGAAGTGTCTAAATATGGGGCAAATCTGTCATGCAGCAGGGGCTTCTGTGATAAACTTGGTGTAGTTTCAGACTTTTTAAGCCCCCATACACTTCAGACTAATGTCACCCAAGCCTGCCAATATCAACGTGTTCGATTGACGTGTATGGATGTGCCAGCTGACTGACCATTGGGGAGCTGTTGATTGAGCATGGCTAATTTTGTACTGCCAATTGCTTTGCCCTTCCAGAATCTACCGGCAGGGATGTCTGTCAGCGACTTTCTCATATAGAACACAAGAGCGGTTGGCAGAGGCGTATCTAGGGGGTCAGCACGGGGGAAGCAAACATCTGGGTGGGCCCCTGACCGTGTAACTGTGTGTACAACGACAGTGGCGGTGCCTAATCATAGGTATAGGGGAACCTCAGCAGATGACTATGCTGTTACTGAAAATCTGTATACAAAGATTAACACTGCCATATAGTGACCATATAGTGGTAGATACCAGTGCTACAGAACATATACAGTGGGGGAAATAAGAATTTGATCCCTTTATGATTTATAAGTTTTCCCACTGACAAAGATATTAACAATCTATAATTTTAAGGGTAGGTTAATTTTAACATTGAGATATAGAAAAATAAAATCCAGAAAATCAAATTGTATAAATTTTATAAATTTATTTGCATTTTGCAGAAGAAATAAGTATTTGATCCTCTACCAACCATTAAGAGTTCTGGCTCCTACAGACCAGTTAGACACTCCTAATCAACTCGTTACCTGCATTATAGACAGCTGTCTTACATAGTCAACTTTATAAAAGACTCCTGTCCACAGACTCAGTAATCAGTCAGACTCTAACCTCTAAAACATGGGCAAAACCAAAGAGCTTTATAAGGATGTCAGGGACAAGATCAAAGACCCGAACAAACTGGAATGGGCTACAAAACCATAAGTAAGACGCTGGGTGAGAAGGAGACAACTGTTTGTGCAATAGTAAGAAAATGGAAGAAATACAAATTGACTGTAATTCGACATCAATCTGGGGCACCATGCAAAATCTCACCTGGTGGGGTATCCTTGATCATGAGGAAGGTGAGAGATCAGCCTAAAACCACACTGGGGAGCTTGTTAATGATACAGTCACCAAGAAAACCATTGGTAACACATTACCCAGTAAGTGTTTAAAATCCTACAGTGCCCATAAGGCCCCCCCTGTTCAAGAAGGCACATGTGCAGACCCGTCTGAAGTTTGCCAAAGAACACCTCGATGATTCTGTGAGTGATTGGGAGAAGGTGCTGTGGTCAGATGAGACAAAAATTGAGCTCTTTGCTATTAACTCAACTTGCAATGTTTGGAGGAAGAGAAATGCTGCCTATGACCCAAAGAACACCGTCCCCACTGTCAAGCATGGAGGTGGAAACATTATGTTTAGGGGGTGTTTCTATGCTGAGGGCACAGGACTAATTCACCGCATCAGTGGGAGAATGGATGGAGCCACATACCTTAAAATCCTAAGTGACAACCTCCTTCCCTCCGCAAGGACATTAAAAATGGGTCGTGGCTGGGTCTTCCAGCAAGACAATGACTCAAAAGATACAGTCAAGGCAACAAACGAGTGGCTTAAAAAGAAGCACATTAAGATCATGGAGTGGATTAGCCAGTTTCCAGACCTTTATCCCATAGAAAACTTATGGAGGGAGTTGGAGCTCCGAGTTGCCAAGTGACAGCCTCAAAATCTTAATGATTTAGAGAAGATCTGCAAAGAGGAGTGGACCAAAATTCCTCCTGACATGTGCGCAAACCTCAACATCAACTACAAAAGAAGTCTGACTGCTGTGCTTGCCAACAAGGGTTTTGCCACCAAGTATTAAGTCTTGTTTGCCAGAGGAATCAAATACTTATTTATCACTGCAAAATGCAAATAAATTTATATAATTTATACAATATAATTGCCTGGATTTCATTTTTGGTATTCTATCTCTCAATGTTAAAAGTAACCTACCCTTAAAATTATAGCCTGTTCACGTCTTTGTCAGTGGGCAAACTTACAAAATCAGCAAGGGATCAAATACTTATTTCCCCCACTGTAAGGGTATGTGTCTACGCTGCGTACTGGCAGCGCTTTGGACAGAGTGGAAACCCAGCTCCACCCAAAGCCCGCCCCCTTTTGTACGTGCGGTGATTCCGCATGTGTTCATTGAACACTTGCGGAATCACCGCATCCTATACATAGACAGTGTAAATTATCTTGTGGAGACGGAGCATCTCCGCAAGATAATTAGACATGCTGCGGTCTGGAAAGATGTGCCGCATGTCCGGATATGCAGGACCGCCATCACTATACCCTGTCTTCCAATGTAAGTGTGTATGTATATATTTTCTCTACTAATCTAGGTGGACTGCATTAAATTTATATCAAGTCATCATCTGGTGTGTGCCAAGTTTACTTTTTATCACATTATGGTTTGGGAACCTACTTGAACACCAACCTCAGTAGTGCTAACGGTTTCACCAAAATTATCTAACCCATACGTTAAGCACACAGACTGGGTCATTACCTCTCTAACATTTTCCTATAACCCAGATGAAAGATCCCACATCATTGCTCAATCCAAGATCTCCAGTGACTTCTTAAAAGTTTTGCCAAGGGAAACCCAGGGTAGGGACCAGAAGCTGGAATTACACCACCATACTAATCTCAGGCTCCACTGTGCCACCCTCATGGAATACCTTCAAGTCCAGAGGATCCCTAGAGGTCTGAGGTTCCCCATACGCCCCACACTATTCAGTGATCTACCTTAATTTTTCTCTATATTTAGCAAATTCTTAACAAATGTTCTTTTGGACTTATAACCCTGACCCTTAGAGCACCTACCAAAAGCTATTGCATCTAGCAAGGAGCATATAACGAACATCAAAAGTCAACTGGCGTCTGCTAGCACAGCGGAGGAACTTACCTCCTTGAAAGCCAAGATCAAGACATACATTGAACAGCATCAACAGGACACTGAGAACAAAAAATGACACAAATTCCAGAGGGACACGGAAGATTACAAGTTGGATAGAGTGTATAAATAGCGCGACCGACCGACATTCAGGAAGAATTTTGCAAGGCCCGGCTACAGATCTTCCACGGAACCTTCTGCCTTTGGCTCAGATCAAGAAAGACGAGACCAATACCCCAGCTCTGGACGTTTTTTGGCCAACGCAGGAGACCCTCATGAAGAAGAGGACCAGACGAGGGAACCGACATAAGAAGGAATATGGACCTTACACGAGTGACCCGTTCCCAGGTACCTCCCTCTAGTCATTAATATCTCTTCAAGGTCCCTCGGCATTGCTGAATATATTACAAAAATCTTATTGTCCAAGGTACAGGTGCAATACCTTTAATCTAGAGATTAATCTTCAGCTTTTCTATCACTGCCTCAGATTAAAAGTACATTTTTCTGAAGCACCTTGTGTAGACACACCACAGACAGATAACGCTAACAATGCCAAACTACTCAAAGCTGCCAGCCTTGGTCTGTGGACCAAAAGCAACTATAGACCAACACATGGCTCACATGCATTAGAGATATTTATCAATTTTGTTAATAACTCCTTCCAGAACCTTCGGAATGACATTGATAGGGCAAGAAGGGACAAGGCAATTAAAAATGAAAAAGGACAGGCCTTTATTAAAACACTCCATAACGCGCTTCAATATCGATTCGGCACGCTATCTTTTTTTTTATGACATCATTTTTATTGATTTTTTTAACATAACATTGGTAGGATAACGTAGCATAGGATAGGATGTAGCATCAGCAATGACACTGTAAATTACCAAAAGTACATATACAAATCTTACTTGTCAGACTACTGGTCTGCATAACTTTTTGAGATAGTGTATAGATACATAGGTTGATCTCCGTCAATGCCTTGTGACACAAATTTTGGGGAAACAGTAAGAGAAAGAAAAGACAGACTGACTACATAGAAGGGTAATAGGGGAAGGAAGAGAATCTCTTTTACTGTATTTTGTATTGTCAAGAGAGTCGTTCTACGGTAATAAATGTTGTATCTTTAATAGATGTTATACATCTGGAATAGTTCCTAAGACTCCTAACGTCTCGCTCAGATCCTCCAGACAGTACCATTCCGTGTGGCGGAAGGGACTAATCATTTTTGATATTTCGTGAGGGCTATAGTGGAAACCAATGAACGTTTTCCACAGCGGAAATACTTTCCCTGCAGATTTTTCGTTTACTCCTTTCCGCCTCTATTAATTCAATTTCCAGTAAGTATTTCATCTGGGCTATTATCATCACCATCGATGGGGTGCTTGGTTTAAGCCATTCGCCAAATAAACCACGTAAGGCTACAACTAAAGCCCCCGTCACAAACAGCGATCTCGCTGGCGAGATCACTGCTGAGTCACTAGTTTTGTGACGCAACAGCGATCTCCCCAGCGATATCGCTGTGTGTGACATTCAGCGACGATCAGACCCCCTACTGGGTATCGCTGATCGTCGCTGAATGTCCTGGACATTTTTTTGCTCGTTGGTCTCCTGCTGGCCAGCGCGCATCGCTGCGTGTGGCAGGCAGGAGACCAGCGATCAGCTGGTAACCAAGGTACACATCGGGTTTCCAGGTGCCAAGTTTCGCCTGGAAACCCGATGTGTACGTTGGATACCAGCGCGCTGCTGCAGGGGAGCTGGTAACCAAGGTACACATCGGGTTTCCAGGTGCCGCGCAGCGCCTGGAAACCCGATGTGTACCTTGGTTACCAGCTCCCTGCACCAGCGGGTTGGTATCCAACGTACACTGCGGGTAACTAAGCGACGTTACCCTCAGTGTCGCTGTCCTGATCGCTGCCTGAGCTGCCTGTTTGGCAGCTCAGCAGCAATCATGTAGCGACACACCAGCGATCCTGACAAGTTCATATCATTGTCAGGATCGCTTGTGTGTCGCTATGTGTGACGGGTCCCTATGACTGTGTGAATATTTTAGGGATCTTTGCTTTACCTCCTGTGGGTTGTGTCTCCGGGGGTCTTAACTGGTGAAATAGCATAGTTTGTGGTGTTTGTGGGAGATGGGTTCCCCAGCACAATCGAACCTGCTCCACTACCTGTTTCCAGTACTCTTTAGCTGCCCTGCATTCCCACACCCCGTGCCAGAGATTTGTTGAAGGCGTTCCGCACTTAGGGCACGCTGTAATCCGGTCAGGGAATCTAGGAGAGGATAGGACATTGAAACCATATAATGCTGTATGCATGAGCTTAAAATAGGTTTCCCTCCATGTTTCACATAAAATGGATTTTTTAACCTGTTCCCACCCCTGTAGAATTGTCTCTGCGATATCCTTATCTCCGGTCCATTTCTCCAAGGTCTTAAACAGCTTGTTCTGCTTTAGCTTCAGGAATTTATGTCTAAGGGTGTGTTTCCACGGTCAGGAAACACTCAGGAATTGCTGCGTGTTTGACGCTGTGCGCTGGCGCAGCATCAAACACGCAGCGTCCAGATGTTACAGCATAGTGGAGGGGATTTCAAGAAATCCCGTCTCCACTATGCTTAACCCCTTCACCCCCAAGGGTGGTTTGCACGTTAATGACCGGGCCAATTTTTACAATTCTGACCACTGTCTCTTTATGAGGTTATAACTCTGGAACGCTTCAACGGATCTTCGCGATTCTGAGATTGTTTTCTCGTGACATATTGTACTTCATGTTAGTGGTAAAATTTCTTCGATATAACTTGCGTTTATTTTTGAAAAAAAGCAAATATGGCGAAAATTTTTAAAATTTTGCAATTTTCAAACTTTGAATTTTTATTCCCTTAAAACAGAGAAATATATCACACAAAATAGTTAAGAAATAACATTTCCCACATGTCTACTTTACATCAGCACAATTTTGGAACCAAAATTTTTTTTTGTTAGGAAATTATAAGGGTTAAAAGTTGACCAGCGATTTCTCATTTTTACAGCAAAATTTACAAAGCCATTTTTTTTAGGGACCACCTCACATTTGAAGTCACTTTGAGGGGTCTATATGGCAGAAAATACCCAAAAGTGACACCATTCTAAAAACTGCACCCCTCAAGGTACTCAAAACCACATTCAAGAAGTTTATTAACCCTTCAGGTGCTTCACAGTAACTAAAGCAACGTGGAAGGAAAAAATGAATATTTTACTTTTTAGCCACAAAAATTATCTTTTACAAACTTTTTTTTTATTTTCACAAGGGTAAAAGGAGAAAATGGACAGATAAGGTTGTTATGCAATTTCTCCTGAGTACGCCAATACCCCATATGTGGGGGAAAACCACTGTTTGGGTACACGGCAGAGCTCGTAAGGGAAGGAGCGACGTTTGACTTTTTCAAACTAAAATTGGCTGGAATTTAGATTGGATGCCATGTCGCGTTTGGAGAGCCCCTGATGCGCCTAAACAGTGGAAACCCCCACAAGTGACACCATTTTGGAAACTAGACCCCCTAAGGTACTTATCTAGATCTGTTGTGAGCACTTTGAACCCTCAAGTGTTTCACAAAAGTTTATAAAGCCTGGGTGTGAAAAAAAAAAAAATCAATTTTCCACAAAAATGATTTTTTAGTCCCAAATTTTTGAATTTTCCCAAGGAAATTGGACCCCAAAAGTTGTTGTCCAATTTGTCCTGAGTACGCTGATACCCCATATGTGGGGGGGGGGAAACTGTTTGGGCGCACGGCAGGGCTTGGAAAGGAAGTAGTAACGTTTTGGAATGCAGACGTTAATGGGGGTCATGTTCCGTTTGCAGTGCCCCAGATGAGCCTAAACAGTGGAAACCCCCCACAAGTGACCCCATTTTGGAAACTAGACCCCTAAGGAACTTATCTAGATCTTTGGTGAGCACTTTGAACCCCAAGTGCTTCACACAAGTTTATAATGCCCGGGCATGAAAATAAAAAATCCTATTTTTTTCCCACAAAAATTATCTTTTAGTCACTAATTTTTTATTTTCCCAAGGGTAACAGGAGAAATTGGACCACATAAGTTGTTGTACAATTTGTCCTGAGTACGCTGATACCCCATATGTGGGGGGGAACCACTGTTTGGGCACACGGCAGAGCTCGGAATGGAAGGAGCACCATTTGACTTTTTCCAACCAAAATTGGCTGGAATTGAGTTTGGATGCCATGTTGCATTTGGAGAGCCCCTGATGTGCCTAAACAGTGGAAACTCCCCACAAATGACCCAATTTGGGAAACTAGACCCCCTAAGGAACTTATCTAGATTTTTGATGAGCAATTTGAACCCCCAAGTGCTTCACACAAGTTTATAACGTAGAGCCGTAAAATTTAAAAATCATATTTTTTCCACAAAAATGATCTTTTCACCCCAATTTTTATTTTTACAAGGGTAACAAGACTCCAAAAGTTATTGTGCAATTTGTCCTGAGTGCGCTGATACCCCATATGTGGGGGTAAACCACTGTTTGGGTGCATGGCAGAGTTTGGAAGGGAAGGAGCGCCGTCTGACTTTTTCAACGCAGAATTGGCTGGACGCCATGTCGTGTTTGGAGAGCTCCTGATCTGCCTAAACAGTGGAAACCCCAATAAATGACACCATTTTGGAAACTAGACCCCTCAAGGAACTTATCTAGACGTGTGGTGAGAACTTTGAACCCCCAGGTGTTTCACTAAAGTTTATAACGTACAGCCGTAAAATAAAAAATCTTTTTTTTTTTTTTTTACAAAAATGATTTTTTCGCCCCCAATATTTTATTTTCACAAGGGTAACAGAAGAAATTGGAACCCCAAAGTTGTTGTCCAATTTGTCCTGAGTACACTGATACCCAATATGTGGGCGAAAACTACTGTATGGGCACACGTCGGGGCTCGGAAGGGAAGTAGTGACGTTTTGGATTGCAGACTTTGATGGAATGGTCTGGGGGCGTCATGTCACATTTGGAGAGCCCCTGATGCACCTAAACAGTGGAAACCCCCCACAAGTGACCCCATTTTGGCAAATAGACCCCACAAGGAACTTATCTAGATGTGTGGTGAGCACTTTGAACCCCAAAGTGCTTCACAGAAGTTTATAACGCACAGCCGTAAAAATAAAAAATCCTTTTTTTTTTACAAAAATGATTTTTTTCGCCCCCAATATTTTATTTTCACAAGGGTAACAGGAGAAATTGGACCCCAAAAGTTGTTGTCCAATTTGTCCTGAATACGCTTATACCCAATATGTGGGAGAAAACTACTGTATGGGCGCACGTCAGGGCTCGGAAGGGAAGTAGTGACGTTTTGGATTGCAGACTTTGATGGAATGGTCTGGGTGCGTCATGTCGCATTTGGAGAGCCCCTGATGCGCCTAAACAGTGGAAACCCCCCACAAGTGACCCCATTTTGGAAAATAGACCCCACAAGGAACTTATCTAGATGTGTGGTGAGCACTTTGAACCCCGAAGTGCTTCACAGAAGTTTATAACGCACAGCCGTAAAAATAAAAAATCTTTTTTTCTTTTTGCAAACATGATTTTTTCGCCCCAATATTTTATTTTTACAAGGGTAACAGGAGAAATTGGACCCCAAAAGTTGTTGCCCAATTTGTCCTGAGTACGCTGATACCCAATATGTGGGAGAAAACTACTGTATGGGTACACGTTGGGGCTCGGAAGGGAAGTAGTGACGTTTTGGATTGCAGACTTTGATGGAATGGTCTGGGGGCGTCATGTCGCATTTGGAGAGCCCCTGATGCGCCTAAACAGTGGAAATCCCCAACAAGTGACCCCATTTTGGAAAATAGACCCCACAAGGAACTTATCTAGGTGTGTGGTGAGCGCTATGAAGCCCCAAGTGCTTCACAGAAGTTTATAATGTACAGCCGTAAAAACAAAAAAATAATTTTTTTTGTACAAAAATGATATTTTCGCCCCCAGTTTTTTATTTTCCCAAGGGTAACAGAAGAAATAGGACAAATTGCACAATAACTCTTGGGGTCCAGAGTACGCTGATACCCCATATGTGGGGATAAACTACTGTTTGGACGCATGGCAGAGCTCAGAAGTGAAGGAGCACCGTTTGACTTTTTCAACGCAGAATTGGCTGGAATTGAGATCAGACGCCATGTCACATTTGGAGACCCCCTGATGTGCCTAAACAGCGGAAACCCCCCAATTCTAACTCCAACCCTAACCCCAACACACCCCTAACCCTAGTCCCAACCCTAACCACAAACCTAACTCTAACACACTCCTAATCCCAACCCTAACCCTAATCCTAACTTTAGCGCCAACCCTAACCCTAACTTTAGCCGCAACACTAACCCTAACGGGAAAATGGAAATAAATACATTTTTTTAATTTTATTATTTTTCCCTAACTAAGGGAGTGATAAAGGGGGGTTTGATTTACTATTTATAGCGGGTTTTTATGATTGGCAGCTGTCACGCTAAAAGACGCTTTTTATTGCAAAAATAGTTTTTTGCATCGCCACATTTTGAGAGCTATAATTTTTGCATATTTTGGCCCACAGAGTCATGTGAGGTCTTATTTTTTGCGGTACGAGTTGACGTTTTTATTTGTATCATTTTTGAGCAGGTGACATTTTTTGATCGCTTTTTATTTCGATTTTTGGGAGGTTAGAATGAACAAAAATCAGCAATTCATGAATTTCTTTTGGGGGAGGCGTTTTTATTGTTCCGCGTGTGGTAAAATTGATAAAGCAGTTTTATTCTTCGGGTCAGTACGATTATGGCGATACCTCATTTATATCATTTTTTTATGTTTTGGCGCTTTTATAGAATAAAAACAATTTTATATAAAAAATAATTATTTTTGCATCGCTTTATTCTGCGAGCTATAACTTTTTTATTTTTTCGCTGATGATGCTGTATGGCAGCTCGTTTTTTGCGGGACAAGATGACGTTTTCAGCGGTACCATGTTTATTTATATCGGTCTTTTTTATCGCGCGTTATTCCACTTTTTGTTCGGCGGTATGATGATAAAGCATTGATTTTTTGCTTCGTTTTTTTTTTTTTTTTTAAGGGGCTCACTAAAGGGGTTAACTAGTGGGACAGTTTTATAGGGGGGGTCGTTACGGACGCGGCAATACCAAATATGTGTACTTTTATTGTTTTGTTTTTTTTATTTACAGGAAGAAATGAATTTATTGGGGAATATTTTTTTTTTTTTATTTATTTTGGATTTTTTTTAATTTTTTTACTTTTTTACTTTGTCCCAGGGTGGGACATCACTGTATTTTAGCAGATCGCTGGTGTGACAGTGTGCACAGCACTCTGTCACACCAGCGTTCGCTCAGGCAGTGCAGCAGGCTTCTCAGTGCCTGCTCACAGCAGGCACTGAGGAAGCCGCCTCCCTCCAGGACCCCGGCGCCATCTTGGATCCGGGTCCTGGGAGGGAGGAAGCCCTCAGAACAGCGCGATCACATCGCGCTGGTCTGAGGGTCTCAGGGGGGCGCACAGGGAGCCCCCACCCTGCGCGATCCTCCCCTGTGCCCCCAGTACACCGCGATCATGTTTGATCGCGGTGTGCTAGGGTTTTAATGTGCCGGGAGCGGTCCGTGACCGCTCCTGACACACAGTCCGGGTGTCAGCTGTGATAATCAGCTGACACCCGGCGGCGATTAGCTGCGCTTCCCTCAGGAGCGCAGCTGATCGCCTATGACGTACTATCCCGTCCATGGGCAGAATGGCACGGGTTTATGGATGGGATAGTACGTCTAAAGTCAGAGGGGGGTTAAAAACACGCAGGCGGCAGACCTGCGTTAACGGACATGCGGCGCGTCTTTTTATGTAGTCCTGCGGTCATTCCAGAGTGTTCCGGATGTGTTCCATGAACACATCCGGATTGACCGCGCGTTCAGTGGGGGGCTGGGCTTTGGACGGAGCTGACTTTCCGCTCCGTCCAAAGCGCTGTGTTTCCTGATCATGGAAAACACAGCCTTACAGTGTTGTATATTGAGGATATGCTCGCACCCACTCTATTATCTAGAATGTGTAGTTCCACTTAATTAGCAGCCTGTGAAGTCTAGATAAGCAGAAAGAGTGGACCTGCATGACCTGTAGGAAGAGTCTGCTTTCTATATTTAGAATTGAGAGTCCGCAGTGGTTGATACCTTTTAATGGCTAACTAAAAAGATGATAACAAATTGCAAGCTTTCGAGACTACTCAGGTCTAGTGTTGAGCATTCCGATACTGCAAATATCGGGTATCGGCCGATTTTGCTGTATCGGAATTCGATTCTGAGTTCCGATATTTTTGTCATATCGGATACCGGAATGAGAGTTGTCCAACAAAGTCTATGGGAGTTCCTGTGTCACAGAACGAACTACGTGACACAGGAACTTCCCGAAAACTGTCACTGTCAGTGTCGGTCGGGTCTGTCAGGTGTCAGGACTCAGCAGAGTCAGCACTTACCTGGCAGAAGATCCCCTTCCCCAGTGATCATGTCCTCCTGGATGGCCGCCATTACCCTGTCCCTGGAGGTCATGTGCAGAATCTCGCGATAACTGCAGTGACTGCCGGGTACTGGGTAATTTTTGGCCAGCTGTACTCTCGCGACAGCAGGCCGTAAACCAGTCCGGATGACGTCACCGCCGGGGACGCAGCTCTGGTAAGCAGCTCTGCTCTATGTGGATGTCAGGCTCAGCCTGTCATCCAGATGTAGCAGAGCTGGACTCGTCGTGGGACACTCGTTATTTTGGACTGCGTCGGACAGGGAGTATTTTGTTGGTTTGTTATTTTGTTTACAGGAGAACGATGGCGTCGCAGGATGAGAGTGTAATAAAAATAATGAAAACTGTGTTATGTTTTATTTCATTAAAATACTTTTTCTTGCTGTGTCTTTTTTTAAAAATTTTCAAACTATGATTAATAATGGATCGGTGTCTTTATTGATGCCTCTCCATTATTAACCGGGCTTATTTCACCGATCAATCAAAGGTGACATTAACCCCTTATTACCCCGCTTGCCACCGCTGCAGGGCAAGTGGGAAGAGCTGGGTAAAGTGCCACAATTGGCGCATTTTGGATGCGCCATTTGTGGGGCTGCTGCAGCCTGGTATTTTTAGGCTGTTGAGGGCCAAAATCCATGGGCCTTGACAGTTTTTAATACCAGGCCGCAGAAGTCTGCTTTTTACTTAGCTGGTTAACAAAAATGGGGGGATCCCCACGCCATTTTTTTTTTCAAGGGGATCCCTATTTTTGTTAACCAGCCAAGATAAGCAGACTGCTGTGGCCTGGTATTATCAGGCTTGCAAGGTCCATGGATATTGGCTCCTTAACAGCCTGAAAAACCAGGCCTCAGTAGTCTGCTTTATCAGGCTGGTTAACAAAAATAGGGGGGACTCCATGCCATTTTTTTTTTCGAGGGGATCCCCTATTTTTGTTAATCAGTTCACTTCGGTCAGCCGGGATTCCCTCTGATGCTGTGGGTGTCCCTGGCTGACCTGAAGTGAAAGTGGGAAGCAATCAATTATGCTAACCACTTCCTCTCCTGTCAGCCAGCATTAGCTGCGGTCTCTACAGTAAACATTAACCCTTTCAGAAGGATTACATCGGGGGACCTGACTGAACATCGGATAGGTAAGAATAATGTTGCTTTATTATTTTATTTTTATTACAGGTGAACAAGGGCTTCGCAAGGAATGGCAGTAAAATAAAATCTTGTCAAAAACTGTGTGTTTATTTCATTAAAATGATTTTTAATTAAAGTGTGTGTGTTTTATTTTTATTTCATACAATAGGATTAATAATTGATAGTTGTCTTATTGAAGCTCTCAATTATTAACCTGGCTTAAACTCACCTTTCAATAGCAAGGTGGCTTTAACCCCTTATTAACCCATTCGCCACCGCTACAGTGCAATGGGAATAGACGGCTAAGTGCCAGAAAAGGCGAATCTAATTATAGATTTGCCTTTCTGGGGGCAGATGTTAGTAGCCAGGGGGGGCACAAAATAAATGCACCCTCCCTGGGCTATTATTATTTGCCCCCACTCGCTGGCTTTGCCTGTCTGGTTGAGAAAATAGGGCGGGAGCCCACGCATTTTTTTTCAACAATTTTACACCTCATATATATATATATATACATGTCATTGAATTTGTGACACATATATATATATAATATATATATAATTATTTTAGTTCATACACTTCTACATAGTATAATAGCCGCTAATTCAATTGCCGGCTTTTGTGAAAATACAGAACCCGACATGAAATGACACATGGTTTACATAGAGTTAACCATGTCATTTCATGTAGTTTGATATATTGTTTTCACTAACAATTACATGAGTGTTTTGTGAAAATTTGACACATGTAGGGGTTAATTAAAGGTGTAAATTCGTAGCAAAAAAATGCGGTTTTTTTTACAACGAATTTACACCTTTAATTAACCCTACATGTGTCAAATTTTGCACACATACACTCATGTAATTGTTTGTGAAAACCATATATCAAACTACATGAAAAGACATGGTTAACTCTATGTAAACCATGTGTCATTTCCTGTCGGGTGCTTCTGTATTTTCACAAAAGCCAGCATTACCGGCAATTGAATCAGAGGCTATTTTTTCTGTGTAGAAGTGTATTATGAACTAAAAATATATGTATATATATGTCACAATGACATATATATATATATATTTTATATGTATTCTATGTGTGTATATCTAGTGTTTACAAGGAAAGGGAAAAAGGTTTTTTTAGTCCCGATATTTCTGTCCCATTGACTTGCATTGGGTTTCCGGTATCGGATCTGCGATACCCGATACTTTTTGAGTATCGGCCGATCCAATCCGATCGATATTTTAGGATATCGGGCAGTATCGCTCAACACTACTCAGATCTCTTCATCAGGCAAAGACTAAACAAAAACTGAAGAATCACATATTTTATACACAACACAGCACATATGGAATATCTATATGGAATTTGTCCATGATTTCCTGTGGGCTCAGCATCGTTTAACCTCTGTATGTATAATATCCCCTGCTTTCTTCATGTTATCGCTGTCAGGTATAGGACAGGTTAATGTCCTGTCCATCTGGGTTAACTTTTGCGGCCTCCTGGCATAATATAGGACAGGTAATGTTCCTGTCCACTCAGGGTTAACTTTTGCTGGCCTCCCTTTGGATCTGGGAGGGTATTTATACCCAGTCCAGAGGGAGATTCTCTGTCACTATACTTTCGTTGTGACTGTGTACATGGGCGTACCCAGGATCAAAACTAGGGGGGGGCAAGCCAGGTCGTTTCAGGTTGTAAAATATAAGAACAAAAAATGTAC
>JARQOD010000003.1:71887910-71917800 GCA_033576555.1 Oophaga sylvatica | reverse complement strand
AACTCCAGGTGAACATAGCCTATGGGTATGTGCACTCTGTCTTTTTGAGACTGATTTTGAGCTGAAAACACACCTGAAAATGCTAGAAATAAACGTTCACAAAACTGAACAGACTCATTTCTAAGGGAAAACGGCTTTTGATCCATCTTTAAACCTTCACAGGTATCCAACGACGCCAAGAGGTTAAAAGAAATGAAGATTCTTCAGGCATTTTACGCTCTGAAGACGTGCCATACGTTATAATAGAAGTCAATGGGAACACTCATAAGACTTTTTTTTTTATGAGCGTTTTTGCTTGAAAAAACCAATAGTGGTTTCGGCACTTCCCCTAAAATGCTTAAAAAAACAAACAATGGTGGACAAAATTGAAGAAAAAAAGTGCTCAAGAAAAAAAAAAAAATACTATTTGAGAAAAAAAAAAAAACCTGTGTTGTTTCCTGAAGTGAAAAACTCAGAATAAGACATTGTGTGCACATTTCCACTTAGACAGGCAGATTCAGGCCATTAAACGCCTGTTAGTCAGCGGTTATTTACTGTCTCATCAGTTATGGGAAGATGTACCACCGATAATGAAATCATCAAACCCGACAAACAAAATCATTGCACCTGACAATCAAGTGTTTTGCTTGATCATCGGGTGTTTGTTGGCCAATAACTGGGACTTCCACCGATTACTGACTAAAAGGACCATAATCGTTTGTTGAGACGGTCACAAATTGCTTCATATTTGACAAAAAATAATCCATATAAAACAAGCATAAAGAGTTGAAGGTTTTTTTTTCTAATGAACCCATCGGATTCCATTTATGGCGTCCATCATGTCACAGATCAGACAGGTCACTTTTTTGGTAATCATGCACGGTCTGAACATATGCACGCTTGTAATGAAGCCCTGTGAAAAAAATGGTGTGGTCACTACTACCGCGCCATTCCATGGCAACTCCAACATTTCCATTAACATTCTGAGGTAAAAAATTGGCGCAAAGCAGACAAGACAACTGATAATCACATTCCCACATCCCAGAGCTAAGGACTATCAGGATATAACATATATCATGAGATAAATGTACAGTATATAATACCTCACGTATAAACAGGGGCTCAGAGTGCCCCAGACTGGACAACAGGACGATACACAGCTCTAACAATGAAGGTTTTCATTCACAAATATCATTAACCACCTGCATTAAAGAAATGCAGCAAAGCTACGCCACTAACAAGCTCACAATAAAAGGCGGGCGGTAAAATGTCGCAGTCATGATAGTATTTTGGACTTTATCCCGACCCGTAGCCCAAAGACCAACACGCACCTGTCCAGATTCAACACAGCGCCGCAATTTAGCACTTCCTGCTTTTTCTGTCCACGTGTCTCAGAAGCACCCTTCAAGCAACACGATTGGTGGAATCCTCTGAATCCCCGCCTCTCTGATAAACATTACTGGATAAGCCTGTTGTCAATCTTGCTAATCCTTTGTTTCTCGGATCCGCAAAAAAAAAATTGGCGGCCGAAAATATAAACATTGCAAAAAATCGTACGGGCGGGCGCAAATGCAAATCTGAATGGTAATGAAATGTGCATCTTCCTAATGGATTCTCAGGAATATTAATTGATGCACATTTAATTAAGTTTTATTAATTTCTTACTGGAACTGTTAAGTCCATTCCTGGAAGAACAATAGTACAATGGCTGTGCAGGAACACTTGTTTATGCAAAGCGACATTTTGTTTTTCAAGTTTTTCTATCACCGTCTTTAAACATTAATAACTTACTCATTTTTTTTCCATTCAACTTATTTTTTTCACAAATTTTATTGTATTTTAATTAAATAATTATTAACTTTTTGAAGGCTGGATCATTTTTTTTTGTTTTTTTTCCACTATTGTTTGAAGGGTCATAACTTTTTTAAATTTTTTCCATATGAGAGCTTGTTTTTGGGTTTCTTTATGGGGGCAGATGTAATTTTGAATGACACTATTCATTTTACAACATAACATACTGAAGTGAGGTGAAAATGCAAAATAAAATATTCCGGCATTGTTTTTTGAGGGTTTTGTTTTTATAGCGTTCATTGTGCAAAAATAATGTCCTTTTAACATGTTTATCAAGGTCACTATGGTTAGAGAGATATCAAAGATTTATGTTTTTAATTATTATTATTAGTGACAAAAATTCAGAAATTTGTAAAAAAAAAAATTCCGTCAATTCTGCCATTTCATTTTTTTTTTGTTTACAGCTTCTTGCCTTGGAGACCGACCACCTCTTCTGTCAAAACTTTTAAACACTGTGCTGAAGCAGACCCAGGATTAAGAGATAAGTGAGCTTTAGCGATCCTGGCCAGCTTCAAAACAGTACTTAGGCCCCTTTCATATATCAGTTTTTAGCTATCAGTCGCAATCCGTCAAATTTTGCAAAAAACGAATCCAGAGACTGATGCCTACGGATCCGTTTTTTTCTCATTAACTTGTATTAGCGACGGATAGCCTCACATTTCATCTATCGTTCGCCGGATTCGTCGAAAATTGTTTGTCCGGCGACCGAGACAATGGATAAAGGAACGTTTTGTGTGTACGTCAAAAAAACGGACGGCGACGGATACGTCCCCTAACGTTGTTTGCTAGAATGGAAGCTTATGGGCGCCGGATTCGTCAAATCACGGAATCCGGCGACGGATTCTGTTTTTTTTAACTGAGAATTCTCTGATCCAATTAGCCAGCTCCAAAGTAGGAAAGGTACCTGCCTCAAATATTTGTGAAAACATATATACAGTATATATATATATATATATATATATGTCAGTGAGACACATATATATATATATTTCATACAGAGGTAGATAGCAGAATAGCCGATAATTCAATTGTCAGCATTTGTAAAATCATTACAGAACCCAACAGGATATGAGACATGGTTTACATACAGTAAACCATTGCATATCCATCCATCCCTCACTCCCTCAAGATGGCTGGACCATCATTGTAAATGCACCATTGTATATACACACCTGTACTTTGTATCTCACCCACCTCATTGTGGATTGTAAGCTCTCACGAGCAGGGTCGTCTTATTTTGCTTTAATTATTGTATTGTTAACGTTGTTACTTATGACTTGTGTTTTGAAACTGTTAAACTGTACAGCACTGCGGAATATGTTGGTGCTATATAAATAAAGATTATTATTATTATATCCGTTATTCATTTATGTGTCCCTCACTAATAATGTTAGTAGTATGTTTGTGTAAAATTTTGGAGCTGTAGGTGTTAAATTAAAGGATAAATTCACGGAAAAAACTGGCGTGCAATTTTCTACACCCGAGAGGGCAAGTGTTATGATTTGGTAGCTGAGGAGAGCAGGCAAAAAAGGCAATACACCAGAGAGGTTGGAATCTATGGGATTGCAGTACCCTGACTAACCACCACAACTAAAGGCAGCCGTGGAGCGTACCTACGTTGGTCCTAGACGCCTCGTCACAGCCTGAGAAGCTAACTACACCTAAAGATAGAAAGAGGAAAGCTATCTGCCCCGGAGCAGATCCCCAAAGAACATAGAAAGCCCCCAAACATGTAATGGCGGTTAGACAAGAAGAAATACTGACACAGACAGAAAATAGCATGAGCAAACGTTGGGGCCCAAACTTCCTAAATAGAAAAGGATAGGAAGGACACTTACTGCAATCCCAAAAAACCCTGAAAAGTACCAACTCTACTAATTACAAAAACACCTGAGATCACACGACCTCTACCACCTAAATTAGTTCTCTGGTGTAACAAAAACTAAACAGCAACCACTGAAAAAACTGGAAAAGGCAAATGAACAAACAACAAGAGGCTGAACTAAACTGAGAGGAGCACAAGCCCCGAAGGGGACCCGGCAGACCCCCACAGAAGTGCAGGACAAAATGCAAAAAGCAAGCACAAAAAACTAAAAGAAGAAAATGTCTTATCTGTTAGCAGAAGATGCAGGCACGAAACAGCAAGCTACAAAGTGAACAGGAATCAAAGATGAGACCAGAACAATTGCTCACCGGCAACCCTGATGGGAGGGAACCTCCCTTATATAAGACCAGTCAGTAACACCTGATCTCCAATCTTCACAATCTTCATTGGATAGTTCAGTACTGTTTGTAACCACCCGAGGGAGTTTCTGCTCAGAATTCATTTCTAGCACATTCACAACAGTACCCCCCCTTGAGGAGGGGTCACCGAACCCTCATTTGAGCAACCAGGTCGGTCAGGATGAGCTCTGTGATACGCACGGATGTGTCTCCTAGCATGGATGTCCGAAGCAAACACCCAAGAATTGTCCTCCTGACCATAACCTCTCCACTTAACCAAATACTGGAGTTTCCGTCTAGAAAAACGAGAATTCAATATTTTCTCAACCACATACTCCAGATTGCCCTCAACCAAAACAGGGTCAGGAGGCACAGCCATAGGAACCACTGGCTCGACAAACCTCTTCAATAAGGACTTGTGGAACACGTTATGGATCTTAAATGTCCCTGGAAGAAGCAAACGAAAGGAAACAGGATTAAGAATCTCCATGATCTTATAAGGTCCAATGAACCTAGGCTTAAATTTAGGAGATGCAACTCTCATAGGGATATTTCTTGAGGACAACCAGACCAAGTCCCCCACTTTAAACCGAGGACCATCAGTCCTATGCCGGTTGGCAAACCGCTGGGCCCTCTCCTGAGAGAGGGACAACCTCTCCACTACCTGGTCCCAAATCTGCTGCATACGCTCCACAACAGAGTCAACACCTGGACAGACAGAAGCCTCTGTCTGTCCTGAAGAAAATCGAGGGTGAAACCCAAAATTGCAGAAAAATGGAGACATCAAAGTGGCAGAGCTAGCCCTATTATTAAGAGCAAACTCAGCCAAAGGCAAAAAGAGACCCAGTCATCCTGATCAGCAGACACAAAGCATCTTAGATAAGTCTCCAAGTCTGGTTTGTTCTCTCAGTTTGTCCATTGCTCTGAGGATGAAAAGCCGAGGAGAAAGACAATTGAACACCAAGTTTAGAACAAAAAGTCCTCCAAAATCTGGAAACAAACTGGACTCCTCTGTCAGACACAATGTTCTCAGTAATGCCGTGTAACCGAACCACGTGCTGAAGGAACAAAGGCACCAATTCAGAGGAGGAAGGCAACTTAGGTAATGGCACAAGATGTATCATTTTGGAAAACCTATCACAAATCACCCAGATAACGGTCATTCTCTGAGAAACAGGGAGGTCGGAAATGAAATCCATAGAGATATGGGTCCATGGTCTCTTGGGCACAGGCAATGGCATCAACAAACCACTAGAGCGAGAGCAAGGCTTGGAGCGAGAGCAAGTCCCGCAGGACTGCACAAATTCCCTGACATCATGAGACAAGGTAGGCCACCAAAAGGACTGACTAACCAAGTCTCTGGTACCAAAAATTCCGGGATGACCGGTGTTGTGAATAGGCTGGAAATGAGTTCTGAGCAGACGCTCCCTCTGGTGGTTACAAACGGTACTGGACTGTCCAGTGAAGATTGTGAGGATTGGGAATCAGGTGTTACTGACTGGTCTTATATAAGGGAGTCGCCTTCCCATCAGGGTTGCCGGTGATCAATTGTTCTGGTCTCAATCCTTGATTCCTGTTTCCTTGGTAGCCTGCTGTGTCGTGTCTGAATCTCCTGCTAACAGATAAGACATTTTCTTCTTTTTGTTTTTGTGCTTGATTTTTGCATTTTGTCCTGCACTTCTGTGGGGGCCTTCAGGGTCCCCTCTGGGGGCTTTTGCCCTCTCAGTTCAGTTCAGCCACTGATGTTTGTACATTTGCTTTTTCCAGTTTTTTCAGTGGCTGCTGTTTTGTTTTTGGTTACACCAGAGAACTAATTTAGGTGGTAGAGGTCATGTGATCTCAGGTGTTTTTGAAATTAGTAGAGTTGGTGCTTTTCAGGGTTTTTTCTGAGATTGCAGTAAGTGCCCTTCCTATCCTTTTCTATTTAGTAAGTTTGGGCCCCAACGTTTGCTCATACTATTTTCTGTCTGTGTCAGTATTTCTTCTTGTCTAACCGCCATTACATGTTTGGGGGCTTTCTATGTTCTTTGGGGATCTGCTCCGGGGCAGATAGCTTTCCTCTTTCTATCTTTAGGTGTAGTTAGTTTCTCAGGCTGTGACGAGGCATCTAGGACCAACGTAGGAACGCTCCACGGCTGCCTCTAGTTGTGGTGGTTAGTCAGGGTACTGCAATCTCATAGTTTCCAACTGCTCTGGTGTATTTCCTTTTTGCCTGCTCTCCTCAGCTACCAAATCATAACAGACCGGCCAACGCGGAACAATGAATCTCAGACATCACACTCTTTTTCCACCGGTCTGGGACAAACAATTTCCCAATAGGGCAGCGCTCGGGTTTATCCTCCTGACACCCTTCCAGAGCCAGTCTCAAATTGGGCGAGATGGCGGAAAGAACTACACCCTCTTTCAAAATAACAGCAGGATCAGATAACTCAGGAGAGTCCGCAAGGAAACTCCTCGAGAGGGCATCCGCTTTAACATTCTTGGTGCCAGGAAGAAAGGAAACCACAAAATTAAAACGTGTGAAAAACAAGGCCCACCTGGCCTGTCTAGGATTAAGTCGCTTGGCAGATTCCAGATAAACCAGATTCTTATGGTCCGTGAGGACCACCACCTGATGTTTGGCTCCCTCCAGCCAATGTCTCCACTCTTCAAAAGCCCACTTCATGGCCAATAACTCCCAATTACCCACGTCATAATTACGTTCAGTTGGAGAAAATTTTCGAGAGAAAAAGGCACAAGGGTTACTTTTAGAGGTCTCTGGATCTCTTTGGGACAAAACGGCACCTGCCCCAATTTCAGAGGCATCAACCTCCACATGAAATGGCAGAGAAACATCAGGCTGCCGTAGAACAGGAGCAGAAGTGAATCTCTGCTTAAGTTCCTGAAACGCAGAGACTGCCTCAGGAGGCCAATTCACCACATCAGAACCCTTTTTGGTCAAATCAGTCAATGGTTTAACAATAACAGAGAAATTACCAATAAATTTACGATAAAAATTGGCAAAACCCAAGAATCTTTGAAGAGCCTTTAATGAAGTAGGTTGGACCCAATCACAGATGGCCTGAACCTTGACCGGGTCCATTTCAATAACAGATGGGGACAAAATGAATCCCAGAAATGAGATCCTCTGAACGCCAAAAAGACACTGATCCCTTCACATACAGAGCATTCTCTCTCAAAATCTGGAAGACAGTCCGAACATGTTTCACATGAGAGTCCCAGTCATTGGAAAAAGATCAAGATATCATCCAAATAAACAATCAGAAATTTATCCACAAAATCCCTGAAAATGTCATTCATGAAGGACTGGAAGACAGAAGGAGCATTAGTGAGCCCAAAGGGCATCACTAGGTACTCAAAATGCCCCTCTGGGGTATTAAATGCCGTCTTCCATTCATCCCCATGCTTAATGCGAATAAGGTTATATGCCCCCCTGAGGTCAAGCTTGGTAAACCAAGTAGCACTTTTCACCCTGGAAAACAGGTCAGAAATCAAGGGTAACGGATATTGATATTTCACAATAATATTGTTCAAGAGACGATAATCAATACACGGCCTTAATGAACCATCCTTTTTGGCCACAAAGAAAAAACCGGCACCTAAGGGTGAAGAGGATGGTCTGATAAGACCCTTCTCCAATGACTCCTTGATATAAGACCGCATAGCGTCATGTTCAGGTACAGACAAGTTAAAAAGGCGACCTTTAGGGAATTTACTACCAGGCACTAATTCAATAGCGCAGTCATAGCTCCTATGGGGGGGCAAGGATGCAGATTTACTTTCGCTAAACACATCAGAAAAATCAGTCAAAAAGTCAGGAACATCCTGAGCCTGGGGGGAGGCAGAAAAAACAGGAGTGTTGGTATTAACACAATGGCAGCCCCAACTGGTTACAGACACAGATTTCCAATCCAAAACAGGATTATGAGACTGTAACCAAGGGAAACCCAGTACGATAAAGTCATGCAGATTATACAGCACCAAAAATTTGCAACTCTCCTGATGATCAGGTTCAACCCTCATTATCACCTGAGTAGAGAACTGAGGTTTATTCTCAGCCAAAGGGGTAGAATCGATCCCCAGTAGGGGAATAGACTTCCGTAGGGGTATCAAGGGAAACCCACAACGTTTAGCAAAATCAAAATCCATCAGGTTAATAGCTGCTCCCGAATCAACGAAAGCCTGAGCAGAAAATGTGGACAGGGAGCAAATCAGGGTAACAGTCAACAAAAATTTAGTCTGAACACTACCCAAGACAACTTAGCGTGCAAAACGTCTTCCCCGCTTAGGGCAGACTGAAATAGCATGAGAGGCATCACCACAGTAGAAACATAATCCATTGCGTTTTCGAAACTCATGACGCTGTGCCCCAGAAGCCACTCTATCACACTGCATGGGTTCAGAAGCTGGTTCACAAGGCAACACTATTCCACGCATACCTCCATGCTCACGCAAACGTCTGTCAATTTGAATCGCTAATGACATAGAATCTGTTATGTTACGGTAGCTGAGGAGTGCAGGTAAAAAAGGAAATACACCAGAGCAGTTGGAATCTATGAGGTTGCAGTACCCTGACTAACCACCGCAACTAGAGGCAGCCGTGGAGCGTTCCTACGTTGGTCCTAGACGCCTCGTCACAGCCTGAGAAACTAACTACACCTAAAGATAGAAATAGGAAAGCTATCTGCCCCGGAGCAGAACCCCAAAGATAATAGAAAGCCCCCAAACATGTAATGGCGGTTAGACAAGAGGAAATACGGACACAGAAAGAAAATAGTATGAGCAAACGCTGGGGCCCAAACTATCTAAATAGAAAAGGATAGGAAGGGTACTTACTGCAATCTCAGAAAACCCTGAAAAAACACCAACTCTACTAATTTCAAAATCACCTGAGATCACACGACCTCTACCACCTAAATTAGTTCTCTGGTGTAACAAAAACAAAACAGCAGCCACTGAAAAAAAAACTGGAAAAAGCAAAAGTACAAAACACAGTGGCTGGACTAAACTGAGAGGGCAAAAGCCCCCGGAGGGGACCCTGAAGGCCCCCACAGAAGTGCAGGACAAAATGCAAAAATATAGCAAAAACACAAAATAAGAAATTGTCTTATCTGATAGCAGGAGATGCAGACACGACACAGCAGGCTACAAGGGAAACTGGAAAGAAGGATTCAGACCAGAACAATTGATCACCGGCAACCCTGATGGGAAAATGACTCCCTTATATAAGACCAATCAGTAACACCTGATTCCCAGTCCTCACAATCCTCACTAGTACCGCTTGTAACCACCAGAGGGAGCCTCTGCTCAGAACTCATCTCAAACCCATTCACAACAGTACCCCCCCCTTGAGGAGGGGTCACCGAACCCTCATTTGAGCAACCAGGTCGGTCAGGATGAGTTCTATGATACGCACGGATAAGTCTCCTAGCATGGATCAGTAAATAGACACGTGTGCACAGCAATTAACTAAATGAGTAGGTGCCAAGATAGGTTCCAATACCATAATAATAGTAGTAAAAATCTGGCACTCAACTTTGAATTTATATTTTTATTGCATCCAAAGTGACAGAGGAACAGCAATCAGCAAAACGTTTCGGTCCACAAACGGACCTTCGTCAGTTGCGTTTTGTGTAAGTTGAATCGGTCTTAGAACCAAGTGGAGCACTCAGAAATAGTGACCGCTTAGGTTGTGTGACATATTGTATACTGCTTATATGTGGGGACAGATAGTGCCCGATGGAATAAACAGGTAACAACCACTGAGATAGCGTGGGGTATTTCAGTAACACAGATTAGCAGCCGTGTGGGATGAGCTGCCGACGCGGTATCCACCGCTAGTCTAAACTTTAGACTAGCGGTGGATACCGCGTCGGCAGCTCATCCCACACGGCTGCTAATCTGTGTTACTGAAATACCCCACGCTATCTCAGTGGTTGTTACCTGTTTATTCCATCGGGCACTATCTGTCCCCACATATAAGCAGTATACAATATGTCACACAACCTAAGCGGTCACTATTTCTGAGTGCTCCACTTGGCTCTAAGACCGATTCAACTTGCACAAAACGCAACTGACGAAGGTCCGTTTGTGGACCGAAACGTTTTGCTGATTGCTGTTCCTCTGTCACTTTGGATGCAATAAAAATATAAATTCAAAGTTGAGTGCCAGATTTTTACTACTCCTAGCATGGATGTCCGAAGCAAACACCCAAGAATTGTCTTCCTGACCATAACCTCTCCATTTAACCAAATACTGGAGTCTTCGTCTAGAAAAACGAGAATCCAATATTTTCTCAACCACATACTCCAGATTGCCCTCAACCAAAACAGGGTCAGGAGGCACAGCAGCAGGAACCACTGGCTCAACAAACCTCTTCAACAAGGACTTGTGGAACACGTTATGGATCTTAAATGTCCCTGGAAGAAGCAAACGAAAAGAAACAGGATTAATAATCTCCATGATCTTATAAGGTCCAATGAACCTAGGCTTAAATTTAGGAGATGCTACTCTCATAGGAATATTCTTTGAGGACAACCAGACCAAGTCCCCCACTTTAAACCGAGGACCATCAGTCCTATGCCGGTTAGCAAACCGCTGGGCCTTCTCCTGAGAGAGGGACAACCTCTCCACTACCTGGGCCCAAATCTGCTGCATACGCTCAACAACAGAGTCAACACCTGGACAGACAGAAGCCTCCGTCTGTCCTGAAGAAAATCGAGGGTGAAACCCAGAATTACAGAAAAACGGAGACATCAAAGTGGCAGAGCTAGCCCTATTATTAAGAGCAAACTCAGCCAAAGGCAAAAAAGAGACCCAGTCATCCTGATCAGCAGACACAAAGCATCTTAGATAAGTCTCCAATGTCTGGTTTGTTCTCTCAGTTTGACCATTGGTCTGAGGATGAAATGCCGAGGAGAAAGACAATTGAACACCCAGTTTAGAACAAAAAGTCCTCCAAAATCTGGAAACAAACTGGACTCCTCTGTCAGACACAATGTTCTCAGGAATGCCGTGTAAACGAACCACGTGCTGAAGGAACAACGGCACCAATTCAGAGGAGGAAGGCAACTTAGGTAATGGCACAAGATGTATCATTTTGGAAAACCTATCACAAATTACCCAGATGGTGGTCATTCTCTGAGAAACAGGAAGATCGGAAATGAAATCCATAGAGATATGGGTCCATGGTCTCTTGGGCACAGGCAATGGCATCAACAAACCACTAGAGCGAGAGCAAGGCTTGGAGCGAGAGCAAGTCCCGCAGGACTGCACAAATTCCCTGACATCGCGAGACAAGGTAGGCCACCAAAAGGACCGACTAACCAAGTCTCTGGTACCAAAAATTCCAGGATGCCCAGCCAATGCGGAACAATGAATCTCAGACATCACACTCTTTTTCCATTGGTCCGGGACAAACAATTTTCCAACAGGGCAGCGCTCGGGCCTATCCTCCTGACACCCCTCCAGAGCAAGTCTCAAATTGGGCGAGATGGCGGAAAGAACTACACCCTCCTTCAAAATAACAGAGGGATCAGATAGCTCAGGAGAGTCCGCAAGGAAACTCCTCGAGAGGGCATCCGCCTTAACATTCTTAGTGCCAGGAAGAAAGGAAACCACAAAATTAAAACGTGTGAAAAACAAGGCCCACCTGGCCTGTCTAGGATTGAGTCGCTTGGCAGATTCCAGATAGACCAGATTCTTATGGTCCGTAAGGACCACCACCTGATGTTTGGCTCCCTCCAGCCAATGTCTCCACTCTTCAAAAGCCCACTTCATGGCCAATAACTCCCGATTACCCACGTCATAATTACGTTCAGTAGGAGAAAATTTTCGAGAGAAAAAGGCACAAGGGTTACTTTTAGAGGTCTCTGGATCTTTTTGGGACAAAACGGCACCTGCCCCAATTTCAGAGGCATCAACCTCCACCTGAAATGGCAGAGAAACATCAGGCTGCCGTAGAACAGGAGCAGAAGTGAATCTCTGCTTAAGTTCCTGAAACGCAGAGACTGCCTCAGGAGGCCAATTCACCACATCAGAACCCTTTCTGGTCAAATCAGTTAATGGTTTAACAATAACCGAGAAATTACCAATAAATTTACGATAAAAATTGGCAAAACCCAAAAATCTCTGAAGAGCCTTTAATGAAGTAGGTTGGACCCAATCACAGATGGCCTGAACCTTGACCGGGTCCATTTCAATAACAGATGGGGACAAAATGAATCCCAGAAATGAGATCTTCTGTACGCCAAAAAGACACTTTGATCCCTTCACATACAGAGCATTCTCTCTCAAAATCTGGAATACAGTTCGAACATGTTTCACATGAGACTCCCAGTCATTAGAAAAAATCAAGATATCATCCAAATAAACAATCAGAAACTTGTCCACAAAATCCCTGAAAATGTCATTCATGAAGGACTGGAAGACGGAAGGAGCATTAGTGAGCCCAAAGGGCATCACAAGGTACTCAAAATGCCCTTCAGGGGTGTTAAATGCCGTCTTCCATTCATCCCCGTGCTTAATGCGAATAAGGTTATACGCCCCCCTGAGGTCAAGCTTGGTAAACCAAGTAGCGTTTTTCACCCTGGAAAACAGGTCAGAAATCAAGGGTAACGGGTATTGATATTTCACAGTAATATTGTTCAAGAGACGATAATCAATACACGGCCTTAATGAACCATCTTTTTTGGCCACAAAGAAAAAACCGGCACCTAAGGGTGAAGAGGATGGTCTGATATGACCCTTCTCCAATGATTCCTTGATATAAGACCGCATAGCGTCATGTTCAGGTACAGACAAGTTAAAAAGGCGACCTTTAGGGAATTTACTACCTGGCACTAATTCAATAGCGCAGTCATAGCTCCTATGGGAGGTAAGGATGCAGATTTACTTTCGCTAAACACATCAGAAAAATCAAACAAAAAGTCAGGAACATCCTCAGCCTGGGGGGAGGCAGAAAAAACAGGAGTGTTGGTATTAACACATTGGTAGCCCCAACTGGTTACAGACACAGATTTCCAATCCAAAACAGGATTATGAGACTGTAACCAAGGGAAACCCAGCACTATAATGTCATGCAGATTATATAGAACCAAAAATTTGCAGCACTCCTGGTGATCAGGTTCAACCCTCATTATCACCTGAGTAGAAAACTGGGGTTTATTCTCAGCCAAAGGGGTAGAATCGATCCCCAGTAAAGGAATAGACTTCTGTAGGGGTATCAAGGGAAATCCACAACGTTTAGCAAAATCATAATCCATCAGGTTAATAGCTGCTCCAGAATTAACGAAAGCCTGAGCAGAAAATGAGGACAGAGAGCATATCAGAGTGACAGTTAATAAAAACTTAGTCTGAACACTACCCAAGACAACTGAGCGTGCAAAATGTCTTCCCCGCTTAGGGCAGACTGAAATAGCATGAGAGGCATCACCACAGTAGAAACATAACCCATTGCGCTTTCGAAACTCATGACGCTGTGCCCCAGACACCACTCCATCACACTGCATGGGCTCAGCAGCTGGCTCACAAGGCAACACCACTCCACGCATACTTCTCCGCTCACGCAAACGTCTGTCAATTTGAATCGCTAATGACATAGAATCATTGAGACCAGAGGGGACAGGGAATCCCACCATAACATCCTTTACATTATCCGACAGACCCTTCCGGAAAAGGGCCGCCAAAGCGTCGTCATTCCACTTGGTCAGGACTGCCCACCTACGGAATCTCTGACAGTATAACTCAGCGTCATCAAGCCCCTGATTTAATGCCAACAAGGCTTTTTCAGCTTGATCAGTGACATTAGGCTCATCGTACAATAACCCCAAAGCCTGAAAAAATGCATCAACATCACTCAAAACAGGATCCCCAGGTATCAGGGAAAAAGCCCAATCCTGAGGATCGCCGCGCAGGAGAGAGATGATAATTTGAACCTGCTGCGCTGCGTTTCCTGAAGACTTAGATTTTAAGGCAAGAAACAATTTACAATTATTTTTGAAATTCTGAAACTTAGCTTGATCCCCTAAAAAACAAATCTGGCATGGGGATCCTAGGTTCCACAACAGGCAACCTAGCAAGATATGCAGCAATACTCTGAACCTCAGTGGCAAGCTGATCCACACGGCCAGACAACTGTGCAAACTCCATTGGGAGAAAAGATCCTCCCCAGCACCCAGAGATACAGAGGGAAAAAAAAAAAAAAAAATGCAACAAACAGAAAAATATCTCTGACAACTTTTCTTCCTTCAAAATATTTTTTCCCTTCTGTGAGTACCATACAATTTTTATGGCCGGTGATACTGTTATGTTACGGTAGCTGAGGAGTGCAGGTAAAAAAGGAAATACACCAGAGCAGTTGGAATCTATGAGGTTGCAGTACCCTGACTAACCACCGCAACTAGAGGCAGCCGTGGAGCGTTCCTACGTTGGTCCTAGACGCCTCGTCACAGCCTGAGAAACTAACTACACCTAAAGATAGAAATAGGAAAGCTATCTGCCCCGGAGCAGAACCCCAAAGATAATAGAAAGCCCCCAAACATGTAATGGCGGTTAGACAAGAGGAAATACTGACACAGAAAGAAAATAGTATGAGCAAACGCTGGGGCCCAAACTATCTAAATAGAAAAGGATAGGAAGGGTACTTACTGCAATCTCAGAAAACCCTGAAAAAACACCAACTCTACTAATTTCAAAATCACCTGAGATCACACGACCTCTACCACCTAAATTAGTTCTCTGGTGTAACAAAAACAAAACAGCAGCCACTGAAAAAAAAACTGGAAAAAGCAAAAGTACAAAACACAGTGGCTGGACTAAACTGAGAGGGCAAAAGCCCCCGGAGGGGACCCTGAAGGCCCCCACAGAAGTGCAGGACAAAATGCAAAAATAAAGCAAAAACACAAAATAAGAAATTGTCTTATCTGATAGCAGGAGATGCAGACACGACACAGCAGGCTACAAGGGAAACTGGAAAGAAGGATTCAGACCAGAACAATTGATCACCGGCAACCCTGATGGGAAAATGACTCCCTTATATAAGACCAATCAGTAACACCTGATTCCCAGTCCTCACAATCCTCACTAGTACCGCTTGTAACCACCAGAGGGAGCCTCTGCTCAGAACTCATCTCAAACCCATTCACAACAGAATCATTGAAACCAGAGGGGACAGGGAATCCCACCATAACATCCTTTACATTCTCTGACAGACCCTTCCGAAAAAGGGCTGCCAAAGCATCGTCATTCCATTTGGTCAGGACTGCCCACCTTCGGAATCTCTGACAGTATAGCTCAGCGTCCTCAAGCCCCTGATTTAATGCCAACAAGACTTTTTCAGCTTGATCAGTGACATTAGGCTCATCGTACAATAACCCCAGAGCCTGAAAAAATGCATCAACATTACTCAAAACAGGATCCCCAGGTGTCAGGGAAAAAGCCCAATCCTGAGGATCGCCGCGCAGGAGAGAGATGACAATTTGAACCTGCTGTGCTGCGTTCCCTGAGGACTTAGATTTCAAGGTAAAAAACAACTTACAGTTATTTTTGAAATTCAGAAATTTAGCTCGATCCCCTAAAAACAAATCTGGCATGGGAATCCTAGGTTCCACAACAGGCAACCTCGCAAGATAGGTAGCAATACTCCGAACTTCAGTGGCAAGCTGATCCACACGGCCAGACAACTGTGCAAACTCCATTGAGAGAAAAAAAATCCTCCTCAGCACCCAGAGATACAGAGGGAAGAAAAAAAAAAAAACTCTGACAACTCTGAGAATCTTCTTTCTTTAACACTATTTTTCCCTTCTGTGAGTACCATACAAATATCAGTTTTTTGGCCGGTGATACTGTTATGATTTGGTAGCTGAGGAGAGCAAGCAAAAAAGGAAATACACCAGAGAGGTTGAAATCTATGGGATTGCAGTACCCTGACTAACCACCACAACTAAAGGCAGCCGTGGAGCGTACCTACGTTGGTCCTAGACGCCTCGTCACAGCCTGAGAAGCTAACTACACCTAAAGACAGAAAGAGGAAAACTATCTGCCCCGGAGCAGATCCCCAAAGAACACAGAAAGCCCCCAAACATGTAATGGCGGTTAGACAAGAGGAAATACAGACACAGACAGAAAATAGTATGAGCAAACGTTGGGGCCCAAACTTCCTAAATAGAAAAGGATAGGAAGGACACTTACTGCAATCCCAAAAAACCCTGAAAAGTACCAACTCTACTAATTACAAAAACACCTGAGATCACACGACCTCTACCACCTAAATTAGTTCTCTGGTGTAACAAAAACTAAACAGCAGCCACTGAAAAAACTGGAAAAGGCAAATGAACAAACAACAGTGGCTGAACTAAACTGAGAGGAGCACAAGCCCCCGGAGGGGACCCGGCAGACCCCCACAGAAGTGCAGGACAAAATGCAAAAAGCAAGCACAAAAAACTAAAAGAAGAAAATGTCTTATCTGTTAGCAGAAGATGCAGGCACGAAACAGCAAGCTACAAAGTGAACAGGAATCAAAGATGAGACCAGAACAATTGATCACCGGCAACCCTGATGGGAGGGAACCTCCCTTATATAAGACCAGTCAGTAACACCTGATCGCCAATCTTCACAATCTTCATTGGATAGTTCAGTACTGTTTGTAACCACCAGAAGGAGCTTCTGCTCAGAATTCATTTCTAGCACATTCACAACAGAGCACTGTTAATCATGAGCACTTGCACTTTGGAAAAAATGTATGTATGTATCTCTGAGATACGAGGGGCTGCTGTTAAGTCTTTACCCAGAAAGAAACGAGATATCAAGATAAAACTTTACATTTATTCCACATATTCTCCACTGATGTCAACACACTTCTTACATCGGTATTCCAAGTTCTGTAAGCCTTGTAAAACGAATGATTTCATTTGTGCCTCAAACCAGGCATCCGTAACAGCCAAAGCATCAGAAATGGCGTGAAATTTGGTACCCTTGAGGTGTTTCTTCAAGTTTGGAAAGAGATGATAGTCGGAGGGAGCTAGATCTGGTGAATAAGGTGGGTGGTCAACCAGCTGGAAGCCCAGCTCCGCCAGTTTTGCCTTGGTTGCTTGTGCAGTATGAGCGGAGGCATTGTCTTGCAGGAACAAGATTCCTTTGAACAGCTTGCCGCGCATTTTGGCCTTCAGAGCTGCCTTCAATTGGTCCAAAAGTTCAATGTAATAGCTTGCATTGATGGTGGAACCCTTTTGAAGGTAGTCCACTAGCAGCAGGCCCTTCTTATCCTAGAAAACAGACGTCATCACCCTCTTTGCAGATAGCTTCTTCATGTTCAAATGTTCATGGATAATTACACAAACACGTTCACGGGAAATCCCCATGATATCTGCTATTGCTTTAGCTGATATTCGCTGATTCTCCAGTATGAGGTTGTGCACAGCATTGATGATCTCCGGAACAACAACCATTCTCGGTCGTCCAGGACGTTCCTCATCGTTGGTACTGAAGTGGCCCATGTTAAATTTGGCAACCTAGTTCTTAACTGTAGAATATGAAGGGCATTGATCCCCCAATGTCTGCGACATATCACCATGAATATCCTTCGCGGACTTTCAAGAATTTTATCACTCCTCTGCTCTCATTTGCTGTGAATATCGCATTAGACTACGCAATTTTGTTTTCCCGCTTGCGTAGAACACTGTTTCCATAAGCGAAAAACACAAAATTTTGAAAACATATATTAGACACATAAGGCTTTCATGTGATGTAACATTAGTTACCATAGAAACAAAAAAGGATCACAAAGCCAAAGACTTATCAGCAGCCCCTCGTATACGTTGGCTGTTGTTTTTAATATACCTATTAAAGGTTAAGTTTTATATGTAGAGTCATGGCCAAAAGTTTTGAGAATGACACAAATATTAATTTTTACAAAGTCTACTGCTTCACTTTTTCTAATGGCAATTTGCATATACTCCAAAATGTTATAAAGAGTGATCAGCTTAACAGCAATTACTTGCAAAGTCAATATTTGGCTAGAAAATAAACTTTATCCCCCAAAACACATTTCAACATCATTGCAGCCCTGCCTTAAAAGGACCAGCTAACCTCTTTTCAGTGATTGCTCCATTAACACAGGTGTGGGTGTTGATGAGGACACGGCTGGAGATCAATCTGTCATGATTAAGTAAGAATGACACCACTCGACACTTTAAAAGGAGGCTGGTGCTTGGCATCATTGTTTCTCTTCTGTTAACCATGGTTATCTCTAAAGAAACACGTGCAGTCATCATTGCAATGCACAAAAATGGCCTAACAGTGAAGAGTATCGCAGCTAGAAAGATTGCACCTCAGTCAACAATCTATCGCATCATCAAGACTTCAAGGAGAGAGGTTCCATTGTTGCCAAAAAGGCTTCAGGGCGCCCAAGAAAGACCAGCAAGCGCCAGGACCGTCTCTTAAAAGTGTTTCAGCTGTGGGATCGGGCTACCAGCAGTGCAGAGCTTGCTCAGGAATGGCAGCAGGCAGGTGTGAGTGCATCTGCACGCACTGTGAGGCGGAGACTCTTGGAGCAAGGCCTGGTCTCAAGGAGGGCAGCAAAGAAGCCACTTCTCTCCAGAAAAAACATCATGGACAGACTGATATTCTGCAAAAGGTACAGGCAGTGGACTGCTGAGGACTGGGGTAAAGGTATTTTCTCTGATGAATCCCCTTTTCGATTGTTTGGGACATCAGGAAAACGCCTCATTCGGAGAAGACAAGGTGAGCGCTACCACCAGTCTTGTCTCATGCCAACTGTTAAGCATCCTGAAACCATTCATGTGTGGGGTTGCTTCTCAGCCAAGGGAATCGGCTCTCTCACAGTCTTGCCTAAAAACACAGCCATGAATAAAGAACGGTACCAGAATGTCCTCCAAGAGCAACTTCTCCCAACCCTCCAAGAGCAGTTTGGCGATCAACAATGCCTTTTCCAGCATGATGCAGCACCTTGCCATAAAGCAAAGGTGATAACTAAATGGCTCAGGGAACAAAACATAGAGATTTTGGGTCCATGGCCTGGAAACTCCCCAGATCTTAATCCCATTGAGAACTTGTGGTCAATCATCAAGAGACGGGTGGACAAACAAAAACCTAAAAATTCTGACAAAATTAAAGCATTGATTGTGCAAAAATGGACTGCTATCAGTCAGGATTTGGTCCAGAAGTTGATTGAGAGCATGCCAGGGAGAATTGCAGAGGTCCTGAAGAAGAAGGGTCAACACTGCAAATATTGACTTGCTGCATTAACTCATTCTAACTGTCAATATAAGCTTTTGTTACTCATATGTTTGCAATTATTATATTTCTGTCTGTGATAAAAACATCTGTCAAACACACATAAAAACCAGAGGGCAGCAGATCATGTGAAAATATAATATTTGTGTCATTCTCAAAACTTTTGGCCATGACTGTACACTCCTGGCCATGCTATGATCCTATTGTACTTGCTTGGTTAGTTTTCTGTGGATTTGAACTCTATCTGATCCTCTAGCTGATTTTTTTTACCAGCACTATTTGACAATATCCATGACAAACCTCTCTGTAGTCAGCACTGTTTTACTCAGTTCTCACCCTCTAGAGAGAAAGTGCTCTTCCTCCTAGAGAAATATTTAGAGTTGAGAGTCTTCAGTGGTTGATACCTTTTAATGGCTAACTGAAAAGATGGTAACAAATTGCAAGCTTTCGAGACTACTCAGGTCTCTTCAGAGTAGTCTCGAAAGCTTGCAATTTGTTACCATCTTTTCAGTTAGCCATTAAAAGGTATCAACCACTGAGGACTCTCAACTCTAAATATTTTTCTATCTACTGGCTAACACGGTACAAAGATATACGTACATCTTTACTTCCTCCTAGAGCTAATTTAAATAATTTTTCCCTAGGGTTCATTGCCTGTAAGACTTCTTACACTACTGCATCTCCATAAGAAGAGTCATTAAAGAGCTGAAAGAAAGCATGTTCTTCAAATCCTGGACAACCTTTATCTCTAAGTCTACCTACCAGTGGATCTACTAATCTTGGTAGCCTATGCTACCCTGAATTATCTATTATAGATCATTCAGGGCCATCTGGAGAGTGGTCTACAAAGTCTATTAAATGGTAAGTATTTACCAATTAGTGCCGAAAAATCGCTTGGTATAAATGTACCCTTAGAATCCCATAGTTGGCTGTTTAATAGCCTGTTCAGAGAGGTAGACCTTATTTCCATGCATACAGAACATATCCGACTGTATTTACTCCTCTATCAATTCTGTGATTAACTACAGCCTTGCTAAAAAAAAAATACCGGATTGCATGAACATTTCTGTATTTCTCTGATTTTAGCTGAATTCTCGCTCTAACACTCTCCGCATCTCAGTGCATCGTGTCCCAGTTTCTCAGACCCACTTGACGCCATCGCTGCTCATCCTCAGACCAAGGGCCACAGGGGAACATTGCATTAATTAATCCTCCAAAATCTCCTTCTTTGGGAAAAGATGAGAGGGGACAGGGAGATAGTAATTGGGTCTGCAGGGCTTCTTGCCCTCATAGGGTCAGGATTGGGTTAGTTTCAAAATGCTTTCCTTCTCAATAGAATAAGAAAATCACAAGATGAAAAAGAACAATAGATGAAGCATAACTGATGCTGAAGGAAAAATGAGAAAAAAAAGACCAGGGTGGGTGGAAGCTTAGAGTATGTGGGATTCACATTTTTACAGGTCAGCATTTTCCTATGAATTAATCAGCTGACTTTCAATATATTAGAGAAGTAATGTAGAGTTCATATCTATCTCAACTCAAGGCTCAGAACTATATCTAAAAACTTTTAGAAGCAAAAGTATGTAAAGAATTCGCAGCAGCAGAGAGTAATTTAAGAAGCAACAAGCAGTCCTTTCCCAGGGACAGTGTCACAACTTGAAGAGGGAAGGTAGACAAGTGGGAAATCTCAGTAAAACTAATATTTGGCTGTCACTAAGCTCAAATCCCACTGCCTGAGACGGAAAACTGAATATGAGCTTCTAGATGAGAGTCTTATATCATGGAGATTAGACTTTGAATGTACAAAACCTTTTTGTTTGTCTGGCAATTCCCTGGTGACAACCTACCAACTTTCATTTATGCCACTGCTGTGAGTATGATTTGGCAGAAGAAGAAATATTTTGATTGCCTGACCTCAAACCCAAATTTTTGAGTTCTGACTAAACTGACTAGATGACTATTCTTTAGGTTACAGTATAATTTAACAGAGAATAAATACTTTTCCAATATCGCATGAAGCCATAGCCTTATAGGAGACATAAAAGCAAGTGTTTTGTCCAGCTGCAGCAGCCTAGTATTGCAGTTGATATTTATTTACATGGGATTTAGCTGCAATACAATACACCATCCCTTGGACAAGAGTAGCGCTGTTTCTGGAAAAAGGAAAAAAAGCTTATCCTTTTGAAAAGGACTTGTTCATACGCAGCATTCCTTTTTCTTTTGCAGGAAAACACAGTGTTTTACACTAGCAGCAAAATAAATAAGACTTATAAAATCTCATTCACTCCTTGCATTTTTTTCTCTGACATTTTTTTTATTTCTTTTAAAACCAGCATTTTTTGCTGAGCTTTTTACCCATTCAATTGAATGCATAATAAAAGTATGAAAAATGCATTAAGAAGGACTTTTCATCAAATTTTTCATGTTGAACTGGACGCATGATGTAATAGTCTCTGCAGAGCGGAATAAAGCATGTTGTTTTTTTTTATTTTGACTCTCCGTTGCGGAGATGTTAGCAATCAAAGTATTTAGCACCTAATGAGTTAACTTTTTAAAGGTGTAAGTGAGTGTTATCAGACAGTTTTCACTGGGGGCGTGTACTTCTTCTCCCCTGTATGTGTTGCCCAGTCATAAACAAATAGCAACACAGCAGGAAAAGAACACGCCTCCACAATAGCTTAAGGGTATGCCACACTAAACAATATCGCTAACGGGATCGCTAAAAAACGTCACTATTTAGCGATCCCGTTAGCGATATTGTTCAGTGCGGCAGCTTCCAGCGACGAGCTTCCTGCTGTGATCTCGCTCGTCGCTGGAATCGTTCCGGACCCTATTTCATCGCTGGCGCTCCCGCTGGGTAAGTATCTTATCGCTGTGTGGCACCTTTTCTTAGCGATTTAGCGGTACTTTTGTACCGCTAAAGTCGTTAAGAAGATCGCTAACGGCGATAGCGTCGTTAACTATATCGCTAAATGTGGCCGCATTTAGCGATATAGAAACAATCCCGCTAGCGATCTCATTAGTATGCAACGCTAACGAGATCGCTAGCGGGATAGCTTAGTGTGGCAGTACCTTAAGTTTTATCAGTGTGTGAGATGTAATGACACAGCCCTGATCTCCTGGTCTAACCACTACAGTACAAAAAGAAAAATACATTTATATCAGTGGTCTACACTGATTGTAGTTTTACAACAGGTGGAAAGTCACAGGTTGAAGACCACTGATATAAAAAATATGTGACCAACATTGGAGGGAAATCTTGAAGCTCCTTGCATTTGACACAAAACTGTTCTACCTCCCCTCGCCCAAACTCCAGTGTTATGGAATGTGGACGGAGCCAGGCAAACACGCCGTCACGGTTTCAACACTAACTATGGCCTAGGGATGCTGTGAGTGACAGCTCGGCTGCCCTATTGGATCTAGAGTATGTTGAACTGTGTTACGCCCAACGGGGAGGCAAGTGGATTTGTGTGCCACAGTGCCGACCTGCCTAGAAAAGGACGTGGCTAAGCGGCTACCAGGTGTTCACTGGAGCTCCTAAAGTTCGAGACAGACTGGGCTGCAGGTAACCACCAGGTACCATTTCTAGGCAGATTCTGATTCTGCAGCTGCTGACCACAAAGGTCGGGTTCGCAGACATGGACTAGGGCTATGTTCAGACACACCGGTCTAGGATACTTGATAAGGGACAGGCCGCACACGGACCAGGGACAATCTTCAGGAACTGGTCGCACTGGGACCATGGGACTTAGGGAACAGGACTGGCTGCACCAGGACCAGGGGACTTCAGATACAGGACTGGCCGCACAAGGATCAAGGGAGTTAAGATTCAGGACTGGCCGCACCGAGACCAGGCATTCGGGTTCTAGACACAGGCCGCAACGGGACCAGGGATATGGGTTCAGGACACTGACTTCACTGGGACCAGGGATTCGGGTTTAGAACTCTGGTCGCACCGGGACCAGAGATTCGGTTCAGGATAGCGGCTGCACCTGGATCGGGGGAAACCATTCAGGTACTGGTAGCATTGGGACCAGAGGGACTTTGGGAACAGGACTGGCCGTACCGGGACCAGGGATTCAGGTTCAGGTCACTGGCCGCATCGGGACCAGGGAACTTCACAACTGCACTGATAAAACACACTTTTGGAATGCTCAAACTGAGTTTTTTTTCTGGCAGTCAAAAATCATGACTTCTGCAGTGGGAGCCACTTTTTTCAGTGTATGAGCACACTACGTCTTTTTTAGGCGGATTGCGCTAGAAATTTGCCTGAAAAAAGCACCATAAACACACCCCATAAAGTCAACATAGTGTACAGCAATGTAAAAACGACATGCTGCATCTTACAACACATGCTGCTTCTAATGTCACTTCTTTTAACTCTGAAGAGGTTAAAAAGAAGTAATATATTCAAATTTGAGAGAGAGGAAGACAACGGCGGTGTAGTCGCCACTAGAACGACAGCAAGGCCACTTAAGGAAAACGACCGTCTCGGAGAAATAAATGACGCAATGTGCGCATACCCTAGGGGAGTTTTTGGAGGAGTTTTACATTTCCTGAAGTGGTTTTAAAAAGTTTTTTTTTTTTTGCACACTTTTAATTGGACAATGGTTAGTTTGTAGCATTTTCCAACGAGAGCCGCTTCAAAGAAGTGACCTCCACTTACTTTTCTCCCACCAGGCATTTTAGAAAGCTTAAAATTTCTCAAAACCCTCAAAATATGAACGATAAAGTCATTTTTCTTTCATAGAAAGGAATAGGACAATTCTTTTGAGCATTTTGTGAGTCTTCTCTGGCACAAAAAGACTCGGTGTGAACATACCCTTTGGTGAGCATTCGCTAGGATAGTAAGGAATTTTCTATCTATTATTTCTACATAGCTGGACAATTATTGTAATAAGTTTTTAAAGCTCTGCACTGCTCATTTCTCAGATCGTAGCTCACCAGTATAGAAGAATACCATATATAGCTATAAAAGTGCCCACAATATTATATCAGTTTTCTGCCATGGAATACGCTGTAAACACTTGAGACGAAACATAAATACATACAAATAGCTACTTAAATGATGCTTGTATCAGAAAAGCCAATTACACTAATAGGCTGCATTCAAAGCAAAGCAACTGGACCTGCCTCTCGAGAGCAAGTGAACCTTTAACTTAATTCAAGTGCATCCCAAGAGATATCGAAAAAGCAGCCCCAGGTCGTACGTTGTGCCTCCTCCTTCATTACTGGTTGATATAACTCCCTAATACAAACCATGATGGATGGGGATCAGTGAAAAGAAACACCACATTTAGCTTCCGCCAAGAACGTAGGACAGATCAGATCTCCTGAAATATCTGGTCTAGTAAATATTGTTATCCCCCTTATATAACTATTCTGGAGCGTCTGCGTAGTGCGATTCCTCCGTTATTCCTCCTGAAAATCTACGAATATGTTGATAATTGGCCATTATTTGTTGTCCCTCCACAGTCTGATGCTATCAGCGCTGAATGGACATTGTTAGAGAGCGTAGGTCCACCTTATCGATCAGAGGAATCATAACACCCAGCATTCTGGTGGGGGGTTTAAAATACATGAATATGTTGGCACTATATAAATAAATATTATTATTATTGCATTTCCAGAAGGAATAACAGATGAATATGAAATTTTCTCCCAAAATGTTATTTTATGGGATTGTGTTTACTAATAAATCTAATATATAAAGCTGAATGTATGTATGTGTGTATGTATGTGGGTATGTTTGTCCGGGATTGGAATCCACACCGTCGCACTTACGGGCATGAAATTTTGCACGCCCGCACGTCTCGACCCCGAAAGAGTCCTAGGCTATGTTTTGAATCGAAATTTTAACCCCGCGCGTTCCAAATCGCCAAACAATTTTGGCCCTATCTACATAATGGGGAGAAAGCTGAACGCTTGTGTGTATGTCCGGCATAGGAATCTGCATTTACGGGCATGAAATTTTGCACACCCGCACGTCTCGACCCCGGGAGCGTCATAGGCTAGGTTTTGAGTAGAAATTTTAACCCCGCGCATTCCAAATCGGCAAATAATTTTGGCTCGGGATAGAAATCTGCACCGTTGTACTTACGGGCATGAAATTTTGCATGCCCGCACATCTCAACCCCAGGAGCATCATAGGCTATGTGTTGAATGGAAATTTTAACCCCCGCACGTTCCAAATCGCCAAACAATTTTGGCCCTATCTACATAATGGGAGAAAGCTGAATGCTTGTGTGTATGTCCGGCATAGGAATCTGCATTTACGGGCATGAAATTTTGCACACCCGCACGTCTCGACCCCGGGAGCGTCATAGGCTAGGTTTTTAGTCGAAATTTTAACCCCGCACATTCCAAATCGGCAAATAATTTTGGCCCGGGATAGGAATCTGCACCGTTGTACTTACGGGCATGAAATTTTGCATGCCCGCACATCTCAACCCCAGGAGCATCATAGGCTATGTGTTGAATGGAAATTTTAACCCCCGCACGTTCCAAATCGCCAAACTATTTTGGCCCTATCTACATAATGGGGAGAAAGCTGAATACTTGTATATAGATATAATCATTACAATTTGTTATAACTAACCGTAGTTAGGTACTATGCCCGGGCAGCGCCGGGCTCTTCAGCTAGTACATAATAGAAGAGCTGTGTAAAGAGATATTTAAAGGGGTATTGCAGAAATGGGCTGTCTCTGTAAAGTTCCAAATATGGTAAATACATTAGTATTGTGCACCCACCAGCACCTGCTATCGATAAGGACGTCTGTCACCCCAAAACTCAAATTAAACCACTTATATAGTCATTTAGAGTATTTTGCACCTATAAGAATTAATCCAATCATACCTGTAGTATATAGATTTCACTACTTTACTTTTACATACATAATATATATATATATATAATTTTTATTACATATGCAAATGAGGGGTTTCTTGGTTAGCCATTGGCATGGCCAAGGGCTTAGTGCACCGTTACACTCCCTCAATTAGCATAATCTGCATTTCCTCTTCCGGTTAATTAACAGCACTTGCACTGAGCAATCAAGCCCTGTCCAGCTAGCAGGAAATCCAGGTTATGCTAATTGGGGGACATAACGGTGCTCTGAGCCACACCAAGGATTCACCAGGGACCCCTCATTTGCATGTTTGAATTGATTTGCTGGCCCTACATGTGTGTGTTGACATGGCAGGGACCAGATTACTGTAGTGGGCACATACAGTGTCAGCGCGGGTGCACTCCTATCCTTCTCTCCTGTCTGCGGCAATAGACTACCTACATACAGGATCACACAGTAGTGAGCCCCGCTGCAGACAGGAGAGAGGAATGAGAGCGTTCCTGCTCTGACATTGTGTGCGCACACTCATCAGATTCTTGCAGCGGCAGTCTGCACATGCTGGGCCAGGAATGTGTGTAGCCCTGGTGTGAAGGCACACGCAGTACCCTGGAGGATGTGTGGAGAGATAGCAGTTTAATGCTCAATGAACATTCATTCTAACACACACTTAGACACACCCACAGGTATAAAGTCTAGTCACATGCAGCAGTGGGGAGTCATTCAGTGCAGTGATTCAGTGTCATGCAGTTCAGTGAAGTGGAGTCCAGTAGAGGGAAGCAAGATCACCTTAGTCTGGTCAGAATTGTGCCGACTGTCAGACAGACTGAGACATTCTATTAAGAAGAGAGAAGTGAGTTGCAGATATACTTCAGTCTCCTGTCCCAAGGACAGTGAAGGTTCAGAGACGTGCTCCTGCCTAGAAGATTACTGAGATTCTGGCAACAAGCTCAAGAAAGGAATTAAGAAAGGGATTGACTTTTATAACCTTTGAAGTGAGGAATGCTTATGCTACAAGCGCGGACAAGGCGAAGGGCACAGTGGTAGGAATTCTGAGTGCTATAGGATTGGAGAAGTCCTGCACATTGTCACCGGTCACTGGAGACCGAAGCACCACTATAGCTTCACGCATGGTGGTAGAAAACCCAGAGGCTTACTGAACCTTAGGTAACAGCAAGCAGCCCCTGGAGTGTCGGTACGTAACTGGGGTCAGGGGAGTGAGAACCTTGAGCCTGATCAGCAAGAATAGGAACTCAGCTCTCTCACAGGAAGGCTCCGACCACAACACTGACCGAGCAGTACAGCTTTGGAATAGCTGGAGTTTATAGAGGGAACTACGCTTCATGCTGGTTGGACTCATCTTTGTGAAAGTAAAGGAGGCCCCTAACTTGTCCAGCTGCTACCTCAAAACACATCCTCCATTGGATCAGCCTCCCTGGGACCTGCCTAACCATCTTGCAAGTAAAAAGGTATGGAAAGACGCTGATGTGTGAGACTGTGTTATTTGATTGCATCCCTGCACAAGCCCAACGTAACTATCGACCTGAGGGAAGAGTCCCACCTGTAGGGGACCCGACATCTAGCTGCCTCACCATCCCCTCAGAGCTCAACAGCAGCGCTGGTACAAATTACCAGAGACTACAGGTGGCGTCACGAACTGTATATAAATCTATCCCCTGTAAATATACCCCCCAACATACGCCTGACCGCCAGGGCCACAGACCGAGCCACCGCTACCTGTGACATCCCCATAGACTTCCATGGGCTCGGCTCTGAGTACCCCATTGCCCTGGTAACCCACAATTGTGGTGCGTGGTCGAGACAAAAATTGGCGTCACGAACAGGATGCGAAACTCGCAAAATTGCGAGCCCTGTGTGCCTATGGAATTGTTTTTGTGAAAAAGAACTGTTTGCACTTTTGGCGCTAAAATCCGCCATTTTGCCACCATATTCGCGCCCTCAGGCGCTGGAGAAGAAGGTGGGCGTACCTTCGTGGGCGTGTACCCCCCTGTGGCGCGAAGAAGATGCCTGCCCTCTCAAAGTGCTATTACAATATGCGATCCTGCCCTACAGCAAAGGAGGTCCGCCTCCTCTTCACCTTCCCTGCGAAGAGGAAGAGACGCAAACCCCGCCTCCACGGAAGAGACCGGACGTCTCTGGTGGAAGATGAAAGAACGCTCTGGAACATCATGGAAGCAGGACGTGTGCAGCCGAGCAGGGAAGCGGAGGAAGGCAGGCCCCGTGCCCCAGCCAAGCTGCCACTAGAACCGGAACCATCCGTGGTCCTGCACCTGCAGCAAGCATTGCTGGAGATTAAAGAGGAGAATGCACGACTGAAAAAGATGGTCCAGCACCAACCTGGATTTGAGGAGATTGAGAGACGCCGACGTAACCTGATGCAGTGGCGACTGTGGAACACGGTGTTCTCTCCTCTCGACGACCCCCCACGATTCGAGTTACCGAAAATTCTGCTGCCCAAGGCAAAGGAGCAACCGGAGGCTATCCCCAAAAGTACCGATCCTGATCCCACCGGTGAAGCGGTGGAGGCGAAGGAGGTTGAGGAGGTACCGCCAGTTCCGGAACGCCCGCCCGGCCAGGAGGCCGCAGCAGATGATCGATCCCCGGTAGGGACACCGTCGGGGACTCAGCCGTCAATGATGGAGCAGCAACAGCAGCAGGTTAGTGCGTCCCCAACTGAGCCATTGCGCACACCTGCTTCCTGCTCTGCATCACACCAGCATTGTGCATCGGCATCGCCCCCTGCGTACACCTCCGTATCGCAATCGGCGATCTACTCTGCATCGCAATCGGCGACCCAATCTACATCGCAAGAGTCTGATGCGATCTCAATTGAGCCACTACAAAAGCCTGCTTTTTGCCCAGTATCTTATGCTGCAGCAGCGTCCCCAGAGGAGGACGGGCCCTGCGGCCTAGAGGACCGGAGTGAACCGGCCCTGCAGGTAACCAGCGATGATGACACCTTGCTGGAACCCCCGACGTCCCCACCAGCCCAGTGCACACCAGCCACACAGACCCCGATGGTGGAGTCGATGATCTTGGTGCTGGGCACTGGGCCCAGGAATAGGAACGGTCCTGTGCGATCATCGCATTGTTCCAGCCCCCGGGATGGAAAGTGTAACCGAAGTTAACAAAGAAATGTGAAGAACGGTAGGACCCAGACAGGGTTTACCGCATCTAAGAAGATGTATATAAGTTTTTATAAAAGTGAAAATAGTTTGTACCGTTGATATGAGTATATAATGTTACATATTTTGCCAAAAATAGAATACCCGGCTGGGTAAGCAGATAAAGAGTTTTTGCACTTTATTGTGATATAAATATGTGTCTTTGTCTTATAATGGACTCAGAGGCTGAGGACTGTGCCAGCCCAGAACTTATCCTGTAAATAGTTGCGCTTCGGTGCATAATTTTGGTTTTACATAAAACCACCACAACTACCTCTGAATAATAAAACCCGTGTGGTGTGGCACTGAGTGAGGTCTGCATTCATATGTCCTGCAGCCCACCCAGGACCCACGTTGAAGGTTTGGTGCGGGTCCTTCACAAGAATATTGCCGAATATTATATGAACATGTATATTTAATATTTTGTATTTTTCTATATTTAATGTTTTGTTTGCAACGTTCAAGAAATCCTTACCTCCCGGATGGGACGAGTTAATGTTAATGTTAACCCCTCTCTGACATTAGACGTACTATCCCGTCCATAAAACCCGTGCC
>JARQOD010000003.1:71853238-71887810 GCA_033576555.1 Oophaga sylvatica | reverse complement strand
GGTGGTAGCGCTCACCTTGTCTTCTCCGAATGAGGCGTTTTCCTGATGTCCCAAACAATCGAAAAGGGGATTCATCAGAGAAAATACCTTACCCCAGTCCTCAGCAGTCCACTGCCTGTACCTTTTGCAGAATATCAGTCTGTCCATGATGTTTTTCTGGAGAGAAGTGGCTTCTTTGCTGCCCTCCTTGAGACCAGGCCTTGCTCCAAGAGTCTCCGCCTCACAGTGCGTGCAGATGCACTCACACCTGCCTGCTGCCATTCCTGAGCAAGCTCTGCACTGCTGGTAGCCCGATCCCACAGCTGAAACACTTTTAAGAGACGGTCCTGGCGCTTGCTGGTCTTTCTTGGGCGCCCTGAAGCCTTTTTGGCAACAATGGAACCTCTCTCCTTGAAGTCTTGATGATGCGATAGATTGTTGACTGAGGTGCAATCTTTCTAGCTGCGATACTCTTCACTGTTAGGCCATTTTTGTGCATTGCAATGATGACTGCACGTGTTTTCTTTAGAGATAACCATGGTTAACAGAAGAGAAACAATGATGCCAAGCACCAGCCTCCTTTTAAAGTGTCGAGTGGTGTCATTCTTACTTAATCATGACAGATTGATCTCCAGCCGTGTCCTCATCAACACCCACACCTGTGTTAATGGAGCAATCACTGAAAAGAGGTTAGCTGGTCCTTTTAAGGCAGGCTGCAATGATGTTGAAATGTGTTTTGGGGGATAAAGTTTATTTTCTAGCCAAATATTGACTTTGCAAGTAATTGCTGTTAAGCTGATCACTCTTTATAACATTTTGGAGTATATGCAAATTGCCATTAGAAAAAGTGAAGCAGTAGACTTTGTAAAAATTAATATTTGTGTCATTCTCAAAACTTTTGGCCATGACTCTACATATAAAACTTAACCTTTAATAGGTATATTAAAAACAACAGCCAACGTATACGAGGGGCTGCTGATAAGTCTTTGGCTTTGTGATCCTTTTTTGTTTCTATGGTAAACTAATGTTACATCACATGAAAGCCTTATGTGTCTAATATATGTTTTCAAAATTTTGTGTTTTTCGCTTATGGAAACAGTGTTCTACGCAAGCGGGAAAACAAAATTGCGTAGTCTAATGCGATATTCACAGCAAATGAGAGCAGAGGAGTGATAAAATTCTTGAAAGTCCGCGAAGGATATTCATGTGATATGTCGCAGACATTGGGGGATCAATGCCCTTCATATTCTACAGTTAAGAACTAGGTTGCCAAATTTAACATGGGCCACTTCAGTACCAACGATGAGGAACGTCCTGGACGACCGAGAATGGTTGTTGTTCCGGAGATCATCAATGCTGTGCACAACCTCATACTGGAGAATCAGCGAATATCAGCTAAAGCAATAGCAGATATCATGGGGATTTCCCGTGAACGTGTTTGTGTAATTATCCATGAACATTTGAACATGAAGAAGCTATCTGCAAAGAGGGTGATGACGTCTGTTTTCTAGGATAAGAAGGGCCTGCTGCTAGTGGACTACCTTCAAAAGGGTTCCACCATCAATGCAAGCTATTACATTGAACTTTTGGACCAATTGAAGGCAGCTCTGAAGGCCAAAATGCGCGGCAAGCTGTTCAAAGGAATCTTGTTCCTGCAAGACAATGCCTCCGCTCATACTGCACAAGCAACCAAGGCAAAACTGGCGGAGCTGGGCTTCCAGCTGGTTGACCACCCACCTTATTCACCAGATCTAGCTCCCTCCGACTATCATCTCTTTCCAAACTTGAAGAAACACCTCAAGGGTACCAAATTTCACGCCATTTCTGATGCTTTGGCTGTTACGGATGCCTGGTTTGAGGCACAAATGAAATCATTCCTTTTACAAGGCTTACAGAACTTGGAATACCGATGTAAGAAGTGTGTTGACATCAGTGGAGAATATGTGGAATAAATGTAAAGTTTTATCTTGATATCTCGTTTCTTTCTGGGTAAAGACTTAACAGCAGCCCCTCGTATCTCAGAGATACATACATACATTTTTTCCAAAGTGCAAGTGCTCATGATTAACAGTGCTCTGTTGTGAATGTGCTAGAAATGAATTCTGAGCAGAAGCTCCTTCTGGTGGTTACAAACAGTACTGAACTATCCAATGAAGATTGTGAAGATTGGCGATCAGGTGTTACTGACTGGTCTTATATAAGGAGGTTCCCTCCCATCAGGTTGCCGGTGATCAATTGTTCTGGTCTCATCTTTGATTCCTGTTCACTTTGTAGCTTGCTGTTTCGTGCCTGCATCTTCTGCTAACAGATAAGACATTTTCTTCTTTTAGTTTTTTGTGCTTGCTTTTTGCATTTTGTCCTGCACTTCTGTGGGGGTCTGCCGGGTCCCCTCCGGGGCTTGTGCTCCTCTCAGTTTAGTTCAGCCACTGTTGTTTGTTCATTTGCCTTTTCCAGTTTTTTCAGTGGCTGCTGTTTAGTTTTTGTTACACCAGAGAACTAATTTAGGTGGTAGAGGTCGTGTGATCTCAGGTGTTTTTGTAATTAGTAGAGTTGGTACTTTTCAGGGTTTTTTGGGATTGCAGTAAGTGTCCTTCCTATCCTTTTCTATTTAGGAAGTTTGGGCCCCAACGTTTGCTCATACTATTTTCTGTCTGTGTCTGTGTTTCCTCTTGTCTAACCGCCATTACATGTTTGGGGCTTTCTGTGTTCTTTGGGGATCTGCTCCGGGCAGATAGTTTTCCTCTTTCTGTCTTTAGGTGTAGTTAGCTTCTCAGGCTGTGACGAGGCGTCTAGGACCAACGTAGGTACGCTCCACGGCTGCCTTTAGTTGTGGTGGTTAGTCAGGGTACTGCAATCCCATAGATTTCAACCTCTCTGGTGTATTTCCTTTTTTGCTTGCTCTCCTCAGCTACCAAATCATAACAGTATCACCGGCCAAAAAACTGATATTTGTATGGTACTCACAGAAGGGAAAAATAGTGTTAAAGAAAGAAGATTCTCAGAGTTGTCAGAGTTTTTTTTTTTTTCTTCCTCTGTATCTCTGGGTGCTGAGGAGGATTTTTTTTCTCTCAATGGAGTTTGCACAGTTGTCTGGCCGTGTGGATCAGCTTGCCACTGAAGTTCGGAGTATTGCTACCTATCTTGCGAGGTTGCCTGTTGTGGAACCTAGGATTCCCATGCCAGATTTGTTTTTAGGGGATCGAGCTAAATTTCTGAATTTCAAAATAACTGTAAGTTGTTTTTTACCTTGAAATCTAAGTCCTCAGGGAACGCAGCACAGCAGGTTCAAATTGTCATCTCTCTCCTGCGCGGCGATCCTCAGGATTGGGCTTTTTCCCTGACACCTGGGGATCCTGTTTTGAGTAATGTTGATGCATTTTTTCAGGCTCTGGGGTTATTGTACGATGAGCCTAATGTCACTGATCAAGCTGAAAAAGTCTTGTTGGCATTAAATCAGGGGCTTGAGGACGCTGAGCTATACTGTCAGAGATTCCGAAGGTGGGCAGTCCTGACCAAATGAACGATGCTTGGCACCTTTGAGTCTGTCAGAGATGAAATGTTATGGTGGTCCTTTGGCAGCCCTTCTTTCGGAAGTATGGTCTTGTCATTCGAAATGTAAGAGGGATGATTAAATGGTTGGGATGTCCACTGTCGCCCTCTGTGTTTCAATGATTCTGTTGTGAATGGGTTTGAGATGAGTTCTGAGCAGAGGCTCCCTCTGGTGGTTACAAGCGGTACTAGTGAGGATTGTGAGGACTGGGAATCAGGTGTTACTGATTGGTCTTATATAAGGGAGTCATTTTCCCATCAGGGTTGCCGGTGATCAATTGTTCTGGTCTGAATCCTTCTTTCCAGTTTCCCTTGTAGCCTGCTGTGTCGTGTCTGCATCTCCTGCTATCAGATAAGACAATTTCTTATTTTGTGTTTTTGCTTTTATTTTTGCATTTTGTCCTGCACTTCTGTGGGGGCCTTCAGGGTCCCCTCCGGGGGCTTTTGCCCTCTCAGTTTAGTCCAGCCACTGTGTTTTGTACTTTTGCTTTTTCCAGTTTTTTTTCAGTGGCTGCTGTTTTGTTTTGTTACACCAGAGAACTAATTTAGGTGGTAGAGGTCGTGTGATCTCAGGTGATTTTGAAATTAGTAGAGTTGGTGTTTTTTCAGGGTTTTCTGAGATTGCAGTAAGTACCCTTCCTATCCTTTTCTATTTAGATAGTTTGGGCCCCAGCGTTTGCTCATACTATTTTCTTTCTGTGTCAGTATTTCCTCTTGTCTAACCGCCATTACATGTTTGGGGGCTTTCTATTATCTTTGGGGTTCTGCTCCGGGGCAGATAGCTTTCCTATTTCTATCTTTAGGTGTAGTTAGTTTCTCAGGCTGTGACGAGGCGTCTAGGACCAACGTAGGAACGCTCCACGGCTGCCTCTAGTTGCGGTGGTTAGTCAGGGTACTGCAATCTCATAGATTCCAACTGCTCTGGTGTATTTCCTTTTTTACCTGCACTCCTCAGCTACCGTAACATAACAGTATCACCGGCCATAAAAATTGTATGGTACTCACAGAAGGGAAAAAATATTTTGAAGGAAGAAAAGTTGTCAGAGATATTTTTCTGTTTGTTGCATTTTTTTTTTTTTTTTTTCCCTCTGTATCTCTGGGTGCTGGGGAGGATCTTTTCTCCCAATGGAGTTTGCACAGTTGTCTGGCCGTGTGGATCAGCTTGCCACTGAGGTTCAGAGTATTGCTGCATATCTTGCTAGGTTGCCTGTTGTGGAACCTAGGATCCCCATGCCAGATTTGTTTTTAGGGGATCAGCTAAGTTTCAGAATTTCAAAAATAATTGTAAATTGTTTCTTGCCTTAAAATCTAAGTCCTCAGGAAACGCAGCGCAGCAGGTTCAAATTATCATCTCTCTCCTGCGCGGCGATCCTCAGGATTGGGCTTTTTCCCTGATACCTGGGGATCCTGTTTTGAGTGATGTTGATGCATTTTTTCAGGCTTTGGGGTTATTGTACGATGAGCCTAATGTCACTGATCAAGCTGAAAAAGCCTTGTTGGCATTAAATCAGGGCTTGATGACGCTGAGTTATACTGTCAGAGATTCCGTAGGTGGGCAGTCCTGACCAAGTGGAATGACGACGCTTTGGCGGCCCTTTTCCGGAAGGGTCTGTCGGATAATGTAAAGGATGTTATGGTGGGATTCCCTGTCCCCTCTGGTCTCAATGATTCTATGTCATTAGCGATTCAAATTGACAGACGTTTGCGTGAGCGGAGAAGTATGCGTGGAGTGGTGTTGCCTTGTGAGCCAGCTGCTGAGCCCATGCAGTGTGATGGAGTGGTGTCTGGGGCACAGCGTCATGAGTTTCGAAAGCGCAATGGGTTATGTTTCTACTGTGGTGATGCCTCTCATGCTATTTCAGTCTGCCCTAAGCGGGGAAGACATTTTGCACGCTCAGTTGTCTTGGGTAGTGTTCAGACTAAGTTTTTATTAACTGTCACTCTGATATGCTCTCTGTCCTCATTTTCTGCTCAGGCTTTCGTTGATTCTGGAGCAGCTATTAACCTGATGGATTATGATTTTGCTAAACGTTGTGGATTTCCCTTGATACCCCTACAGAAGTCTATTCCTTTACTGGGGATCGATTCTACCCCTTTGGCTGAGAATAAACCCCAGTTTTCTACTCAGGTGATAATGAGGGTTGAACCTGATCACCAGGAGTGCTGCAAATTTTTGGTTCTATATAATCTGCATGACATTATAGTGCTGGGTTTCCCTTGGTTACAGTCTCATAATCCTGTTTTGGATTGGAAATCTGTGTCTGTAACCAGTTGGGGCTGCCAATGTGTTAATACCAACACTCCTGTTTTTTCTGCCTCCCCCCAGGCTGAGGATGTTCCTGACTTTTTGTTTGATTTTTCTGATGTGTTTAGCGAAAGTAAATCTGCATCCTTACCTCCCCATAGGAGCTATGACTGCGCTATTGAATTAGTGCCAGGTAGTAAATTCCCTAAAGGTCGCCTTTTTAACTTGTCTGTACCTGAACATGACGCTATGCGGTCTTATATCAAGGAATCATTGGAGAAGGGTCATATCAGACCATCCTCTTCACCCTTAGGTGCCGGTTTTTTCTTTGTGGCCAAAAAAGATGGTTCATTAAGGCCGTGTATTGATTATCGTCTCTTGAACAATATTACTGTGAAATATCAATACCCGTTACCCTTGATTTCTGACCTGTTTTCCAGGGTGAAAAACGCTACTTGGTTTACCAAGCTTGACCTCAGGGGGCGTATAACCTTATTCGCATTAAGCACGGGGATGAATGGAAGACGGCATTTAACACCCCTGAAGGGCATTTTGAGTACCTTGTGATGCCCTTTGGGCTCACTAATGCTCCTTCCGTCTTCCAGTCCTTCATGAATGACATTTTCAGGGATTTTGTGGACAAGTTTCTGATTGTTTATTTGGATGATATCTTGATTTTTTCTAATGACTGGGAGTCTCATGTGAAACATGTTCGAACTGTATTCCAGATTTTGAGAGAGAATGCTCTGTATGTGAAGGGATCAAAGTGTCTTTTTGGCGTACAGAAGATCTCATTTCTGGGATTCATTTTGTCCCCATCTGTTATTGAAATGGACCCGGTCAAGGTTCAGGCCATCTGTGATTGGGTCCAACCTACTTCATTAAAGGCTCTTCAGAGATTTTTGGGTTTTGCCAATTTTTATCGTAAATTTATTGGTAATTTCTCGGTTATTGTTAAACCATTAACTGATTTGACCAGAAAGGGTTCTGATGTGGTGAATTGGCCTCCTGAGGCAGTCTCTGCGTTTCAGGAACTTAAGCAGAGATTCACTTCTGCTCCTGTTCTACGGCAGCCTGATGTTTCTCTGCCATTTCAGGTGGAGGTTGATGCCTCTGAAATTGGGGCAGGTGCCGTTTTGTCCCAAAAAGATCCAGAGACCTCTAAAAGTAACCCTTGTGCCTTTTTCTCTCGAAAATTTTCTCCTACTGAACGTAATTATGACGTGGGTAATCGGGAGTTATTGGCCATGAAGTGGGCTTTTGAAGAGTGGAGACATTGGCTGGAGGGAGCCAAACATCAGGTGGTGGTCCTTACGGACCATAAGAATCTGGTCTATCTGGAATCTGCCAAGCGACTCAATCCTAGACAGGCCAGGTGGGCCTTGTTTTTCACACGTTTTAATTTTGTGGTTTCCTTTCTTCCTGGCACTAAGAATGTTAAGGCGGATGCCCTCTCGAGGAGTTTCCTTGCGGACTCTCCTGAGCTATCTGATCCCTCTGTTATTTTGAAGGAGGGTGTAGTTCTTTCCGCCATCTCGCCCAATTTGAGACTTGCTCTGGAGGGGTGTCAGGAGGATAGGCCCGAGCGCTGCCCTGTTGGAAAATTGTTTGTCCCGGACCAATGGAAAAAGAGTGTGATGTCTGAGATTCATTGTTCCGCATTGGCTGGGCATCCTGGAATTTTTGGTACCAGAGACTTGGTTAGTCGGTCCTTTTGGTGGCCTACCTTGTCTCGCGATGTCAGGGAATTTGTGCAGTCCTGCGGGACTTGCTCTCGCTCCAAGCCTTGCTCTCGCTCTAGTGGTTTGTTGATGCCATTGCCTGTGCCCAAGAGACCATGGACCCATATCTCTATGGATTTCATTTCCGATCTTCCTGTTTCTCAGAGAATGACCACCATCTGGGTAATTTGTGATAGGTTTTCCAAAATGATACATCTTGTGCCATTACCTAAGTTGCCTTCCTCCTCTGAATTGGTGCCGTTGTTCCTTCAGCACGTGGTTCGTTTACACGGCATTCCTGAGAACATTGTGTCTGACAGAGGAGTCCAGTTTGTTTCCAGATTTTGGAGGACTTTTTGTTCTAAACTGGGTGTTCAATTGTCTTTCTCCTCGGCATTTCATCCTCAGACCAATGGTCAAACTGAGAGAACAAACCAGACATTGGAGACTTATCTAAGATGCTTTGTGTCTGCTGATCAGGATGACTGGGTCTCTTTTTTGCCTTTGGCTGAGTTTGCTCTTAATAATAGGGCTAGCTCTGCCACTTTGATGTCTCCGTTTTTCTGTAATTCTGGGTTTCACCCTCGATTTTCTTCAGGACAGACGGAGGCTTCTGTCTGTCCAGGTGTTGACTCTGTTGTTGAGCGTATGCAGCAGATTTGGGCCCAGGTAGTGGAGAGGTTGTCCCTCTCTCAGGAGAAGGCCCAGCGGTTTGCTAACCGGCATAGGACTGATGGTCCTCGGTTTAAAGTGGGGGACTTGGTCTGGTTGTCCTCAAAGAATATTCCTATGAGAGTAGCATCTCCTAAATTTAAGCCTAGGTTCATTGGACCTTATAAGATCATGGAGATTATTAATCCTGTTTCTTTTCGTTTGCTTCTTCCAGGGACATTTAAGATCCATAACGTGTTCCACAAGTCCTTGTTGAAGAGGTTTGTTGAGCCAGTGGTTCCTGCTGCTGTGCCTCCTGACCCTGTTTTGGTTGAGGGCAATCTGGAGTATGTGGTTGAGAAAATATTGGATTCTCGTTTTTCTAGACGAAGACTCCAGTATTTGGTTAAATGGAGAGGTTATGGTCAGGAAGACAATTCTTGGGTGTTTGCTTCGGACATCCATGCTAGGAGTAGTAAAAATCTGGCACTCAACTTTGAATTTATATTTTTATTGCATCCAAAGTGACAGAGGAACAGCAATCAGCAAAACGTTTCGGTCCACAAACGGACCTTCGTCAGTTGCGTTTTGTGCAAGTTGAATCGGTCTTAGAGCCAAGTGGAGCACTCAGAAATAGTGACCGCTTAGGTTGTGTGACATATTGTATACTGCTTATATGTGGGGACAGATAGTGCCCGATGGAATAAACAGGTAACAACCACTGAGATAGCGTGGGGTATTTCAGTAACACAGATTAGCAGCCGTGTGGGATGAGCTGCCGACGCGGTATCCACCGCTAGTCTAAAGTTTAGACTAGCGGTGGATACCGCGTCGGCAGCTCATCCCACACGGCTGCTAATCTGTGTTACTGAAATACCCCACGCTATCTCAGTGGTTGTTACCTGTTTATTCCATCGGGCACTATCTGTCCCCACATATAAGCAGTATACAATATGTCACACAACCTAAGCGGTCACTATTTCTGAGTGCTCCACTTGGTTCTAAGACCGATTCAACTTACACAAAACGCAACTGACGAAGGTCCGTTTGTGGACCGAAACGTTTTGCTGATTGCTGTTCCTCTGTCACTTTGGATGCAATAAAAATATAAATTCAAAGTTGAGTGCCAGATTTTTACTACTATTATTATGGTATTGGAACCTATCTTGGCACCTACTCATTTAGTTAATTGCTGTGCACACGTGTCTATTTACTGATCCATGCTAGGAGACTTATCCGTGCGTATCATAGAACTCATCCTGACCGACCTGGTTGCTCAAATGAGGGTTCGGTGACCCCTCCTCAAGGGGGGGGTACTGTTGTGAATGGGTTTGAGATGAGTTCTGAGCAGAGGCTCCCTCTGGTGGTTACAAGCGGTACTAGTGAGGATTGTGAGGACTGGGAATCAGGTGTTACTGATTGGTCTTATATAAGGGAGTCATTTTCCCATCAGGGTTGCCGGTGATCAATTGTTCTGGTCTGAATCCTTCTTTCCAGTTTCCCTTGTAGCCTGCTGTGTCGTGTCTGCATCTCCTGCTATCAGATAAGACAATTTCTTATTTTGTGTTTTTGCTATATTTTTGCATTTTGTCCTGCACTTCTGTGGGGGCCTTCAGGGTCCCCTCCGGGGGCTTTTGCCCTCTCAGTTTAGTCCAGCCACTGTGTTTTGTACTTTTGCTTTTTCCAGTTTTTTTTTCAGTGGCTGCTGTTTTGTTTTTGTTACACCAGAGAACTAATTTAGGTGGTAGAGGTCGTGTGATCTCAGGTGATTTTGAAATTAGTAGAGTTGGTGTTTTTTCAGGGTTTTCTGAGATTGCAGTAAGTACCCTTCCTATCCTTTTCTATTTAGATAGTTTGGGCCCCAGCGTTTGCTCATACTATTTTCTTTCTGTGTCCGTATTTCCTCTTGTCTAACCGCCATTACATGTTTGGGGGCTTTCTATTATCTTTGGGGTTCTGCTCCGGGGCAGATAGCTTTCCTATTTCTATCTTTAGGTGTAGTTAGTTTCTCAGGCTGTGACGAGGCGTCTAGGACCAACGTAGGAACGCTCCACGGCTGCCTCTAGTTGCGGTGGTTAGTCAGGGTACTGCAACCTCATAGATTCCAACTGCTCTGGTGTATTTCCTTTTTTACCTGCACTCCTCAGCTACCGTAACATAACAGATTCTATGTCATTAGCGATTCAAATTGACAGACGTTTGCGTGAGCATGGAGGTATGCGTGGAATAGTGTTGCCTTGTGAACCAGCTTCTGAACCCATGCAGTGTGATAGAGTGGCTTCTGGGGCACAGCGTCATGAGTTTCGAAAACGCAATGGATTATGTTTCTACTGTGGTGATGCCTCTCATGCTATTTCAGTCTGCCCTAAGCGGGGAAGACGTTTTGCACGCTAAGTTGTCTTGGGTAGTGTTCAGACTAAATTTTTGTTGACTGTTACCCTGATTTGCTCCCTGTCCACATTTTCTGCTCAGGCTTTCGTTGATTCGGGAGCAGCTATTAACCTGATGGATTTTGATTTTGCTAAACGTTGTGGGTTTCCCTTGATACCCCTACGGAAGTCTATTCCCCTACTGGGGATCGATTCTACCCCTTTGGCTGAGAATAAACCTCAGTTCTCTACTCAGGTGATAATGAGGGTTGAACCTGATCATCAGGAGAGTTGCAAATTTTTGGTGCTGTATAATCTGCATGACTTTATCGTACTGGGTTTCCCTTGGTTACAGTCTCATAATCCTGTTTTGGATTGGAAATCTGTGTCTGTAACCAGTTGGGGCTGCCATTGTGTTAATACCAACACTCCTGTTTTTTCTGCCTCCCCCCAGGCTCAGGATGTTCCTGACTTTTTGACTGATTTTTCTGATGTGTTTAGCGAAAGTAAATCTGCATCCTTGCCCCCCCATAGGAGCTATGACTGCGCTATTGAATTAGTGCCAGGTAGTAAATTCCCTAAAGGTCGCCTTTTTAACTTGTCTGTACCTGAACATGACGCTATGCGGTCTTATATCAAGGAGTCATTGGAGAAGGGTCTTATCAGACCATCCTCTTCACCCTTAGGTGCCGGTTTTTTCTTTGTGGCCAAAAAGGATGGTTCATTAAGGCCGTGTATTGATTATCGTCTCTTGAACAATATTACTGTGAAATATCAATATCCGTTACCCTTGATTTCTGACCTGTTTTCCAGGGTGAAAAGTGCTACTTGGTTTACCAAGCTTGACCTCAGGGGGGCATATAACCTTATTCGCATTAAGCATGGGGATGAATGGAAGACGGCATTTAATACCCCAGAGGGGCATTTTGAGTACCTAGTGATGCCCTTTGGGCTCACTAATGCTCCTTCTGTCTTCCAGTCCTTCATGAATGACATTTTCAGGGATTTTGTGGATAAATTTCTGATTGTTTATTTGCATGATATCTTGATCTTTTTCCAATGACTGGGACTCTCATGTGAAACATGTTCGGACTGTCTTCCAGATTTTGAGAGAGAATGCTCTGTATGTGAAGGGATCAGTGTCTTTTTGGCGTTCAGAGGATCTCATTTCTGGGATTCATTTTGTCCCCATCTGTTATTGAAATGGACCCGGTCAAGGTTCAGGCCATCTGTGATTGGGTCCAACCTACTTCATTAAAGGCTCTTCAAAGATTCTTGGGTTTTGCCAATTTTTATCGTAAATTTATTGGTAATTTCTCTGTTATTGTTAAACCATTGACTGATTTGACCAAAAAGGGTTCTGATGTGGTGAATTGGCCTCCTGAGGCAGTCTCTGCGTTTCAGGAACTTAAGCAGAGATTCACTTCTGCTCCTGTTCTACGGCAGCCTGATGTTTCTCTGCCATTTCATGTGGAGGTTGATGCCTCTGAAATTGGGGCAGGTGCCGTTTTGTCCCAAAGAGATCCAGAGACCTCTAAAAGTAACCCTTGTGCCTTTTTCTCTCGAAAATTTTCTCCAACTGAACGTAATTATGACGTGGGTAATTGGGAGTTATTGGCCATGAAGTGGGCTTTTGAAGAGTGGAGACATTGGCTGGAGGGAGCCAAACATCAGGTGGTGGTCCTCACGGACCATAAGAATCTGGTTTATCTGGAATCTGCCAAGCGACTTAATCCTAGACAGGCCAGGTGGGCCTTGTTTTTCACACGTTTTAATTTTGTGGTTTCCTTTCTTCCTGGCACCAAGAATGTTAAAGCGGATGCCCTCTCGAGGAGTTTCCTTGCGGACTCTCCTGAGTTATCTGATCCTGCTGTTATTTTGAAAGAGGGTGTAGTTCTTTCCGCCATCTCGCCCAATTTGAGACTGGCTCTGGAAGGGTGTCAGGAGGATAAACCCGAGCGCTGCCCTATTGGGAAATTGTTTGTCCCAGACCGGTGGAAAAAGAGTGTGATGTCTGAGATTCATTGTTCCGCGTTGGCCGGTCTGTTATGATTTGGTAGCTGAGGAGAGCAGGCAAAAAGGAAATACACCAGAGCAGTTGGAAACTATGAGATTGCAGTACCCTGACTAACCACCACAACTAGAGGCAGCCGTGGAGCGTTCCTACGTTGGTCCTAGATGCCTCGTCACAGCCTGAGAAACTAACTACACCTAAAGATAGAAAGAGGAAAGCTATCTGCCCCGGAGCAGATCCCCAAAGAACATAGAAAGCCCCCAAACATGTAATGGCGGTTAGACAAGAAGAAATACTGACACAGACAGAAAATAGTATGAGCAAACGTTGGGGCCCAAACTTACTAAATAGAAAAGGATAGGAAGGGCACTTACTGCAATCTCAGAAAAAACCCTGAAAAGCACCAACTCTACTAATTTCAAAAACACCTGAGATCACATGACCTCTACCACCTAAATTAGTTCTCTGGTGTAACCAAAAACAAAACAGCAGCCACTGAAAAAACTGGAAAAAGCAAATGTACAAACATCAGTGGCTGAACTGAACTGAGAGGGCAAAAGCCCCCAGAGGGGACCCTGAAGGCCCCCACAGAAGTGCAGGACAAAATGCAAAAATCAAGCACAAAAACAAAAAGAAGAAAATGTCTTATCTGTTAGCAGGAGATTCAGACACGACACAGCAGGCTACCAAGGAAACAGGAATCAAGGATTGAGACCAGAACAATTGATCACCGGCAACCCTGATGGGAAGGCGACTCCCTTATATGAGACCAGTCAGTAACACCTGATTCCCAATCCTCACAATCTTCACTGGACAGTCCAGTACCGTTTGTAACCACCAGAGGGAGCGTCTGCTCAGAACTCATTTCCAGCCTATTCACAACACCGGTCATCCCGGAATTTTTGGTACCAGAGACTTGGTTAGTCAGTCCTTTTGGTGGCCTACCTTGTCTCATGATGTCAGGGAATTTGTGCAGTCCTGCGGGACTTGCTCTCGCTCCAAGCCTTGCTCTCGCTCTAGTGGTTTGTTGATGCCATTGCCTGTGCCCAAGAGACCATGGACCCATATCTCTATGGATTTCATTTCCGACCTCCCTGTTTCTCAGAGAATGACCGTTATCTGGGTGATTTGTGATAGGTTTTCCAAAATGATACATCTTGTGCCATTACCTAAGTTGCCTTCCTCCTCTGAATTGGTGCCTTTGTTCCTTCAGCACGTGGTTCGGTTACACGGCATTACTGAGAACATTGTGTCTGACAGAGGAGTCCAGTTTGTTTCCAGATTTTGGAGGACTTTTTGTTCTAAACTTGGTGTTCAATTGTCTTTCTCCTCGGCTTTTCATCCTCAGAGCAATGGACAAACTGAGAGAACAAACCAGACTTGGAGACTTATCTAAGATGCTTTGTGTCTGCTGATCAGGATGACTGGGTCTCTTTTTTGCCTTTGGCTGAGTTTGCTCTTAATAATAGGGCTAGCTCTGCCACTTTGATGTCTCCATTTTTCTGCAATTTTGGGTTTCACCCTCGATTTTCTTCAGGACAGACAGAGGCTTCTGTCTGTCCAGGTGTTGACTCTGTTGTGGAGCGTATGCAGCAGATTTGGGACCAGGTAGTGGAGAGGTTGTCCCTCTCTCAGGAGAGGGCCCAGCGGTTTGCCAACCGGCATAGGACTGATGGTCCTCGGTTTAAAGTGGGGGACTTGGTCTGGTTGTCCTCAAGAAATATCCCTATGAGAGTTGCATCTCCTAAATTTAAGCCTAGGTTCATTGGACCTTATAAGATCATGGAGATTCTTAATCCTGTTTCCTTTCGTTTGCTTCTTCCAGGGACATTTAAGATCCATAACGTGTTCCACAAGTCCTTATTGAAGAGGTTTGTCGAGCCAGTGGTTCCTATGGCTGTGCCTCCTGACCCTGTTTTGGTTGAGGGCAATCTGGAGTATGTGGTTGAGAAAATATTGAATTCTCGTTTTTCTAGACGGAAACTCCAGTATTTGGTTAAGTGGAGAGGTTATGGTCAGGAGGACAATTCTTGGGTGTTTGCTTCGGACATCCATGCTAGGAGACACATCCGTGCGTATCACAGAGCTCATCCTGACCGACCTGGTTGCTCAAATGAGGGTTCGGTGACCCCTCCTCAAGGGGGGGTACTGTTGTGAATGTGCTAGAAATGAATTCTGAGCAGAAACTCCCTCGGGTGGTTACAAACAGTACTGAACTATCCAATGAAGATTGTGAAGATTGGAGATCAGGTGTTACTGACTGGTCTTATATAAGGGAGGTTCCCTCCCATCAGGGTTGCCGGTGAGCAATTGTTCTGGTCTCATCTTTGATTCCTGTTCACTTTGTAGCTTGCTGTTTCGTGCCTGCATCTTCTGCTAACAGATAAGACATTTTCTTCTTTTAGTTTTTTGTGCTTGCTTTTTGCATTTTGTCCTGCACTTCTGTGGGGGTCTGCCGGGTCCCCTTCGGGGGCTTGTGCTCCTCTCAGTTTAGTTCAGCCTCTGTTGTTTGTTCATTTGCCTTTTCCAGTTTTTTCAGTGGTTGCTGTTTAGTTTTTGTTACACCAGAGAACTAATTTAGGTGGTAGAGGTCGTGTGATCTCAGGTGTTTTTGTAATTAGTAGAGTTGGTACTTTTCAGGGTTTTTTGGGATTGCAGTAAGTGTCCTTCCTATCCTTTTCTATTTAGGAAGTTTGGGCCCCAACGTTTGCTCATGCTATTTTCTGTCTGTGTCAGTATTTCTTCTTGTCTAACCGCCATTACATGTTTGGGGGCTTTCTATGTTCTTTGGGGATCTGCTCCGGGGCAGATAGCTTTCCTCTTTCTATCTTTAGGTGTAGTTAGCTTCTCAGGCTGTGACGAGGCGTCTAGGACCAACGTAGGTACGCTCCACGGCTGCCTTTAGTTGTGGTGGTTAGTCAGGGTACTGCAATCCCATAGATTCCAACCTCTCTGGTGTATTGCCTTTTTTGCCTGCTCTCCTCAGCTACCAAATCATAACACTTGCCCTCTCGGGTGTAGAAAATTGCACGCCAGTTTTTTCCGTGAATTTATCCTTTAATTTAACACCTACAGCTCCAAAATTTTACACAAACATACTACTAACATTATTAGTGAGGGACACATAAATGAATAACGGATATAATAATAATAATCTTTATTTATATAGCACCAACATATTCCGCAGTGCTGTACAGTTTAACAGTTTCAAAACACAAGTCATAAGTAACAACGTTAACAATACAATAATTAAAACAAAATAAGACGACCCTGCTCGTGAGAGCTTACAATCCACAATGAGGTGGGTGAGATACAAAGTACAGGTGTGTATATACAATGGTGCATTTACAATGATGGTCCAGCCATCTTGAGGGAGTGAGGGATGGATGGATATGCAATGGTTTACTGTATGTAAACCATGTCTCATATCCTGTTGGGTTCTGTAATGATTTTACAAATGCTGACAATTGAATTATCGGCTATTCTGCTATCTACCTCTGTATGAAATATATATATATATGTGTCTCACTGACATATATATATATATATATATATATATACTGTATATATGTTTTCACAAATATTTGAGGCAGGTACCTTTCCTACTTTGGAGCTGGCTAATTGGATCAGAGAATTCTCAGTTAAAAAAAACAGAATCCGTCGCCGGATTCCGTGATTTGACGAATCCGGCGCCCATAAGCTTCCATTCTAGCAAACAACGTTAGGGGACGTATCCGTCGCCGTCCGTTTTTTTGACGTACACACAAAACGTTCCTTTATCCATTGTCTCGGTCGCCGGACAAACAATTTTCGACGAATCCGGCGAACGATAGATGAAATGTGAGGCTATCCGTCGCTAATACAAGTTAATGAGAAAAAAACGGATCCGTAGGCATCAGTCTCTGGATTCGTTTTTTGCAAAATTTGACGGATTGCGACTGATAGCTAAAAACTGATATATGAAAGGGGCCTAAGTACTGTTTTGAAGCTGGCCAGGATCGCTAAAGCTCACTTATCTCTTAATCCTGGGTCTGCTTCAGCACAGTGTTTAAAAGTTTTGACAGAAGAGGTGGTCGGTCTCCAAGGCAAGAAGCTGTAAACAAAAAAAAAATGAAATGGCAGAATTGACGGAATTTTTTTTTTTACAAATTTCTGAATTTTTGTCACTAATAATAATAATTAAAAACATAAATCTTTGATATCTCTCTAACCATAGTGACCTTGATAAACATGTTAAAAGGACATTATTTTTGCACAATGAACGCTATAAAAACAAAACCCTCAAAAAACAATGCCGGAATATTTTATTTTGCATTTTCACCTCACTTCAGTATGTTATGTTGTAAAATGAATAGTGTCATTCAAAATTACATCTGCCCCCATAAAGAAACCCAAAAACAAGCTCTCATATGGAAAAAATTTAAAAAAGTTATGACCCTTCAAACAATAGTGGAAAAAAAACAAAAAAAAATGATCCAGCCTTCAAAAAGTTAATAATTATTTAATTAAAATACAATAAAATTTGTGAAAAAAATAAGTTGAATGGAAAAAAAATGAGTAAGTTATTAATGTTTAAAGACGGTGATAGAAAAACTTGAAAAACAAAATGTCGCTTTGCATAAACAAGTGTTCCTGCACAGCCATTGTACTATTGTTCTTCCAGGAATGGACTTAACAGTTCCAGTAAGAAATTAATAAAACTTAATTAAATGTGCATCAATTAATATTCCTGAGAATCCATTAGGAAGATGCACATTTCATTACCATTCAGATTTGCATTTGCGCCCGCCCGTACGATTTTTTGCAATGTTTATATTTTCGGCCGCCAATTTTTTTTTTTGCGGATCCGAGAAACAAAGGATTAGCAAGATTGACAACAGGCTTATCCAGTAATGTTTATCAGAGAGGCGGGGATTCAGAGGATTCCACCAATCGTGTTGCTTGAAGGGTGCTTCTGAGACACGTGGACAGAAAAAGCAGGAAGTGCTAAATTGCGGCGCTGTGTTGAATCTGGACAGGTGCGTGTTGGTCTTTGGGCTACGGGTCGGGATAAAGTCCAAAATACTATCATGACTGCGACATTTTACCGCCCGCCTTTTATTGTGAGCTTGTTAGTGGCGTAGCTTTGCTGCATTTCTTTAATGCAGGTGGTTAATGATATTTGTGAATGAAAACCTTCATTGTTAGAGCTGTGTATCGTCCTGTTGTCCAGTCTGGGGCACTCTGAGCCCCTGTTTATACGTGAGGTATTATATACTGTACATTTATCTCATGATATATGTTATATCCTGATAGTCCTTAGCTCTGGGATGTGGGAATGTGATTATCAGTTGTCTTGTCTGCTTTGCGCCAATTTTTTACCTCAGAATGTTAATGGAAATGTTGGAGTTGCCATGGAATGGCGCGGTTAGTAGTGACCACACCATTTTTTTCACAGGGCTTCATTACAAGCGTGCATATGTTCAGACCGTGCATGATTACCAAAAAAGTGACCTGTCTGATCTGTGACATGATGGACGCCATAAATGGAATCCGATGGGTTCATTAGAAAAAAAACCTTCAACTCTTTATGCTTGTTTTATATGGATTATTTTTTGTCAAATATGAAGCAATTTGTGACCGTCTCAACAAACGATTATGGTCCTTTTAGTCAGTAATCGGTGGAAGTCCCAGTTATCGGCCAACAAACACCCGATGATCAAGCAAAACACTTGATTGTCGGTGCAATGATTTTGTTTGTCGGGTTTGATGATTTCATTATCGGTGGTACATCTTCCCATAACTGATGAGACAGTAAATAACCGCTGACTAACAGGCGTTTAATGGCCTGAATCTGCCTGTCTAAGTGGAAATGTGCACACAATGTCTTATTCTGAGTTTTTCACTTCAGGAAACAACACAGGTTTTTTTTTTTTTTCTCAAATAGTATTTTTTTTTTTTTCTTGAGCACTTTTTTTCTTCAATTTTGTCCACCATTGTTTGTTTTTTAAGCATTTTAGGGGAAGTGCCGAAACCACTATTGGTTTTTTCAAGCAAAAACGCTCATAAAAAAAAAAGTCTTATGAGTGTTCCCATTGACTTCTATTATAACGTATGGCACGTCTTCAGAGCGTAAAATGCCTGAAGAATCTTCATTTCTTTTAACCTCTTGGCGTCGTTGGATACCTGTGAAGGTTTAAAGATGGATCAAAAGCCGTTTTCCCTTAGAAATGAGTCTGTTCAGTTTTGTGAACGTTTATTTCTAGCATTTTCAGGTGTGTTTTCAGCTCAAAATCAGTCTCAAAAAGACAGAGTGCACATACCCATAGGCTATGTTCACCTGGAGTTTTTTGGAGCAGCTCTGCTCCAAAATCCTCCTCAAAAACACTTGTAAAACTATTCATTTCTACAAACATTAAATTTTTTTGTTCTCCGAGCCTCGTAGTTATCACTTTTGCCTTGTTACAAGGTCTCCATCAGGCCGGGATCACACATGTGAGAAACACGGACGAGTCTCGCATGTGAATTCCCGGCACTGCTATACACTCCGCTCCTGAGTGCCGACGGCAGTGCCAGGTATTCACATGCGAGACTCGTCCGTGTTTCTCGCATGTGTGATCCCGGCCTCATGCTGGAAAAAGCATTGTTCATTACCAGATTGCTCCTGGATGGTTAGGAGAAGTTGCTCTTGGAGGATGGTTAGTGGCTGTGTTATTTGACAAAATTATGAGTGAGTCCCCTCCATGGATGAAAAGCCCCCACGCATTCTGGTTTCCTGATGCTTCACCGTTGACAAAACTCACGGTAGCGCGCACGTTTTCTTATCTGGACAATCATTTGTCTAGATGTCCCACATCTCCTGGAGGGGACTTCATCAGAAAAAAATAAATTTTCAGGAATTATAGGGATTAAGCTGCAGAGGATTGGGGTAAAGTTATTTTCTCTGGTGAAGACCCTTCAGATTGTGGGGTCTTTCCATCTATGGAGGAGGCTCACTCACAATTTTGCCTAACACGGCCACGAATAAAGAATGAAAATCTAATTATCCTCCAAGAACGTCGTCTCCCAATGACCCAGGAGTAATTTAATCATGGACAATACTTTATCCAGCATGATGGAAAGCATGTCAAAGGGCAAAAGTGACAAGTGGCTCGTTGAACAAAACATTGTCATTTTAAGTCCATTGAGAATCTGTGGTCTATCCTTAAAAAGCCAGTGGACAAACAAAATCACAGAAATTGTGATAAAGTCTAGAGGTTGACATGCTTGACATCTCCTTTCATTAGTTATGTGACTGTCAGAAATAACGGAACTCCGTACCCTGTATTTTTCCAGCAGTCTCATGAAAAATGAGTGGAGCAGAGGCCGAGTGTGGGCCAAGACTGGACTCTACAAAGAACTGTTCTTAAGATTGCTGGGGGTCCTAACCTGTTGACTGTGATAACTTGCTATCTTGTGCATAAGCCTTTGAGTACATGAAATATAGTAAACGTGATGCTTGGCCAAAGTGTCTCTCTTGCACTTTGCACATTATTGCTTTTTGCGCTTTGCCTGTTTACATTTTTCTCTGCAGGGAAAATCTATGATATTGATCAGTGGGTTGATTTAATGTGTTACTGATGGACCATAAACATCATAATTATTGGCAGTGCAGGTCAACGGATAATGCTACAAACATCTTCAGTAAAACGTTCACCTGAGGGTGGTTGGAAGCATTGGGTTTCTGGTTTCATATAAATCAACATTAGCGAGGGGGGGGGGAGGCGGGGTTCCTTTTTCAGAAAATCCCTGTCCCCAGGTTGAGTTTGTGCTGAGTCTGTGCCGCTGTTCTCAGTGTCTGATATTGTCTGCAGTGCTGATGTCCCCTTTCCAGCCAATTACTGAGCTCAGTGGCTCTGCCTTCACTGTACACGTCAGTTGCCATTTGCCATCTATTAAGCTGATGTAACCATAACGTAATCCAATGTACTTAGTGTTTACCTGTTAAAGTAAATAATGTACCCCCCACTTCCCCTCCAAGTAGTAAAAAGGCAAATTCGCCCATGAACAGCAGAGAGGTGCAGCATTATTATACCGTGCCACTAAAAAAAAAAAGAGAGAACATGTTTTCACTGTTTTTTTTTCTGCAATTGTTAACTGCTCCCTTTTCACTACAGGTAGTAATAGTCAAACCTCCTGCTTCCTTAGTAAGCACAGCAGACCCCCACTCCTCTCAGTAGTCAAAGCAGTTCTTCCATGTCGAAAAACAAATTTGCTCTCACCCTGGCCCTTCCTCAGCTTGCAGTAATAAGTCATTGATTAAGCTCTCCCCACTATCACTGCATTTGCAGCAGGACCCCATTAGCCCTATTAGGCTGGAGTCACACAGAACGATTAAAAAAACGGTCCGATTTTGTAATGCGATAATCGCACAACTGTTCTCCGTATGTTGATCCGTATGTTATCCGTTTTACATGCGAGGATGCGATTTCCTCGCATGTCAGGATCCGTGTGGCGTCCGTATGGCTTTTCATTTCTCACTGCTTTTTCCCTTTGAATTTAATGGCTCAATGGGCTGTAATGAGGAAAATATGTGCGTATTTCTCTCAAGTCACACTGATGGTCCGTGTGATGTCCGTTTTTTTTGTCGCACTCATAGACTTGCATTGGCGATTCTGAGCCGAGATACGCGTACAATCGCAGCATGCTGCGATTTCACTCGCGCGTATAAAACGCGCGAGAAAAAATCGGCTGATGGGAGCTGCCCCATAGATTAACATTGGGACGAGTGCTATGCGATTTTTTTATCGCCTAGCACTCGTCCGTATTATACGGTAGTGTGACTCCGGCCTTAAGGTACTGCCACACTAAACAATCCCGCTAGCGATCTCGTTAGCGTTGCATACTAATGAGATCGCTAGCGGGATCGTTTCTATATCGCTAAATGCGGCCACATTTAGCGATATAGTTAACGACGCTATCGCCGTTAGCGATCTTCTTAACGACTTTAGCGGTACAAAAGTACCGCTAAATCGCTAAGAAAAGGTGCCACACAGCGATAAGATACTTACCCAGCGGGAGCGCCAGCGATGAAATAGGGTCCGGAACGATTCCAGCGACGAGCGAGATCACAGCAGGAAGCTCGTCGCTGGAAGCTGCCGCACTGAACAATATCGCTAACGGGATCGCTAAATAGTGACGTCTTTTAGCGATCCCGTTAGCGATATTGTTTAGTGTGGCATACCCTTTAGTTACAGCAGTCCCACAGTAGTGACAATTTTTTCCCCCACTAGTAATAGTCATGGATCAGGCTGGGCTCAACTTCGCCTTGTAGTCACAGCAGTCTCTCCTTTTACCAACTCTGTCTAGTAGTCACAGCAGTCTCCCTGCACTATAGTAATTAACCAAAGTTTCACTCTCAACCCACAGCATGCCATCACTCCCCCAAATTGTCACAGTGGGTTAATTTTTAGGCCAGATTCACACGTGTGTGTTGCTTTGTTCGAGATGCTGTTCTGACTCAAACTCATCAGCGATGTAGGAAAATATGAGGCTGAGTTTGGGTTGCAAACTATCATGCATTGCAGTCCGTAATTAGACTGTGAAAGACAGATGTGTGAATTCGGTCTTACACATACTTTCTCCAAGAAGGCTGTAATAGTACCATCATTTATTTAAGCTGGTTTCTAAGTAGACATGTAAGGTCCCCCCAGTAGTCAAAACCGTTTTACTACAATTAACAGGTCATAGATTAAAATGGCCCTCGTTTCAGAGTAGGTGCATTTCCCCACTACTTATAGTAGTCACAGCAGCCCCCCAGTAGTGAGAGCATTCTCCTTGTACTAGGAATTAACAGGTTAGTCAACTCTCTTTATTCAGAAGACAGTAATTGTCATAGATTCATCTGGTACCTTGCTTTCTCAGTAGGCACAACCCCCTACTAGTCACAGCAGCTCCACCTTGATTAACAGCAGCTTTGCTTTCACCCCCTTTCCACAGCAGGCTGTGAATAGTCATGGATTTAACCTGGACCTCAATTTATTTTGATTTCTGTCGCAAACGTTGGCACATTATACCAAATAATCCAGAGGCTTATAAAAGTGTAGCTCGTTCTAAAAGCTTTGCCATTTGTTCAAGTTTAGAGAATTATAGTTTTAGAAACGTTCGAGTGGCAGAAAATTGCCGTTCACATGAAACCAATCTGGTGGTGATGAGGTATGCTACAAAGGAACGAGCGCTGTAGAAGCAGAGTCGCAATATGTGATTAGGGATATGGAGGGTTCAGCATATAGGGGATGGCCATGGGTGGCCTCAGCGCTCGTAATCTGGAAGCAGCGGCACCGTAATTAAGGCTCTTATGGGCTTTTGTGCCTGGTGCCTTACTGCCATTGTGACTTCTGCTGTTGAATTTATTAACCGCTGCTTAATTACAATTCTTTCATAACCAGGAATGATGTGCTTGCATTAATGTCACTTTTACTCGCTTTCATCATGTGGCATTAATTTTCCTTTTCCAATTATTTAGTTTCTCATTTAAAAGAATAGGAAAAAAATGTCTTCCCAAAACTTTTCCCCATAGAGGAGAAATTACAATGTAAATGCGTTGGGCAAAATGTCACTACGACCAACGCTGGCTTGGCACGACTGAGTAGAAATCCGGCTTTCAGCTACTTCCAAAGCAAGTGCATGTTATTTAGCGCAATAATAGCGCCCCTAAAAAATACATTATTCTGGAAGAGTATTTGAGGTAGATGGAACTTCTGAGACTCCACCTCCATGATGTCTATAATTCATAAAGGGGTGATTTTTACAGGGGTTACCTTTATGAGACCCCACTTGAAAGTGCTGTGTTTTGTTTGTATGCAAATTGCCTCTTCAAACAAAGAGGACTTGTACTCTATAGCGCCACCTATTTTGGTTTTGTTTTGTTTGGTGACTCTGAAGGGAAACTGTCAGCACAGATTGACTGTTCAAGCCAACCACAGGCGCTTGGTTCACCCTTGACCTGTCTAAACATTTCTGTGCACCTTATCAGTGACTTGTTTTCCCATCCTTTACCACCCTTTTCTATCTCTGTAAAGACTGTGACTGGGCCATTCACACACATGAATAAGGTTTGATCTCAATCTTCCATTGTAGTTCTGGCAGGAGGTTTACAGTCATTGTCCTGCTGAAAGGTGATCCTACACCCCAGTTTCAATTATTTTGCAGGCTCTAAAGGTACTGCCACACTACACAATCCCGCTAGCGATCTCGTTAGCGTCGCATACTAATGAGATCGCTAGCGGGATTGTTTCTATATCGCTAGTGTCGGCCACATTTAGCGATATCGTTAAGGACGCTATCGCGGTTAGCGATCTCCTTAACGACTTTAGCGGTACAAAAGTACCGCTAAATCGCTAAAAAAGGTGCCACACTCAGCGATATAGCGATACCAGCGGGACGCCGACGATAAAAATAGGGTCCGGAACGATCGCTGTGATGAACGAGATCACAGCAGGGGCCACGTCGCTGGTAGATGCCGCACACAACAACATCGCTAACGGGATCGCTAAATAGTGACGTTTTTTAGCGATCCCGTTAGCGATGTTGTTTAGTGTGGCATACCCTTAACAGGTATTCCTCCAGGATTGCCCTGCATTTAGCTCCATCCATCTTCCTACTAACTTGCCTGTGGACCTGAGAAAGACAAGTAAAGTACATTTTATTTTTGACATAAAAGTGCAGCCAAGATAGAAACTTAATTCAAAGTGAACCTGTCATGTCATAAAACGCCATTAACCTTCAGATATGGGGTTAATCTGCAGGTTGATGGTGTTGTAAAGCTGTGCAGTAGCCACACTGAAGGCCCAGCTACTGGGAAGAAATGAAGCTCTGATGTACTGCTGAGCTGGCTTTCCATCAGTGTTGGGGGTGGTAACAGCTGCTGCACACTATTTACTGAGCGCTGACTGCAGCCACATCGACCATTCCTGCATGACTGAAAGCTGGAGGATGCCAGGAGGAATAAAGTTTATTTCCTCCAGCTTTCAGGGCATAAGAACGCAGATTAACACCAAAGATGTAGATTAATAACGTACATGAGCAGTTCCCTTTTAAGGGGGATTTCCCACTAACAGTTCATTTTAATCAATAGATTAGTACAAGTACGCAGTGTCCAAGCCGTAGCGTTTATTGACCATGTGCACCTACCCGAAGACCTTTATGTAAGTAACACAGGATTCACAATAGATGCTGTACAAAATAAACCACCTTCCCGCTCAATAACCTCTGCACAGGTCACAGAGCATGCTCGCTAGTCTCTCCCGTGGAAGTCCATGACTCCTCTACAGACCAATGTTTACTATGGCAGTAAAGCAAGTCTCTGAACTGTAAACTGAGACAGAAATGGGGATATGAAAATATTTCACACTTTGAGCCTTCTATTAAAACCGCAAAAAATGCTGAATGGTGCAGTCAGTGGCAATTTTAGACAAAGTGGGCCCCAAATGCTCACACATTGCACCATCACGCGAACATTTTGGTTGCATTTACATGCGCTGAGTTAAGGTCGTTAAATGAGCATGATTGACAATATTGAAGTGATTCAGTGCTTGTTTGCCTGCCTCTTTACACCAGCTGAGGAACAATCACTAGTAGATCAATCAGTCCCCATACAGTATCATGTTATCAGCAGCATATCTACAGTTTTCACCAGGCTATGTGTTGCTGAGAAAAATTATTTCTGTTTCGGCATAAACAATTCAATCACACTAATAGGCAGCATTTTGCTTGTTAATGTATTATGCACCCGATAGTCCTCCACATAGTATAATGAACCTCACAGTCCTCCACATAGTATAATGAACCTCATAGTCCTTCATATAGTATAATGCACCTCATAGTCCTCCATATAGTATAATGCACTTGTGAGGGACAAGGGAGAATCCATTTTGGAATGTAGGACATCTCCGTCCATTCCTGGAATGTGCCCCCACCCTTGCGTCCCCCCAGGCCATAAAAGGCAATGCAATGGTTTGCTTTAATTAAAAACCAGGAACAAACCCGTTGAAGCTCGTAACACAAAGGTATGAAATCCCCTGCAAGCTACAGGCAAACTGAACTCATATGTCTGCCTTGAAGCACATGGTGTCATGGGTGCATCGCCACGAGGATCGTCGCGATTGCACATTCTGACTTCTCGCAGCTGAGTTGCTGTTACTTTGTGTTTGGTAATGAGAGAGTTAATTTTACCTAGCTCTTTGCTAAGACTAGGTCCAGCCTCGCCCGGCTGCTTTTGATTATGTTCTAATTAGCTTCCTTTATATCCCTGCCAGTCTGGGTGTTAGATGCCGGTAAAAGCCTTCATGTAGTCTAGCAGACTGGATCGGTTCTGAGAATCCTTAAGCTAAGAGCTCCTTAGTTGTTTTTACTCTTATAGCTTATAGTTTATCTCTGAGACCTTAGGTGTTCCTACTGTGTGTGAGTGTTGTATGTAAGACTTTATTTACTTTATTTCTTGTCTTTCTTATATGTCTTTCTGTTCATTAACCGTTACCTGTTCATTCCCTTTGGTGGTAATCAGGGTCCTTCTTAGGACTAGATTACAGTTGGCAGGGATTGATAGGAGACAGGGTTTACGCTGGTGGCCTGGACCTCTGTACCTTTAACAGTACCTCCAGGTAGAGGGATTAGTTAGGACCCCAGTTTAGGGTCAGCATAGACCCCGGTCACCCTCTAGCCAGAGACAGCGTATAACGGATTCCGTATTGACCCACTGGACATTGTCAGGTAATTCTATGTTATCATATATCTATGCGCAGGTTATATAGGATGTTGCCCTTTTGATATAGATTACTGTCATCACATAAATATATATGTGCTATACAGCGTGACATTTTCACCGGCCCATACTAAAGATTCTCCCCAGCTGTCATGGATCCAGAAGCCCAGCTGGCCCGGCAGTTGCAGGGGTTGTCCATGGAGTTGGCAGACATTAAGTCCAAGGTTTTGTCCCCCCCGGAGCAAACCAGATCTGAACCTAAGGTTGCTCTTCCGGACAGGTTCACTGGTGGGCGGGACAAATTTTTTACTTTCCGGGAGGCATGTAAATTGTACTTTCGGCTGCGGCCTCGGTCATCTGGGAGTGAAGAGCAGAGGGTGGGAATTGTTATCTCGCTCTTACAAGGGGACCCTCAATCTTGGGCGTTCTCTATTCCTCCAGGCTCCCAGATCTCCAGTCAGTGGATCGATTTTTTACTGCCCTGGGTCTGGTATATGATGATCCGGATCGAGTTTCCCTTGCTGAAACAAAGTTACGTAAAATACGGCAAGGAAATCGTCCAGCGGAGGAATATTCTTCTGAGTTCCGTAGATGGGCAACAGATACTCAGTGGAATGACCCAGCTCTTAGGAGCCAGTTTTGTCAAGGGTTGTCTGACAAACTAAAAGATGTGTTGGCTCAGTATGATTCTCCTCCATCACTGGAGGCTGCTATGGCCCTCGCTATTCGCATTGATAGACGAATTCGGGGAAGACGCGAGGTAACTCCGCCTCCCGTGATGACTCCACCTACTACTAAAGTCCCTTATACTGAGGTTCCCCTGGTCTGTTCTGAGGAACCCATGCAGTTGGGAGGGACATCTTTTTGTAGGAGGGAATCGGCGGTGCGCCGCAAGACTAGAAGGTGTTTCTTTTGCGGGAGAGAGGGACATTTTGTTGGGGGGTGTCCATCCCGGGCCTCTTTGAGCAAAGGAGTTAACCTGGGAGTGTGTATTTCGTCCCCAAATCCCTCTCAGTTTCTCGTGCCTGCGGAGGTGGTGATTGGTACTAGAACTGAGAGGATTTCTGTTTTTCTTGATAGTGGTCCGGGGCTAATCTGGTGGACGCTCGGTTTGCCCAGGTGCATGGTATGCAACTGAGTGTATTGGCCAAACCGGTTCCTATAGTCTCTATTGATTCTAGACCTCTCGGTCAAGGTAGCTTGGTACAAGCTGTTCATAACATAGATCTTAGAGTAGGGGCAATACATAAAGAACAATTGTCTTGTTATGTGTTGGAGGGTCTACCTACTCCTATTGTGTTGGGACTTCCTTGGTTGGCTAAACATAACCCAGTGATTGATTGGCAATCCAGAAAGATAAGCCAGTGGGGTGAATTTTGCAAGAATAACTGCATGAACATGGTCATCGGTGCGGTCGTGCCTAAGACTTTGCCTCCTTTTCTGGAGGACTTTGGGGAGATGTTCTCAGAGGAGGGGTGTCAAGAGTTACCTCCTCATCGCACATATGACTGCTCAATAAAATTGCTTCCTGATGCCTTATCTCATAGTGTCCCAGGGGCCGGAAAGACGGATGGCCCGGTTCCTATCATGCAGGAAGGAGTGCTGAATGGTCTGAGTGCTATGGGGAACCGTTACAAGCGGAGGTCTGATAGGAGGAGAGTGTTTGGTCCGGACCTAGGTGTGAACGATCTGGTGTGGTTGTCTACCAAGAATATAAAACTCAAGGTTCCCTCCTGGAAACTGGGTCCCAGGTTCATCGGTCCATACAGGATCAGTTCTATAGTTAATCCTGTGGCATTTCGTCTGGACCTCCCTCCTATGTTTAAAATCCACAATGTGTTCCACAATTCGTTGCTTAAAAGGTACGTGGCGCCAGTTATACCGTCGCCTCTGCCTCCTCCTCCGGTGGTGGTCAATGGTAGCTTGGAGTTTCAGGTGTTGAAGATCATTGACTCACGTCTGAATCGTCGGTCCCTTCAGTACCTGGTTCATTGGAAGGGGTATGGTCCTGAGGAGAGGACGTGGGTCCCTGCGTCGGAGGTTAACGCAGATCGATTGGTTCGGACCTTCCACACAACTTACCCGGGCAGACCTGGCCCTGAGGGTCCGGAGGCCCCTCGTAGAAGGGGGGGTACTGTCATGGGTGCATCGCCACGAGGATCGTCGCGATTGCACATTCTGACTTCTCGCAGCTGAGTTGCTGTTACTTTGTGTTTGGTAATGAGAGAGTTAATTTTACCTAGCTCTTTGCTAAGACTAGGTCCAGCCTCGCCCGGCTGCTTTTGATTATGTTCTAATTAGCTTCCTTTATATCCCTGCCAGTCTGGGTGTTAGATGCCGGTGAAAGCCTTCATGTAGTCTAGCAGACTGGATCGGTTCTGAGAATCCTTAAGCTAAGAGCTCCTTAGTTGTTTTTACTCTTATAGCTTATAGTTTATCTCTGAGACCTTAGGTGTTCCTACTGTGTGTGAGTGTTGTATGTAAGACTTTATTTACTTTATTTCTTGTCTTTCTTATATGTCTTTCTGTTCATTAACCGTTACCTGTTCATTCCCTTTGGTGGTAATCAGGGTCCTTCTTAGGACTAGATTACAGTTGGCAGGGATTGATAGGAGACAGGGTTTACGCTGGTGGCCTGGACCTCTGTACCTTTAACAGTACCTCCAGGTAGAGGGATTAGTTAGGACCCCAGTTTAGGGTCAGCATAGACCCCGGTCACCCTCTAGCCAGAGACAGCGTATAACGGATTCCGTATTGACCCACTGGACATTGTCAGGTAATTCTATGTTATCATATATCTATGTGCAGGTTATATAGGATGTTGCCCTTTTGATATAGATTACTGTCATCACATAAATATATATCTGCTATACAGCGTGACACATGGCTATACACCGTCTTACAACAAATCACAGCAGGCTCTGAGGTTTTAAATCTGGAAAATGACCTATTATAACAGAATGCAATATCTCTGAGCTTAGCCGAGCACATTATCGGAATCGGCGTTCCTTTCCCCACATGCCCATATTATTTAGCTACCTCCAGAACCCTGCATTATGAAGTTATAAAGCTTAGCCACCAGGAATTACATACGATAGGCATATTTGGTCTCTGTGCGCAGATAAAATCCAGTGACACCGCTGCCATTCCATTCGGGCGAAAAGTTATGAGCACCCGCGGTTTTGGACTGAAAATCATATTCTCAGGGATGGGAGGAGAGTGGCTGCACAAGCCCAGGGGTGGGTGCAGAGTGTGGAAGGAGCAGTCTAGGAGATAAGTATCAGCTCCTCATTTGGAGCTCCGTTTTTCTAATGGCAGGAGGATACGTTGGCTGACGCAGCCAGGAAAGCCTGTAACTAAGATTTTGACCTGTGATCCATCAGCGCCTCCCTGTGGTCACATGCTACATAACACTGTAATTGCAACCTATCTATACCCTATCCTTGTATTACACTCTTGACTGCATACTTGTATATATTTATTCTTGTATATATGTATATATTCTTTTATATATATATACACCTGTATATTTCTAGTGTGTCTTTTCGGCGATTAAATATAAAATTAATCTTGGGCTGCTCTTTTAACCCCTTCATGACCCAGCCTATTTTGACCTTAAAGACCTTGCCATTTTTTGCAATTCTGACCAGTGTCCATTTATGAGGTAATAACTCAGGAACGCTTCAACGGATCCTGGCGATTCTGAGATTGTTTTTTCGTGACATATTGGGCTTCATGTTAGTGGTAAATTTAGGTCGATAATTTTTGCGTTTATTTGTGAAAAAAATGGAAATTTGGCGAAAATTTTGAAAATTTCGTAATTTTCAAATTTTGAATTTTTATTCTGTTAAACCAGAGAGTTATGTGACACAAAATAGTTAATAAATAACATTTCCCACATGTCTACTTTACATCAGCACAATTTTGGGAACAACATTTTTTTTTGTTAGGAAGTTATAAGGGTTAAAAGTTGACCAGCGATTTCTCATTTTTACAGCAAAATTTACAAAACCATTTTTTTTAGGGACCACCTCACATTTTAAGTCACTTTGAGGGGTCTATATGGCAGAAAATACCCAAAAGTGACACCATTATAAAAACTGCACCCCTCAAGCTACTCAAAACTACATTCAAGAACATTATTAACCCTTCAGGTGCTTCACAGGAACTAAAGCAACGTGGAAGGAAAAAATGGACATTTTAATTTTTCCAACAAAAATTTTCTTTTAGCATCAATTTTTTCATTTTTACATGGGCAACAGGATAAAATAGATCCTAAAATGTGTTGGGCAATTTCTCCTGAGTAAACAGATACCTAATATGTGGTCATAAACCACTGTATGGGCGCACAGCAGGGCTCAGGAGGGAAGGAGCGCCATTTGACTTTTTGAATGGAAAATATGCTGGAATATTTAGCGGTTGCCATGTCGCATTTGGAGAGTCCCTGTGTGCCTAAACATTGGAGCTCCCCACAAGTGACCCCATTTTGGAAACTAGACCCCCTAAGGATCTTATCTAGATGCATAGTGAGCACTTTGAACCCCAGGTGCTCCACAAATTGATCCGTAAATAAAAGAAAGTACTTTTTTTTCACAAAAATTTTCTTTTAGCCTCAGTTTTTTCATTTTCACTTGGGCAACAGTATAAATTGGATCCTAAAATTTGTTGGGCAATGTCTCGTCAGTACATAGATACCTCATATGTGGTCATAAACCACTGTTTGGGCGCACGGCAGGGCTCAGAAGGGAAGGAGCGCCATTTGACTTTTTGAATGGAAAATATGCTGGAATATTTAGCGGTTGCCATGTCGCATTTGGAGAGTCCCTGTGTGCCTAAACATTGGAGCTCCCCCACAAGTGACCCCATTTTGGAAACTAGACCCCCGAAGGAACTTATCTAGATGCATAGTGAGCACTTTGAACCCCCAGGTGCTTCACAGAAGTTTATAACGCAGAGCCGTGAAAATAAAAAATCATTTTTTTTTCTCAAAAAATGATATTTTGGCCCTCTATTTTTTATTTTCACAATGGTTACAGGAGAAATTGGACCCCAAAAGTTGTTGTCCAGTTTGTCCTCGTACCCCATATGTGGGGGGGAACCACTGTTCGGGCACACATTGGGGCTCGGAAGGGAAGTAGTAACGTTTTGAAATGCCAACTTTGATGGAATGGTCTGCGGGTGTCATGTTACGTTTGCAGAGCCCTGATGTGCCTAAACAGTAGAAACTCTCCACAAGTGACCCCATTTTGGAAACTAGACCAAGCAAAGAACTTATCTAGATGTGTGGTGAGCACTTTGAACCCCCAAGGGATAAACAGAAGTTTATAACGCCCGGGCATGAAAATAAAAAAATCATATTTTTTCCACAAACATGATCTTTAGTCCCCAATTTTTTTATTTTCCCAAGGGTAACAGGAGAAATTAGACCCCAAAAGTTGTTGTCCAATTTGTCCTGAGCACGCTGATATCCCATATGTGGGGGAAAACTACTGTATGGGCACATGTCGAGGCTCGGAAGGGAAGTAGTGACGTTTTGAAATGCCGACTTGATGGAATGGTCTGCTGGCGTCATGTTACGTTTGCAGAGCCCATGATGTGCCTAAACAGTAGAAACCCTCCCAAGTGACCCCATTTTGGAAACTAGATCCCCCAAGGAACTCCTCTAGATGTGTGGTAAGCACTTTGAATCTCCAAGTTCTTCACAGAAGTTTATAACGCAGAGCCGTGAAAATAAAAAATCATTTTTTTTTCCACAAAAATAATTTTTTAGTCCCCAATTTTTTCCCCCCCAATGTTAACAGGAGAAATTAGACCCCCAAAGTTGTTGTGCAATTTTTCCCGAGTACGCTGATACCCCATATGTGGGGGTAAACCACTGTTTGGGCATACGTCGGGGCTTGGAATAAAGGGAGCACTATTTGAATGCAAAATTTGCAGGAATCAATGATGGCGCCATGTCGCGTATGGAGACCCCCTGATGTGCCTAAATAGTGGAAACCCCTCAATTCTAACTCCAACCCTAACCCCAACACACCCCTAATACAAACCTTAACCATAACCCTAACCCCAACACACCCCTAACCCTAATCCCAACTCTAACCATAAACCAAACCACAAGCCTAACCCTAATCCCAACCCTAAGCCGAAAACACCCCTAACCCAAATTCCAACCCTAACCCAAATTCCAACCCTAACCCAAATTCCAACCCTAACCCAAATTCTAACCATAACCCTAATCCTAACCCTAATTCTAACCCTAGTTATAACCCTAAGGCTTGGAATAAAGGGAGTACTGTTTGACTTTTTGAACGCAAAATTTGCAGGAATCAATGGTGGTGCCATGTCGCGAATGGAGACCCCTGATGTGCCTAAATAGTGGAAACCCCTCAATTCTAACTCCAACCCTAACCCCAACACACCCCTAACCCTAATACAAACCTTAACCATAATCCTAACCCCAACACACCCCTAACCCTAATCCCAACTCTAACCATAAACCAAACCACAAGCCTAACCCTAATCCCAACCCTAAGCCGATAACACCCCTAACCCAAATTCCAACTCTAACCCAAATTCCAACCCTAACCCAAATTCCAACCCTAACCCAAATTCTAACCATAACCCTAATCCTAACCCTAATTCTAACCCTAACCCTAGTTCTAACCCTAAGGCTGGGTTTATATTGTGTTTTACCAGCCCGTTCAACACGTAGCGTTGACGGGCTGGTAACGGTATAGCATAACGCGATCGCGTTATGCTATACCCGCCAGGGTGGATTTGATTTAAATCAAACTGATTTAAATCACGATTTAAATCACGATTTAAATCACTAGTCAGTAAGGCTTGATTTAAATCAGTGATTTAAATCAAAGTTTCTACCTAAACTAGTTCTTGCTACTTTAACATGCAAGTAGATGAAGATTTTTAGAATCACTTTTTATATTACTTTTTTCTCCCCAGTTTAATGGGTTAATCATTCATATTTGGACACCACTGTTCTGTTGTACTTAGGAAGGAGAAAAATAATTCCTGACCTTAATAACAATTTAAATAGATTTATTCAACTGAAACAAAAAACAAATTCAGCATAATTATTTGCTTAAACAAACATCCATGTTTTTTAAACAAAATTTGGCTAAACAAAATATAAAAAATTTTAAAAGAAATTTAGACGTCAGCCCAGCCGACCAAAAAAAATTTAAAATATACTGCCCCTCTGTCCCTGTGCTCATTTTGGGGTTCACCCCTTTCTATAACATCTCTTTTTCTTTTTCCTATTCATAATCAAAAGTAACAACTTTCCTGCTTTTTGGTCCCAACCGATTTCTAAATTTAGAATGAATGAGCCAAAGGAAAAGAAAAATTTTCTTTCAACGCCCAGAAAAAGCTACTGCTGTTAAAAGGAAATCAACTTGAACAGTCTCAAAACCAAGCGCAAAGGGGATTTCCCCCAGTTTACTGTGTGACCTTCCTTAAAATATCTTCAGCAAACCAATTTCTTGAATGGTTCCCCTTACCTGAAATTTTATTATAGTTGGCATTAAAGGGAGATTGCTGGATCCCCCGTCTAGCTAAAATCCTCTTCCTCACACTTAGGTTTTGCCCCGATATTTGGAAAATTTACAATATTGCCAAAAAAAAGGCTGGAGTCAGTGTTGCCCATTCGTTTGTTTACTGCTGTAATTTTAATTCTGTCCCCTGTGAGTTTTGTTTTAAGTTTCACTCAGTTCCTTCCAAATTTCAAAACAAACCGCAATAAAACAGCTATTTTCGTATTTGTTTTAAAGCTTTAGAGATGGGTTTTTAGAAGCTCAGCATTGTTCAACATTTCTCTTAAGCCCAAAGTTTGGGGGTTTGCCGTGACAGTGCCACTATTTTATCTCGTTTTTTTCAAAAGTGTCATCAAAAGGCCATTTTTGAAAACGCCCAAAAAAGTCCCCCACAGGTTCCATCAACTCTTGTTGGGGGCGTTTGCTTGGGTTCCCCCCCATCCTTTCAGAGCTGCTGCAGCAAAATATTATTAGGAATATTTTCAAAATTTTAACAACATTACCTTTTTTTCTGGAACCTTAAGTCTTTGGGAAGAGGTGCAGCAAATGACACTGAACCATATGTTATAGTTTGTATTCCCCCCCTGCTCTTCTAAATTTCTTCTCATCTTGGGTACGTTTTTCAGCATTGTCAGTGACCAAACTGCGTATAGACTTTTTAATTTTTTTTCACATTTTTTTATAGCTTTTTACGCCCTTCTTGTAAATATTTTGCTGTGGGGGCATTTCCTACGTACAGTTGTTTGTGCAAGGAAGATTTACCTCTTCTTTTGT
>JARQOD010000003.1:71782601-71853138 GCA_033576555.1 Oophaga sylvatica | reverse complement strand
AAAAGTGACACCATTATAAAAACTGCACCCCTCAAGCTACCAAAACTACATTCAAGAACATTATTAACCCTTCAGGTGCTTCACAGGAACTAAAGCAACGTGGAAGGAAAAAATGGACATTTTAATTTTTCCAACAAAAATTTTCTTTAGCATCAATTTTTTCATTTTTACATGGGCAACAGGATAAAATAGATCCTAAAATGTGTTGGGCAATTTCTCCTGAGTAAACAGATACCTAATATGTGGTCATAAACCACTGTATGGGCGCACAGCAGGGCTCAGGAGGGAAGGAGCGCCATTTGACTTTTTGAATGGAAAATATGCTGGAATATTTAGCGGTTGCCATGTCGCATTTGGAGAGTCCCTGTGTGCCTAAACATTGGAGCTCCCCCACAAGTGACCCCATTTTGGAAACTAGACCCCCTAAGGATCTTATCTAGATGCATAGTGAGCACTTTGAACCCCCAGGTGCTCCACAAATTGATCCGTAAATAAAAGAAAGTACTTTTTTTTCACAAAAATTTTCTTTTAGCCTCAGTTTTTTCATTTTCACTTGGGCAACAGTATAAATTGGATCCTAAAATTTGTTGGGCAATGTCTCGTCAGTACATAGATACCTCATATGTGGTCATAAACCACTGTTTGGGCGCACGGCAGGGCTCAGAAGGGAAGGAGCGCCATTTGACTTTTTGAATGGAAAATATGCTGGAATATTTAGCGGTTGCCATGTCGCATTTGGAGAGTCCCTGTGTGCCTAAACATTGGAGCTCCCCCACAAGTGACCCCATTTTGGAAACTAGACCCCCGAAGGAACTTATCTAGATGCATAGTGAGCACTTTGAACCCCCAGGTGCTTCACAGAAGTTTATAACGCAGAGCCGTGAAAATAAAAAATCATTTTTTTTTCTCAAAAAATGATATTTTGGCCCTCTATTTTTTATTTTCACAATGGTTACAGGAGAAATTGGACCCCAAAAGTTGTTGTCCAGTTTGTCCTCGTACCCCATATGTGGGGGGGAACCACTGTTCGGGCACACATTGGGGCTCGGAAGGGAAGTAGTAACGTTTGAAATGCCAACTTTGATGGAATGGTCTGCGGGTGTCATGTTACGTTTGCAGAGCCCCTGATGTGCCTAAACAGTAGAAACTCTCCACAAGTGACCCCATTTTGGAAACTAGACCAAGCAAAGAACTTATCTAGATGTGTGGTGAGCACTTTGAACCCCCAAGGGATAAACAGAAGTTTATAACGCCCGGGCATGAAAATAAAAAAATCATATTTTTTTCCACAAACATGATCTTTAGTCCCCAATTTTTTTATTTTCCCAAGGGTAACAGGAGAAATTAGACCCCAAAAGTTGTTGTCCAATTTGTCCTGAGCACGCTGATATCCCATATGTGGGGGAAAACTACTGTATGGGCACATGTCGAGGCTCGGAAGGGAAGTAGTGACGTTTTGAAATGCCGACTTGATGGAATGGTCTGCTGGCGTCATGTTACGTTTGCAGAGCCCATGATGTGCCTAAACAGTAGAAACCCTCCCAAGTGACCCCATTTTGGAAACTAGATCCCCCAAGGAACTCCTCTAGATGTGTGGTAAGCACTTTGAATCTCCAAGTTCTTCACAGAAGTTTATAACGCAGAGCCGTGAAAATAAAAAATCATTTTTTTTCCACAAAAATAATTTTTTAGTCCCCAATTTTTTCCCCCCCAATGTTAACAGGAGAAATTAGACCCCCAAAGTTGTTGTGCAATTTTTCCCGAGTACGCTGATACCCCATATGTGGGGGTAAACCACTGTTTGGGCATACGTCGGGGCTTGGAATAAAGGGAGCACTATTTGAATGCAAAATTTGCAGGAATCAATGATGGCGCCATGTCGCGTATGGAGACCCCCTGATGTGCCTAAATAGTGGAAACCCCTCAATTCTAACTCCAACCCTAACCCCAACACACCCCTAATACAAACCTTAACCATAACCCTAACCCCAACACACCCCTAACCCTAATCCCAACTCTAACCATAAACCAAACCACAAGCCTAACCCTAATCCCAACCCTAAGCCGAAAACACCCCTAACCCAAATTCCAACCCTAACCCAAATTCCAACCCTAACCCAAATTCCAACCCTAACCCAAATTCTAACCATAACCCTAATCCTAACCCTAATTCTAACCCTAGTTATAACCCTAAGGCTTGGAATAAAGGGAGTACTGTTTGACTTTTTGAACGCAAAATTTGCAGGAATCAATGGTGGTGCCATGTCGCGAATGGAGACCCCCTGATGTGCCTAAATAGTGGAAACCCCTCAATTCTAACTCCAACCCTAACCCCAACACACCCCTAACCCTAATACAAACCTTAACCATAATCCTAACCCCAACACACCCCTAACCCTAATCCCAACTCTAACCATAAACCAAACCACAAGCCTAACCCTAATCCCAACCCTAAGCCGATAACACCCCTAACCCAAATTCCAACTCTAACCCAAATTCCAACCCTAACCCAAATTCCAACCCTAACCCAAATTCTAACCATAACCCTAATCCTAACCCTAATTCTAACCCTAACCCTAGTTCTAACCCTAAGGCTGGGTTTATATTGTGTTTTACCAGCCCGTTCAACACGTAGCGTTGACGGGCTGGTAACGGTATAGCATAACGCGATCGCGTTATGCTAACCCGCCAGGGTGGATTTGATTTAAATCAAACTGATTTAAATCACGATTTAAATCACGATTTAAATCACTAGTCAGTAAGGCTTGATTTAAATCAGTGATTTAAATCAAAGTTTCTACCTAAACTAGTTCTTGCTACTTTAACATGCAAGTAGATGAAGATTTTTAGAATCACTTTTTATATTACTTTTTTCTCCCCAGTTTAATGGGTTAATCATTCATATTTGGACACCACTGTTCTGTTGTACTTAGGAAGGAGAAAAATAATTCTGACCTTAATAACAATTTAAATAGATTTATTCAACTGAAACAATAACAACATTACAGCATAAGTTATTTGCTTAAACAAACATCCATGTTTGTTAACTAATTTGGCTAAACAAAATATATATATATTTTAAGAAACTTAGACTGTCAGCCCAGCCGACACATGAAAAACTTAAATACTACTGTCCCTGCTGTCCTCTGTAGCTCACTCGTCGTCATCTTCATCATCATCATCATCTTCTTCTTTATTCCTATTCATAATCTGGAAAAGAATAACAAGCTTTCCTGCTTTATTGGGTCCCAACCGATTTCTCAATTTAGAATGAATGAGTCCAAAGGAAGAGAATATTCTTTCAACGCCTGCAGAAGAAGCTACTGCTGTTAAAAGTGAAATCATTACTTGAACAGTCTCTAAATCCAAGCGCTTAAGTGACTTCCACCAGTTTACTGGTGTGACCTTCCTTAAAATATCTTCAGCAAACCTATATTTCTTGAATGGTTCCCCCTTAGCTCTGAAGTTTATTATAGTTGGCATTAAAGATGGATGATTGCTGGATACCCATGTCATAGCTAACTCCTCTTCCTCAGCACTTAGGTTTTGACCCTGATATTGGATATTGACAATATTTGCCAAAAAATGAGCTGGAGTCAGTGCTTGTCCCATTCGTTTGTTTACTGCTTGTAATTTAATTCTGTCCATGTGTAGTTCTGTTTTTAAGTGTTCACTCAGTTCCTTCCAAATTTCAACAGCATCCGCAATAAAACAGCTATTTTTCTGTATTTTGTTTAAAGCTTGAGAGATGGGTTTCAGGAAGCTCAGCATATGTTCAACATTTCTCTTAAGCCCAATGTTGAGGATTTTGGCCGTGACAGTGCCATCTATTTTATCTCGATTTTCTTCACAAAGTGTCATCAGAATAGGCCAGTTTTTGATATACTGCTCAAAACAGTCCACCACAGAGTTCCATCTAACATCTTGTGGGAGCGTTAGCTTGGTTCCACCCATCCTTTTCAGAGCTGCTGCAGCAAAATGATTATTACGGAAGTATTTAGCAATTTCAACAACATTAGCCTTTATTTCTGGAACACTTAAGTCTTTGGCTAAGAGGTGCAGCAAATGAGCACTGCAACCATATGTTATTAGCTTTGTATTCCCTCCCTGCTCTTCTAAATTTCTTCTCATCTTGGATACGTTTGCAGCATTGTCAGTGACCAAACTGCGTACTAGACATTTGAATTTTTGTTCACATGTTGTTATAGCTTTTACTGCCACTTCTTGTAAGTATTCTGCTGTGTGTGCATTTCCTGACGTATCAGTTGTTTGTGCAAGGAAGACTTTACCTTCTTCTGTTGTTATACAAGCACATACAATAGGATCATTGTGGACATTACTCCACCCATCAATACTTACGTTAACAATTTTACCCTCCAGAGCTGTTGCACATTGCTCCATTTCTCTGTCATACACTTGATCCAGCAGTTTCCCTGCAACATCAGCTCTGCTGGGTGGACTGTATCCTGGTCTCAGTGACTGAACCATATTAATGAAATGTGGGTTCTCAGTCAGACGGAAAGAAGAGTTCGTTGCATAAATAAACTGGGCAATTTTTTCATCAATCAACTCTTTTTCTAATCTGCTAGTTCTTATCACAAACCTATCTATGGTGGTTCCAGGAGGTAAAGGTTTTTTCTTCCTTATGGGTGATGGTGATATGTGGCTGTGGGTGTCTGATGATGATGCTGCTGCTAATGAAGCACTATCCTGGATGGATAACTCTGAAACTGTAGAACAGGATGATGGTGATCTTGGAGGTGGATAGTTTCCAGAATCCATGAATTCCCCTAAACAAAAAAAAGTCAATGCTGTTATTTTATTGTTTATACAATTTCTGCTTATTGTACACAACACAGCACTGCCCCAAAAGGAATATTTGTTTTTCTTCATAACTGTACCAAATGACAGTAACATGCAGTAATAATAAGAAATATCATTTTTCTCACACATGACAGTTCAGTCTTTAGAAATAGGATTCAATAAAAATGTTTACCAACCTGAAGATCCTGCCTGTTCAGAAGTGTTTCTTTGGTCATCTTCATCACCGCACTTCTCATGATGTTGCCTCATTCGCACCACCAGGCCTTGCATCTCTTTGTTGCATCGTTTGCATTTTGCACGCATGCCTGCCTTACCGATAGGCGAAGTAGCTTCATTAAAATATTCCCAAACTGGGTCTCTTTTACGGCCTGCTGCCATTATAAGGAAAGAATGTAATAAACCTCAGATGTACACACAAACAGATCCAGACTTGTCTGTCTGTGGCTATGCTGCAGTATTGTGCTCAAAGTTTCACTTTCATTTTCTTGTCTGCTTGCCCTTCCTCCTCCTCACACTTAGATTCACATTCTTCTTGTGTTGTGCAGATCTATTCCACTCCAAACAATCAGAAACATATTGTCTAACTTCTTGGACTTGGCACTGAAGGGGTTGATTCTGTATTCATATAGGTTTGTAGAACAATAGGATTAAGGTCTTTTTCTCAACTCTGTTCATGTTGTAACATTTTTGCCGTGAAGAAGAGGCTGGGACCTCTGCGGAGTCAAATTCAGTTTTGAGAACTGCGTAAGTAAAGCGAGCGTCTGTGATAATATAGGAGAGAAACTGCCCACTAATCCTACAGAAACCTCTGGAAGAGCATGGCATTGTGAATGTTACACATATACAGCCTTTATTCTACTGAGTTAAACAACAGCTTTATCTCATGATGGAATAACCTTTGGATTAAATCCGATTTAAATAAAAAAAATCCGATTTTTTTTGATTTTTTTTAAAAAAAATCATTGATTTTTATCCACCCTGATACCCGCTAGAGCAGATGAATCAGCAGATGATTCATCTGTGCTAGCGGTGACGGAGCCCAGACGCTGCAGCCCGTGTCCGAGGCTCCGTCACTGAATGACGGCACGTCGTGAACGCATGACACTTATCAGCATGCGTTGCAATGCGCACACAAATGGGGTGAATGGCAGCGTTAACGGACTGCGTTACACCGCGTTATACCGCGGTGAAACGCAGTCCATCTAACGGACTGCCATAATGCAATATGAACCCAGCCTAACCCTAACGCCCCGTGCACACGTTGCAGATTTTTCTAAAATCCGCAGGTAAAATGACCTGCGTTTTACCTGCGTATTTAGCGCGGTTTTTCCCTGCGGTTTTACACCTATAATGGAATAGGTGTAAAACTGCTGCGGAATCCGCACAAATAATTGACATGCTGCGGATTTAAAACCGCAGAAAATCCGCAGCATGTGCACAGCGTTTTTTTTTACCATTTATTTGTATTGTACTGTACATGGTTTCTGGATCTGCTGTGGATCCGCAGCGCCAAATCTCCTGCGGATCAGCAGCAAAATCCGCTGCGGATCAGCAGCAAATTCCGCTGCGGATCAGCAGCAAAATCCGCTGCGGTCAGCAGCAAAATCCCTGCGATCAGCAGCAAAATCCGCTGCGGATCAGCAGCAAAATCCGCTGCGGATCCGCAGCAAAATATGCTGCGGATCCGCAGCAAAATCCGCAACGTGTGCACAGGGCCTAATAGGAAAAAAAAAAAAATCTTTATTTTTTTTTTATTTGTCCCTACCTATGATAAAGGAGGGGTTCATTTACTTTTTTTTATTTTGATCACTGTGACAGTTTATCACAGTGATCAAAATAAATTTTTGGATACTGGGGGGGCGCACTGCGCATGCGCCCGCCATTTTCCAAGATGGCGGCGCCCATGAAGAGGCCCGGGCGGACGCCGGGACCGATCCAGGGACATCGGTGGACCGGGTGAGGTGAGTAGGGGGGTCGGAAGGTTAGGGGGGGGGATCGGAGGGTGGGGGCAGCGGAGCAAAGGAGGAGGGGAACATAAAGTGACGGCGGTGACCGATCACCGCCATCTTTTGGTGGCGGCGGCCGATCGCTGCCGTGACTACATGTGGGGGGGTCAGGGCTCGGTGTCCAGCCATGGCAGATGCTATTGCAGCATCGGCCATGGCTGGATTGTAATATTTCACCAATTAAATTGGTGAAATATTACAGATTGCTCTGATTGGCTGTTTCACTTTTAACAGCCAATCAGAGCGATCGTGGCCACGGGGGGGTTAAGCCAACCCCCCTGTGGTGAAGCACAAAGGGTCCTGTGCCTGCGGGTCGGGTGACCTTTGAGTGACCCCGGTCTCCCGGCCGCAGGAACGCGATCCTTTCATGACACAGGGTATGCGTCATAGGTCGGATTGGCACCGACTTTCATGACGCATACGCTGTGTCAAAGGTCGGGAAGGGGTTAACTCGATCCACGAATCCCCACGTCTGCACGCTCGGTTGGTCAATTATACCCTACCTGGGTTGGTTTTTGACCCGATATAAGCCTGTTGTCGGACGGGGCTTATTTTGAATGAGGAACTGATGGCAGAATACCGTATTGTTTTAGTGAGGAGCTCTGGCAGTGACGGCCGGGAGGATTTTATATAATATAAAACTGGACTGGTGATATATATCCCCCCTCACTGGGAGCGCCTCACTTACTCATACCTATAAGGGAAGCCTTTCCGGCGACTATTTGCTCCTGGTGCAGTTCCCTGACTGAACAGAGACAAGTGGTGGCGCCAGAGAGCCGACCCCTGCTGGGTCCTTTTCTCCCCTTCCCCAAGGAGAGCAAAGTCGGCCCCCCCTTCCCCTGTGAGATCCGTCACAGCACTCCATAGTGATCCATACAGTATAATACACACCCCATAGTGCTCCACATAGTAATACACACTCCATAGTATAATACACCCCATAGTCTCCCATACAGTACAATGCAGCCAGCCCCTATAGAATGTAATGCCTATACGGTTTAATGCGCGATGCAGAGCTGGCACTAGGCCCCCCTGACTCACGGCCCCCATAGTGCCTATGTGGTCTGCCGTTATTTGCAGTACGGTAATACACTGGTTGGAAATCATGGCTGACCAAAACAAAAGGTGTAGCTTTACGTATGAGCGTTCACGTCTCTTCTAATCTTTCAGCTCCATTTTAGCTGATTTATGCTAGTTTTATCTTTCTTTTTTGTGTTGTGTTTTTTTTTCTTTTGTTTTATACACTGCTCAAAAAAATAAAGGGAACACTCAAATTACATATCCTAGATCTGAATGAATGAAATATTCTCATTGAATACTTTGTTCTGTACAAAGTTGAATGTGCTGACAACAAAAATCACACAAAAATCATCAATGGAAATCAAATTTATTAACCAATAGAGGCCTGGATTTGGAGTCACCAACAAAATTAAAGTGTAATGTAATGTCCTTAAAACAAGTCAGAATGATGCTCAGTAGTGTGTGTGGCCTCCATGTGCCTGTATGACCTCCCTACAATGCCTGGGCATGCTCCTGATGAGGTGGCAGATGGTCTCTTGAGGCATCTCCTCCCAGACCTGGACTAAAGCATCCGCCAATTCCTGGACAGTCTGTGGTGCAACGTGATGTTGGTGGATGGAGCGAGACATGATATGCTCAATTGGATTCAGGTCTGGGGAACGGGCGGGCCAGTCCATAGCTTCAATGCCTTCATCTTGCAGGAACTGCTGACACACTCCAGCCACATGAGGTCTGGCATTGTCCTGCATTAGGAGGAACCCAGGGCCAACCGCACCAGCATATGGTCTCACAAGGGGTCTGAGGATCTCATCTCGTTATCTAATGGCAGTCAGGCTACCTCTGGCGAGCACATGGAGGGCTGTGCGGCACTCCAAAGAAATGCCACCCCACACCATTAGTGACTCACTGCCAAACCGGTCATGCTGAAGGATGTTGCAGGCAGCAGATCGCTCTCCACGGTGTCTCCAGACTCTGTCACGTCTGTCACATGTGCTCAGTGTGAACCTGCTTTCATCTGTGAAGAGCACAGGGCGCCAATGGCGAATTTGCCAATCCTGGTGTTCTGTGGCAAATGCCAAGCGTCCTGCACGGTGTTGGGCTGTGAGCACAACCCCCATCTGTGGACGTCGGCACTCAGACCATCCTAATGTAGTTGGGTTCTAACAGTTTGTGCAGACACATGCACATTTGTGGCCTGCTGGAGGCCATTTTGCAGGGCTCTGGCAGTTCTCCTCCTGTTCCTCCTTGCACAAAGGCGGAGGTAGAGGTCCTGCTACTGGGTTGTTGCCCCCCTCCACGTCTCCTGGTAGCATCTCCAGCCTCTGGACACTACGCTGACAGACACAGCAAACCTTCTTGCCACAGCTCGCATTGATGTGCCATCCTGGATGAGCTGCACTACCTGAGCCACTTGTGTGAGTTGTAGAGTCCGTCTCATGCTACCACGAGTGTGAAAGCACAACCAACATTCAAAAGTGACCAAAACATCATCCAGAAATCATTGGTACTGAGATGTGGTCTGTGGTCCCCACCTGCAGAACCACTCTGTTTAGATCAAATGTAGCTCATTATATGGAATGTAGCTGCTATAATAGAGCAATTATTTCCATGGTCTAAAGTTATAAATATCAACTGGAAAATAACAAATTTTAGACAATATTTGGAAAGTCATTAAAACCTTCCAGTTTTGCATTTTTTTTTTTTTATGGAGGCACTCAAGTAGACTCTTTGAGATTCTCCAGTAAGATCGCTATTGTTCATAAGTGACAGCAAAAAAAAATAGCAGAAATTCATTGTATGGTATCAGTGCTAAAGGCATTTTTTTTTATCAAAGATATAACGCTGCATGTAGCCTTAGATGCCATAATTAATACGGTACATGCCTATGGGTCATTAGATAGAGACATTAATATTTCTTCATGGTATGCAAATATCTGTGATCAAACTTCATATCCAAAAGCATCAAACTTCTATTAGAGCAGATGAAAAGCAAAAATAGAGGTCCAGAATAGCATTCTTTCACCCTGAACCAATTTAAATAATTCATAAGCTAATTTCTAGGCACGATCCAAATTACTTCTGCTTATAATCCTCCAGAAATCAAAAAATATTTGATAAGTTCAGAAACCTTGATGGGCTTCTTGGGATATCCTGTGTACTTTTTCTTTTAAAAAAAGACATGACTTTCTTCTGGCGTTTGTGTGTTGTCCTTGGCTATCTCCAGTTGAGATTGATGGCATTGGCATTGTACATGAACAACCACCGGAGGACCGTGACAATTGGTGGGGGCCTCAACTGCCAGACCCCCAGAATTTACTAGTTGATAACTTGTAGTTACTGGATTGCTCCTTTTTAAAGAACACCTTTTACCAGGTTTAGCATGTTAAACTGGCTACATTATAAAATAGTGGCTGCACACCTGAGTAAAACATAGTTTGCATTGTTTAATTTCTCCTCTCCATTGCGTAGATATTGGTTAGTAAAGTTTAGTTCATATATGATGCTATAGTTCAACTGGGTATTACCAGAGATTTGTTTCTGGGGACGTGTAAGTGTTTCACTGCATGGGGTTGACCCGTCCTAAGCTGGCTGCGTCATGCAGGGGAGAAAAGAACAAACCCTACTCTATTTGCTGATCTTTGCAGGTACTAAGTAGAGATACAGCAGAGTTATGTATCATTACCAACACTTCCAGATTTCATCTCCCTGCTGTCAGTGTGGGCTGAATATCAGAGCTGATAGCATTGTGTGATGAGATCTATCTGGAAGTGTTTGAAATGATACATAACTCTGCATCTACTGTATAGAGAGTACAGCTGAGCTGAATTATGTATTATTACAAACACTTCCAGATTTCAAAGCATGGAAGTCAGTGTGGGGTTGACAGCACTGTGAGATAAGAACTGGAAGTGTTTGTAATGATACATAACTTTGCAGCTACTTTATCTCAATATCGTAACTGCAGACTTCTATATCATCACAAACACTTCCAGATATAATCTCACAATGCTGTCACTTCTTACCCTCCTTCCACACTGACGATTACGAGATGAGATATGGAAATGTTAGTATTGGTACATAACTGCTATATCTCTACACAGTAATTGTAGAAATTTATGAGGCGAGGACAGCGTGTTCTTTTCTGCCATGCATGACCCTGCTTGCTTATGACCTCTCAGAACCACGCCTATCCTGAAAATGAACGGGATTTCTCTCTACATGGGTTTTCCCAGACTTCCAACTGCTCAACTGATTCATGTAACTGAATTTGAGTCCCACTTTGTAGGGAAAAACTGAAAAGTGGATACAACACTGCAACTCCTTAATTCTCAGTATCCCAGAAATAAACCCCCATTAATGCCATCACTTACTGAGTAGAGAACTCACAGCTCTATTAAACAGGGATCCAATCAACAAGCAATCAGCTATTCTTTCTAAAAGCGTCTTCAGCTATGTGCAATCTCGCCAAATAGATCATTTCTGCACTTTAGCTAAGTTCACACGTTGCGAATGCCGGAAATTTCCGCGCAATCCGCACTTCTCCGCAGAAATACCACGTTTTTTATGCTGATTCCGCCAGAATAATAGCGTTTTGCAAGCGTAATTAGCTTGCAGAATGCTAGCGTTTCCTAGCGATCTGTAGCATCGCTTGGAAAACTGATTGACAGGTTGGTCACACGAGTCAAACTAGTGTTTGACAGTGTGACCAACTTTTTACTATTGATGCCGCCTATGTCGCATCAATAGTAAAAAGATCTAATGTAAAAATAATAAAAAAAATAATAAATAATGATATCCACCTTCCGCGGCCCCGCAGCCTTCCGCCTCTCAGCGACCTCCCGCAACTCGCGTCCCAGGATGCTTTGCAACAAATCACACCGATGACGTACATCTCGCGAGACCGCTATGCCATCTGGGTGATTCTCGCAAAGGACTCTGGACCGGAAGTTCCGGAGCGTCGCTGAAGGCGGGAAGGCTGCGGGCCGCGGAAGGCTGCGGGGGCCGCCGAAGGTGAGAATATCATTATTTTTTATTTTAATTATTGTTACCAGGGATATGGTACCAGGGCCTGGAGGAGAGTCTCCTCTGCTCCAACCCTGGTACCATCCGCACATGAACCGCTTACATTGCGCATAGTGGCATAGCACATGCGGAAGTAAGCGTTCAATGCATTCCTATGCGCGAATCACCGCGATACGCTAAATTAATGAACATGTTGCTATTTTTTCCGCAAAGCGTTTTTTCGCGAAAAAAACGCAACATGTGGCCAAAACATGGAATCAATTAACATGTATAGATGCTAATGCTTGCGTTTATCGCGTTTTACCGCGAAAACCGCGGAAAACCGCGAAAAAAACGCAATTATTCCTGATCGTGTGCACTTAGCCTTAAAGTTGAACCAGAGTTTTACCGTCATCCAAAGATTTTTAGTTACCTCAAATAAGTCATATCTTGCCAGATTGTTGAACTGGTATCATTTGTACCAGCATGGTCAAATTCAGACGTCATTTGGCACAGAAGACAATGAACGGGACGGTCCATGGTCTCTTGACCAAAGTCGACTGCCTCTTACAGGTCAATATTCAGACTGATGTCTGAATTGGCTATAGTCTGATAACCGTGAAGGGGCAAGTCGATTGTTTTACATTGTAACCATCATATGCAACTTACGGTAGTTCTACACTGCACTTGAAACATAAATGTCACCCGATGTGTAATTGAAGGTCTCCCTGCACACATCTATATCCTCTTATAATCCTGAGGCATTTTCCCCCTACTGTTGGCAAGGTTTCATCTCCGTTGCTACCAGTAAAGCTTTCAATCATTACTAGTCAACAGAGTCACAAGTCTTATTTTCTTTGCAGTGCGCTTTCTCATTAGAGCTGTCACATGCTGATGAACAGTTGTTGTTTTATCGCTGTTGAGTTACACATTTCTGCAGATTAAGGATTTGTGTATTGGCAACAGGTCTGATTGCAGCGCAGCCTCCTCATCCCTGTACTCGAGTCCGGATCCTGCTCCGTCTATTGTACTGGTGTTTACATTTGGAGGCTGCAGATAAATATGTGGTTGAGAAATACTTTCAGATAAGCCAGAGATGGATAGGGTTACATTTTGTCATGAGCAAACGTGCCCTACACGATTATGACCTGCTATGTAAGTAATAACCCATCACTTGGTAAAGCGGTCCTTGGCAGCTGAAAGGTGGTTCCAAATGTTATGTAGTGTAATCAGGGCCAGTTTTAGGTGAAGTGAGGCCCTAGGCAACAGTTTAAAATGGGGCCCCAAATGCTAACAAATTGCACCACCACACAGAAACATTTCAGTTGTACTTAACATGCGCTGATTTCAGGCCACTAAATGAGTGTGATTGACAATATTAAAGTCATTCGCCGCTTGTTTCCCAGCCTCTTTACACCGGCTGAGGAACAATGATAGGGACAGAATAATCGCTAGTAGATCAATCTGTCCACGTACAGTATCCTCTTAGCATATTTGCAGTTTTCACTGGGCTATGTGCCGATGAGAACAATGATTTTTGTTCCAGCATAACCAATCCAATCACTTGATGAATAGGCTACATTTTGCACTCCCCCGAGTCCTCCATAGAGTATAATGTACTCCCCCTAGTCCTCCATATAGTATAATACGCTCCCCATAGTCCTCCATATAGTATAATACGCTCCCCATAGTCCTCCATATAGTATATTACTCTCCCCATGGTCCTTCATATAGTATAGTAGCCTCCCCATAGTCCTCCATATAGGATAATAGCCTCCCCATAGTCCTCCATATAGGATAATAGCCTCCCCATAGTTCTCCATATAGGATAATAGCCTCCTCATAGTCCTCCATATAGGGTAATAGACTCTCCATAGTCTTCCATAGAGTATAATGTGGTCCCCATATTGAATATAATTCTGACCTCATATAGTATAACACAGCTCCCTGATAGAATATAATGCAGTCCCCCATAGAATATAATGCAGTTCTACAGTGTTATGGCAACCACGTACTTACTCGCTCACTGATATATACCGTATTCATGGGCGTGGAGAGCAGTGAATATTCATTCCCTTTAGTAGCGGGCACATGTGATCGCCCAGCAGCAGGAAGCCTGCAGCTGCGGCTACTGTGCCCACTATAAAAGTGAAATGAATATTCAGTGGTCTCCACTCCTATAGTCCCTCCCATCTCTCGGCGCCGGCTTCATTGCATAGCGGTGGGAGGGATTATGGGCGTGGGGAGTAGTGAATATTAATTTCTCTTTAGCAGCGGGCACAGGCTTTAGCCGCAGCAGCCGGCTCCTGTCACCTTCTGCTCTGCTGCTTCGCTGGCACCGGGCTGGCCCCCCTGTCTCACGGACCCTATAGCAGCTGCATGGTGCGCCACTATTAACGACACGCCACTGGCTGGGGGAAGGGACGGACACTAATAACTTGAGGCCCCTGTGCAAGAAATGTCTGGGCCCCCCTCCCTGCCCGGTACGCTGCTTATGATGATGGCAATCTGGCAATGGGACCCTGGAGCGTAGGGCCCCGAGAAACAAGGCAGATGGCCCTCATTATTACTGCCCTGCAAGCAGGAGCACACATAGCAATCACAGGGCCCCATAGCAAAAGTTCTATTTGGGCCCCCACACCACTAAAAAATATATATATTTATATTTTTTCACTGAGATGGATGTATATACTGTGTGTCAAATATATATATATATATATATATATATATATATATATATATTAGCATTCGGTTCTGCTGGTTCCAGCGCAGTCAGACTTGCAGCCAAGTGACAACTAGTGTCTGCTATGTCAGTGAATAGAACACTGCAGGTGTGGCTGACTCTCTAGTTGGCACATGAAAAAAAGTGTGCAAAGCGCATCCTCGTGGTTATGCGATTACTGCTGGAACCGGCAGAGAAGGAAATACATATACCGTACATGCACACACATACCGTACATACATACACCCAGATACACATACTGTACATATACCGTCATACATATACATACCGTACATTCACACACACATATACCATACATACACATACTGTACATACAGATACATACATATACCATACATGTACATACACACATTCAGTTATATACCCATAATCACATACCGTACACACATACATACACACATACTGTACATACATACACACATAGACATACTCATACATATACTGTACATGCATACACACAGACATACAAATATACCATACATACACACACATATAATGTACATACACACACACATCCGTGATATCAGGTGTTCAGATGAGCCCTGAAGGAGGTTGGCCACATAGTTCAGAGATCAGCTAGAGAGGGCTGCCGACCCCACTGTGGGGATGGGGACACAGCAGAGAGGACTGATATCAGCCCCCTGCAGTGAGCCCCCAACCTCTTCTCTGAGATGCTGCTGGAAACAGAACAGAGGAGGGAGAAGAAAACCACCTGTAAAGGTACTGCCACACTAAACAATCCCGCTAGCGATCTCGTTAGCGTTGCATACTAATGAGATCGCTAGCGGGATTGTTTCTATATCGCTAAATGCTGCCGCATTTAGCGATATAGTTAACGACGCTATCGCCGTTAGCGATCTTCTTAACGACTTTAGCGGTACAAAAGTACCGCTAAATCGCTAAGAAAAGGTGCCACACAGCGATTAGATACTTACCCAGCGGGAGCGCCAGCGATGAAATAGGGTCCGGAACGATTCCAGCGACGAGCGAGATCACAGCAGGAAGCTCGTCGCTGGAAGCTGCCGCACTGAACAATATCGCTAACGGGATCGCTAAATAGTGACGTTTTTTAGCGATCCCGTTAGCGATATTGTTTAGTGTGGCATACCCTTAAGTCCTGCTCTTCCTCCACTGTTGTCTCCTGTGTGATATGCAGTCCGAGGCCCCTGACTACAGGTGAGTACTCACCATTGGTATGCGCCATGCAGGAGGACAGAGATGGCAGCCAGTGAGCGCGCTCATCAGTCTTGTGAGGAAAGCGTTCATTGGCCTGCGTCTCTCCCTGCATGACACGCCCCCTCTTTGAACTCCTTCGCGCCCCGCTCTCCCTGTCTCTTGATATAGACTTGATTACAGGAGTGAGTGAGAAGAGCCCTGTGCTTCATGACATCGGGCCCCTCTCACTCCCGCCTGCAATCTTGACTGAGTTGCCCCATAGCGGCTGCATACTCTGCTGCTATGAGCAGTATGTCCCTGCCTGCAGGTGCCCCCCTCCACCTCTGGGCCCTGAAGCAGTTGCATCGGCGGTATGTCTGACTTGGGGGGCCCCTGGGCCAGTGGGGGCCCTAGGCAGCTGCCTAGTCTGCCGTGACTAAGCGTAATATAGAAAAGTGTGCAACCTGTGGCTCTCCACAAGTTTTACACCACATGGGGAGGAAAGTAATGCAAGTTAACCGAGAGCAATAATTTAGCTACAGGTTATGCCCATTAACCGCTTCGTGACCGGAGCTTTTTTCGGTTTTGCGTTTTCGTTTTTTGCTCCCCTTCCCAGAGCCATATCTTTTTTATTTTTCCGTCAATATGGCCGTATGAGGGCTTATTTTTTGCGGGATGAGTTGTACTTTTGAACGACACCATTGGTTTTACCATATTGCGTACACGAAAACGGGAATAAAATTCCAAGTGTGGTGAAATTGCAAAAAAAGTGCAGTCCCACACTTGTTTTTTTTTGCTTTTTTGCTAGGTTCGCTAAATGCTAAAACTGACCTGCCATTATGATTCTCCAGCTCATTATGAGTTCGTAGACACCAAACATGTCTAGGTTCTTTTTTATCTAAGTGGTGAAAAAAAAATTCCAAATTTTGCTAAAAAAATAAATAAATTGCGCCATTCTCCGATACCCGTCGCGTCTCCATTTTTCATGATTTCGGGTCGGGTGAGAGCGTATTTTTTGTGTGCCAAGCTGATGTTTTCGTTTCATTAGTTTTTATTAGAAGTTTTTCATATTATAACAAACATACAAACCAAAAGTAATAAGATCATCATTTCAATAAGCTGATATATCAAGTATCTGACTTACATATCAAAAGAAAAAGAAAGGGAACAACCAATCTTAAGCAGTAGCCATTAAGTCATAGATGTAGCATAATCAAAGCAATATCATCTCAATCTACAGTACATTGATCACTACTCAGTATTGAATGGTGAAATAAAAATGTAAAGAAAGTAACAAAATTATACTCTAATGGAGCATAGTCGGAATGGTAACAGAGTAGGAGGTCATATATTTGCTTTGTTGTTGCAATTATACCAGGTGAAGGCTATGAGGTAAATGTGAACCATCCCTTATGTATCGTTACCGACTGAATGAGCTTTGTTGCCATCTCATCCAATTTCCATGGATCTTCTCTATTGTACCCTGTCCCCTAGCCCACATCTGTTCATACATATATGTTTGATTAATTGTGGTATATAACTCTTTAATGTTTGGGATAGTATCCAAGCTGATGTTTTTAGTGATAAAACACTTAATTCTGGCGTGTTGAATTTCTTTTCTTGCTATGCCGTTTAGCGATCGGGTTAATCCTTTTATTGATAGATCGGGCGATTCTGAACATGGCGATACCAAATATGTGTATGTTTGATTTTTGTTTTATTTTGAATGGGGCGAAAGGGGAGTGATTTAAACTTTCATTTTTTTTATATATATCTATTTCTAAACACATTTTTTTTTACTTTTGGTATGCTTCAATAGTCTTCATAGGAGACTAGAAGCTGGCACAACTCGATCGCCTCTTCTACATAAAGGCGATGGTCAGATTGCCTCTATGTAGCAGAATTACTTGCTGTGACTGCCGACCACTGGGTGGCGGTCACAGCAAGGAGGCACTGACAACCATACAGGTCTCCAGGAAACCACCGGTTGTCATGCCGACGCAACGGTGACCCGCGATCACGTGATGTAGGTCACCGGTGAGCGCATTTCCGGGCCGATGGCCGGAAGTGCCATTTAAATGCCGCTGTCAGTGTTTGACAGCGGCATTTAACTAGTTAATAGCCGCGGGTGGATCGCGATTCCACTCGCGACAATTGCGGGCACATGTCAGCTGATCAAAAGATGTGGGCTCACCGCTGGAGCCCACATCAAAGGGAGGGATACCGACATCGGCGTACTATTACTCCCGATGTCGGTAAGGTGTTAAACATGTACAAAAACATATATGAGCTTTTGGTGTTGCCTGTTCGAGAGATCCTCGAGTGCTGCATGTATTGTCAAACTCATTGTCATAAGCCACCTGCCATCCCACCACTTCACATTCTATGTACTGGGTTTTTCGACAAGTGATGATGGTGTGAACTGGCATCACACACACAAAAAAAAAAAAATCTTCCTGATGCAGCACCTGGAGATTTTCTTACTTTACCCAAATCTTGCCACTTTTTACAGGAGTGTCAGACTTTTCAGGAGAGTTGGCAGTTGTGCTCCTAAGTCCATTTTATAAGGGTTTTACACTGCAAACAGTCCCTACTTGTAAGACCCCATTGCATGCAAAAAAAAAAAAAATATTTTGTTTTCTTGAAGTGTGTGGGTTGTTTGTTTTTTTTTTTTCGCCGCCTTTTCATTGGACAGTGCGTAGTTTGGAGCATTTCCATCATGAGACAATTCAAAGACGTGACATGCACTTTATTTTCTTCCATTGGGTGTTTTTCAAAGCCTAAAGTGGAAGAAAGGTGTTAAAACTTGGAACAAATGACCAGCAATGTGGTTATGGGAAAATTCTTTCAAGTGTTTTTTGCTACAAAAGACTCCTCAAAAAAACTTTGTGCACATACCCAAAGGCTACGTGTACATGGAGTCTTTTTTGGAGTTTTCGAAGTACAGAGTGGCTATTTCCACAGGACGAACTGAGGCGCACTCTGCAAGTTTTTCAAACAGAAGACATGTTAGGAAATTCTGTCGTTTTTTTTCTCCAGTTTTTTTTATGTTAGGGTTTTTGTAATGTTTTTTATCAATTCTTCTTTACTCTCATTTCCTGGCCGTTTTTTTCCCTTCCCCATGACAGCACCGTTAGTGAGAGATGGCTTCTGCCCCCAGGAAACAGGAAACCTGCAGCGAAGATAAAAGAAGGGGGCGGTACCTCTCTCAGTTTGGTTTCCTGTTTTCCGGGACCGGGAGCCTGCGGCAGTGCAAGTACCTGGAGAAGAGCCAGGCAGTGAGCGGTCTGAGTCAGGAGACAGCGGTCGGCAGCGCCGGGAAAGGGCCAGGCAGGTGCCGAGGTGCTGGGCCGGCTGACGAGCTGTGGGGTGCGCTCCATCCGACTCCTGGACCTCCTGGCGTCCGCTCCTGGCCGGAGGCTGACCCGGGTAGGAGGGGGCGTGTGCATCACGACGCAGGCGCCGAGTGAATGCGACGACTTCCGGGTAGCGCCGGAAGTGACGTCACACGCCGGGGAGTGCGGTACCCTGAACGCTCCTAGAAGGGAGTTGGTTCAGGAGCGCAATACCACATCCATCCCCGAGTATTAAAAAGGTGGCTGAGCACTCAGAGGGTGGCAACAGCTCCACTACCAGGATGGCTGATTCAGCGGAAGAAACGCCAGAGCCTGTCCTGGAAAACCCACCAACGACTGCGATACTTGGGCGGTGGGTGAGTGCCTTTGTAAGGCAAAAAAGGAGCATTAATGTAATCAAAACCTTTTTTGTGTCACGTTTTAGGCAAGGAAGTCCACATCTAAACAGAAAAATAAAGCTTGTGTGTTATGTCTAAAGACCCTCCCTAAGGCATATGATAAAAGGCTTTGTCACAAATGCATTGAAAAAACTGTTGCCCAAGAATCGCCATCCTTGTTTCAAAACATAAAAAACACGATTAGGGAAGAAGTAAAAACTTCAGTAAAGGAACAGATTATGCAACAGTTGGGGCATACAGGGAACCCCACCCTTCCCCCTCCTCAGCTGCCCGCACATAGTTCGGAGATAGATTCAGGGGATGAACCAGGGGAGTTGGTAGCTTCCGAGGGCTCAGACTCCGAGTCCTCGGACGATGAATATGGTCACCCCTATTTTATGTCGGAAGACATAGGGAAGTTACTTAAATTGGTAAGATCCACTATGGGGGTCAAAACGCCCAAAGAGCACCGTTCAGTACACGATTCCATGTTTAGTAATCTGGAGGGGGAAAAGCGGAAAGTTTTTCCATTCCATGATAACTTATTAAATTTGATAAAAAGAGAATGGAAAAAAACAAACAAAAAAATGTTGGTTCCACAAGCGCTGAAACGAAAATATCCTTTTGAGGAGGAAATCTGCGAGAAGTGGGAAAAAGCGCCAAAATTAGATGCAGCTATAGCCAGCACCTCCAAAGGTATAGCCCTTCTATTCGAGGACATGGGAGCATTAAAGGATCCCCTTAATAAAAAAGTGGACGCTTTTCTAAAATCAGCCTGGGAGGCGTCAGCATGGTCATTTAAACCAGGTGTGGCCGCCACTTGCACGGCTCGAGCCATGGTTAAGTGGTTAGAGGAATTAAGTGACCAAATTAAAAACAGATGCCCAAGGGATACATTGCTGGAAGCAATTCCATCCTTACAAAAAGCGGCAGGCTTTTTAGCAGACGCGGCAGTCGATTCTGTCCGTAGTGCCGCCCGTGCCTGTGCCTTGTCCAATTCTGGACGTAGAGCCTTGTGGCTTAAAAATTGGTCAGCCGATTTTCAGTCCAAGGTGAAACTTTGTGGGGTCCCCTGTGAAGGGCAATACCTATTTGGAAAAGCCTTAGATGACATTTTAGAAAAGGCAGCAGATAAGAAGAAACATTTCCCTCCGCCACCCTTCTTTAGGCTCCGTTGGGGTGATTTTCGGCAGTCCTTTTGAGGGTCCAGTAAAGGAAATCGGGGCCGCTCGGATGATAAATCAATGCGGGGTAAAAGCTGGAAAGACAGGAAGGATAGGGGTTCCTCTTTAATAAACCTCCCCCCAGATCAGAGCCAAAACACCAATGACACCAGGGGTCAGGTGGGGGAGAGACTCCGGTTATTTGCCCATCAGTGGGAAGCACTGCCATCTTCGCAGTGGATAGTTAACCTGATGTCAAAGGGCGTGAGGTTAAATTTCACCACCCTCCCTCCACAACGTATAGTAACCACTCGAGTCACCAAAACAAACCAGGCCAATTTGGAAAGAGAAGTTCAGCTTCTAATAAAAAAAGAGGTTCTGGTGAGGGTCCCTGCCCACGAGGAAGGGGAAGGTTTTTACAACACCCTATTTCTAACGCCCAAACCAGATGGATCAGTAAGGGTAATCTGCAATCTAAAGGCCCTAAACCGTTATATACGGTTAGAAAGATTCAAAATGGAGACACTTAAAACAACAGTAAAACTGCTGTATCCAGACTGCTACAAGGCGGTAGTGGATCTTTCAGACGCATATTACCATGTACCAATATATGCGGGACATCAGAGATTCCTGAGGATCTTAGTGGAGATTGCGGGAGTCCCCACTCACCTACAATATCAGTGTCTACCCTTCAGGGGTCTCAATAGCCCCACGTATTTTCACGAAAATAATTGCAGAAGTAGCATCCTTCCTAAGGAAAGAAGGTATACTAATAGTGCCATACTTGGACGATTTTCTTGTTATAGCAGACAGCCAAAAGGATGGTGTGAGAGCAGTAACAAAAGTACGAGAAGTACTAACCAACTTCGGTAGGATGATAAATTTCAAAAAATCAAAAATGGTACCCGTTCAGATACAAGAGTTCCTAGGTATCCAGTTAAATTCTCTCACACAAGAAAGTGTGCTTCCAGACAGAAAAATACATGTCATACAGCAAAGGATAAACGGCATACGGTCAAGAGAGTCCACTTCCCTAAGGGAAGCAATGTCCCTTCTAGGGATGCTAACAGCAACAATCACAGTGGTTCAATGGGCACAAGCACATACCAGAATATTGCAGTGGCAGGTAATAGCCGAGCAAGCAAAAAATCCGACCAATTTAAACCGAAAAATTGTCACCACAGGTACGGGACTCACTAAGATGGTGGCAAGAACCACTAAAACTAAAAAAACGGCGTGTCCTGGTCAATCCAGGATCCGCTAGTCTTAACCACAGACGCAGGACCCCTCGGCTGGGGTGCGCATCTCTCAGACCATATTTTACAGGGCAGTGGGGACCCATGATGGAGAGAGCAACTTCCAACCTCAAGGAATTAGCGGCCGTAAGACAGGCAATCCTCCAAATCCCGGGAGGAAGTCAGAGGAAGACATTTGGTGGTGTTGTCCAACAACACTACAACCCTTTCATATATAAACAGACAGGGAGGTACGAGATCGGAGTCACTGATGGAAGAAGCCAGCCAATTATTTCTATGGGCAGAAGCCAATCCGATCCCTATCCAGCACGCACCTGAAAGGAGCGAACAATCTGGTAGCAGACCTCCTAAGCCGCCATGTATTACATCAGGGAGAGTGGTCCCTAAATCAAAAAGTGTTTGGGGAAATCTGTGCAGACGGGGGAACTCCGGAAGTGGACCTGTTTGCCACAAGACAAAACCGGAAAGTAGAAAAATTCTATTCCCTAAATCCAAGAGAGAATCCGGTAGGAGTGGACGCCTTGCTAGACCAATGGACATTCCAATTAGCCTATGCGTTTCCCCCATTTGCACTGATACCAACAATCCTGAAGAAAATTCGGGAAGACAAAGTGCGGATAATTCTAATAGCACCGCTTTGGCCAAAAAGAGCGTGGTTCACGTGGCTCAGACGGTTGTACATCTCGGACCCATGGATCTTGCCAGAGCATCCAGATCTTCTACATCAGGGTCCGGTGTGGCACCCTCAAGTACACAGACTACATCTAACCGCCTGGAACTTGAGAGGGGGCTCCTGCTAGGGAAAGGCTTCTCAGATCCCTTAGTTACCACCCTCCTAGCAAGCAGGAAGAAAGTCACAAGGGAAAAATATCAGAAGGTCTGGGAGAAATTCCTGGAGTTTTCAGGACGTTCCCTAACGGATACAACTCAAGAAGTCCCAATATCAGAAGTATTGGAGTTCCTCCAGAAAGGGCTGGAGAGGGGTCTACCCACCAGCACCTTAAAAGTACATGTGGCAGCATTAGGTGTGTTATTCGACCAAAAGCTTGACAACCACCCTTGGGTGTATAGATTTATTTGAGCCTCTTTTACATCTAGACCATTTTAATCCAGATTAAAGGTGGCTCCCTGGGATCTAAATTTAGTTCTCAAGGCTCGGACACTACCTCCGTTTGAGCCTATCACATCTATCTCCATAAAGTCTCTGACGCTGAAAACAGTCCTCCTGGCAGCGCTAACGTCTGCTCGACGCATTAGGGAATTGCAGGCTATTTCTGCTAACGCACCATATACTACTATCCTGGATGACAGGGTGCTGATTAGAACTGACCCTGCTTTTCTACCAAAAGTGAATTCAAAATTCCATAGAGACCAGGAGATAACCTTACCATCCTTCTGTGCCAACCCTAAATCCCAGGGTGAAGAAACTTTTCATTGCTTAGACGTCAGAAGATGTCTACTTCAATATTTAGAAGTAACAGCCCTGGCGACAGTTGTCTGCCCTTTTTGTTTCCTTTCAGGGGACAAACAGGGGAAGGCAGGCCTCAAAATCAACTATTGCACGGTGGCTGCGTATGTCTATTTCTCTTCCTTACTCCTCTATAGGGAAAACGCCACTGGGGGTGACGGCCCACTCTACAAGAGCCATTGCCACGTCATGGGCAGAAAGGGCAAATGCATCCATAGAACAGATCTGTAATGCAGCAGTATGGTCTTCACCTTCCACTTTCTTCCGTCACTATAGGCTAGACCTAGGGCGTTCAGATCTTGCCTTCGGTAGGAAAGTGCTATCTGCTGTTGTCCCACCCTAGGAGTCTTTCTATTTCTTCCTCTCACTAACGGTGCTGTCATGGGGAAGGGAAAAAATGATAATTACTTACGGGTAATTTGATTTTCCAGATCCATGACAGCACCACAATAATTCCCGCCCTATCTTGGTGATGGTGGTATGATTCACAAAGGAATGATGTAAATAACATAGAGGATATTGATGCATTACAAATATGACATTGAAGAGAATATGAGCATATTAAACTAATAAGGCGGTCACCTTCCATACTCTGTAACAAAACTGAGGAGAGAGGTACCGACCCCTTCTTTTATCTTCGCTGCAGGTTTCCTGTTTCCTGGGGGCGGAAGCCATCTCTCACTAACGGTGCTGTCATGGATCTGGAAAATCAAATTACCCGTAAGTAATTATCATTTTTTCTCTCCATTGAATAATGAAGAAACGGCTAGGGCTTTTTAAGCAAAACTCTCAAAAAAGAAGTCTGGTCATCTAGCGGACGTCTCTTGAGGTTTCCCATTGTAAAGTTTTGAGCGGCAAACTGCAGAAGAATGATCCTTTCATTTTTTTAAACTGCTTTTGTATTTTTAGAAACTTTGGGCTATCGAGTCATTCAAAAGCCTGAACCTGTGCACAACAAGTTATTTGTGCATAGAAAGCTTTTGCAAGAGGTTGCCATAGCGGAATCCGCCTGAAAAAAGAAAAAGATGACGTGTGCGCATAGCCACTGAGCATAAACTCAAAAAGTTTTTGAGGCATTTTGAGATTTGAAGGAGGATTTGGAGAGCTTATTCTCAGTTTCTGGTGCAAGAAGCTCCTTGGAAAAACTCAGTGTACACATAGTCTTAAGGTACTGCCACACTACACAATCCCGCTAGCGATCTCGTTAGCGTCGCATACTAATGAGATCGCTAGCGGGATTGTTTCTATATCGCTAGTAGCTACCTATTTTAGCGATATCATTAAGGACGCTATCGCGGTTAGCGATCTCCTTAACGACTTTAGCGGTACAAAAGTACCGCTAAATCGCTATAAAAGGTGCCACACTTAGCGATATATACTTACCCAGCGGGGCGCCAGCGACGAAAATAGGGTCCGGAACGATTCCAGCGACGAGCGAGATCACAGCAGGAAGCTCGTCGCTGGCAGCTGCCGCACACAACAACATTGCTAACGGGATCGCTAAATAGTGACGTTTTTTAGCGATCCCGTTAGCGATGTTGTTTAGTGTGGCATACCCTTTAGTCTTGAAATTCCCAGCAGCACCATCACAGAAGAAAGACAATGAGTCCACGTCAATGAGTTATCTGTGCAAGACTGCATACAGCAGCTCATACAGAACAAGAGACGCTCTTTGTAACTCTTCACCTCTATGAACAACAAATGAGGATGGTGAACAGGGGACACCCTCTATTAATTCAGATTAGGGGATATGAAAATGTTTTTCTCTAGTCTCGGTAAGCACATTTGTGAAGGCTGCATTTTAGGGTACACCTGGGGTCGTAGAATTAATCTTCGCTTGGGTGCTGCACACGTAATACAGATACCAAGTTGAGGCAGTGTTACTGCTGTCTTAAATTTGGCCTTACAGTTTGCACAGAGCAGGATCCCACTTGATGGTCATCCAGGGGACCAGTTTTCTTTTTTTTACCACATAAACTGTAAAGCCCAAATTCATAAAAGTTAAATCGGCACATTAATGAGCAGTCTGAGAAATCTTCCTGCAAAGTTTTTACTCTGATGCCTCAAAATTCTTTTGCACATTTTCTTTTTCCATTTGGCAATATTACAGATGGGAAATACTCAGTAAATTCTGCATTCAGCAATAGCTCCCTAGCTCCCTCACTATCTCTTATTAATCTGGCTCCATTCATCTCCGTGGCTGTGTATAAAAATAAGTGAAGGTTTTTTCCGTGCAGCTAAGAACGCCATCAGTTAAGATGTCTGAAATTTCTTCCGAAAGTCACAGAATTTTCATTTCACTTTACTCTGTGCAGAACCCATATGAATACTCTGTAATAAATAACCGGGAGATGATGTGAAGTGGTTTGGGATGCTTTTTGCAGCCACCAAAGCTGGGGATGGTTTATCTGGAGACTGTGATATAGGCCAAGAGGACATAACGGTGACATGATGACACACAATTGGGACCTGGTTCCTGGCTTTTGTGACATAAGTTTTACCTCTCTATAAGGCGTGACACAGTCCGAATTCTTAGGGGATCTGCAACATGCTCTATTTTTGCAGTAAGGGATTAAAAAAATTATATTAAAGCGTGTGTGTCCTATTATTATCATAGTTACATAGTTAGTACAGTTGAAAATAGGCGAATGTGCTCATGAAGTTCAACCGAGTGATAGGAAAGAGTAAATGCATGATCCGCCCCAGAAGAGCTGATTTTTTTCCCTCCTGATCCCAATTGTTGATCTACTGGAATAAACATTCAGGAAAGAACTTTGGTGGCCAGGACAGCATGTGAAGAAGTGTTTTACACAGCTCCTGCTTTCTGAAAGATCAGCAGAACTCGGCTTTAGACGCACTCCTGCAGCCCAGAACTGACCAGTCTGTGCTCCAGGGACATCACTGAGGAAATAAATAATGACACGCAGTGGAAAGACTAGAACGTTTTGCAAGAGTCTCTGTGACTCCCCTGCAGCTTGAGTCACAATCAGGCTTGGAGGATGCTCACAATTGCACTGAGCAGCAACTGGAGATGGAAAAAGAGTCCAAGCTGGTAACATGGTGCAGACACACATCAGACCAAAGGGAGCAAGTCCGTGCTATGTGCTCTCTCACAGGATGATGTCCCTAAACCAGCTATGAGAGACATATTTGCAGCAGTCTCCTTGTCTAACACTACCCTAGCAATGATTAGTGAAGAAATGGGTAGCATGAAGGAGGATATTCTTCACTGTATTAAACAGGACCTCCATACAGTAAATGAAAGAGTGGAGGAGAGGGTTTAATACATGGAGGATAAAATGCCTCAAATCATTAGAGATTTTAAGAAATCGGTGCAGAACATTTCCCTACTGTTGGATAAAAACAGGTTGCACAGAAATAATATAAGGCTGATGGGAATCATCGAAAAAGTGGAAGGAAAGGATCCTGTGGGATTTTTTTTAAAGTGGCTGTAACACCATGGGAAAGGATTGGCTCTCGTCAGTTTTTGCAATTAAACGAGCGCACGGGGTGCCCAGCAGACCCCTCCAACCAGGTACTCCACAATGTCCAGTCATTATCCACATGCACTACCGTGATAGAGACCCCATTCTAAAAAAAAGCCAGGGAACTTAAAGATGTCTCTATTAATGGATATAAAACTTCCATTTACCCAGACTTTTCTGCAGAAATGCAAAAAAGGTGAGAACATTTTTATGATATTTAAAAAAAAGACTGAGAGATGGTCAAGTACCCTACTCCATGCTTTATCCTGCTAAACTCCGAGTAGCTGCAAAAGGAGAGATACATATCTCTGAGATCCCGCATGCTGCTTGGTTTGGCTGGACAATAACGAAAAAGACCTACGGAACAGGCGCCCCTGAGAGGTGTATGATCCTGACACAAGAGGACTGTTGTGTTTCTCTTTTACACCTTCCCTTCATATAATATATTTCAATTTTTGTCAGTGTGTTCTATGGCAGATAGCCACTTAATACATGTTTAGATAAGCAGAGTAGCTGGAATTCAAATGGACAGTGTACTGTATAACAACAATAGAGGCAACCCATCACATGACTCTGTGTCATGTATAGTGTACAGTTCCTATAGCGTCTTGTGCTTGGGTGCGAGGAAAACACAGGAGACATAGGTTGAAATGAAATGACTTGTATTACTTCATACAAGCATGCTGAAAAGTTCACACAGTTTGCAGGAACAGCGACAGGAGACACAGCAGGCCAGAGTAACTTCAAGCACTACAATAAATCTCCAAAGCAGGTTCAGGATCTCTTCTCTGTACCGTAATTCCTCTGCAAACATGGATTCACCAAACAGCAGGTTTCCAGAGTCCAAAAGTGTTCCAAGGTTCCTCAGTAGGGAATAGCTGGAGTACAAGTCCAAGGCTTCCAGGAGTCAGGTCACAGACTGACTGAGGCTTGATTCAGGAGCACTGATTGTTCAGCTGAGGCTGCTTAAGAAGCAAGAGGGAAGAATCAGGGCGGGAACATGAAAACTGGAAGCTCCATATTAACTGAGGGCAAGAGCTGCAGAAAGACAGAAAGCAAAATGGCCGACGGAAAACTGAGTTTCAAGGAATATGTCAACAGAGACAAAGAACCTTACATTACTCCCCCCTTAGGGACAACCTCCGGGTGACCTCAGACCAGGCTTGTCAGGGTACCTCTGATGAAACTGGCGGAGCAGGCGAGGAGCATTTACATTATTGACTGGTTCCCATGAGTTGTCCTTCACTGGGTAGCCCTGCCATTTAATCAAATATTGCAACTGATTTCTGTACAACCTGGAATCTAGAATCCTTTCCACCATAAATTCTTCCTGACCATCGACCAGCACTGGGTCAGGGCAAGGAGAAGAACGTCCAGGAAACGTATTGGGTGTTGCAGCCTTAGTAGGGATACATGAAAGACAGGGTGGATTCTCATAGTTCTGGGCAGTTGAAGACGACAAGCAACAGCACTTATAATCTTATTGATGTTATAAGGTCCAATGTACTTATGTCCCAATTTAGATGATGGAATCTTTAATTTAAGATTTCTGGTTGACAGCCAGACCAAATCTCCTACCTTGAAAGCTGGTGCAGGTTTACGAAATTTATCTGCTGCTTTCTTGTACCTTTCCTGAGCCAATTCTAGATTTTCCTTTAGAAGATCCATATTCTTTTGTAAAGAAGTGATTCTTTCAGCCACTGCCGACAAGGGCGTATCTATGGGAAATCGAGGAAGAATGTTAGGATGATAACCTAGATTGGAGTAAAAAGGAGACTGCTTAGTGGAGGCGCTCTGAGAGTTGTTATAAGAGAACTCAGCCAGTGGAAGTAGATCCACCCAATCATCCTGTAGGTGGCAGATAAAACAGCGGAGATACTGCTCCAGGGTCTGATTGGTTCGTTCTGTCTGTCCATTAGTCTGGGGATGAAAAGCAGAAGAAAGGTTTACTTTAATGTCCAATGCTGCACAGAAATTTTGCCAAAACCTTGAAGTGAATTGCACCCCTCGATCCGAAATGACCTCATCCGGTACTCCATGTAAGCGAAACACATTCTTATACATCAAGTCTGATGTCTGTTTTGCAGTGGGTAAGCCGACACAAGGGATAAAATGAGCTGCCTTTGTTAGACGGTCAACCACCACTAGAATGGTGTTCTTCCCTTGAGAGGTTGGTAACTCCACAATGAAGTCCATAGAAATGGATCCCCACGGGTGGGACGGGGTGGGAAGAGGTTGCAACAGACCAGTTGGTGAGGAGCGAGGTGTTTTGCATCTTGCACAGACTTCACATGAAGTGACATAGTTTAAGACATCTTTCCTGTAAGTGGGCCACCAAAAGAAACGAGAAAGAAATTCTTGTGTCTTTAGAATTCCCCTATGCCCGGCTATCATGGAATCGTGGATGAGTTGCAATACTCTCAATCTGACTGTTTCAGGTATATACAGACGTTGTCCCTGAATCCACACACCATTCTTAAAGACAAGACTTACGTCCCTTGGGGTTGAGCCAACAAAGAATCCGCATGGTATGCTTCCTCGATGTCCTTAAGTAGGTCTTGATTATGAATCACTCCCAGGAATCTAGAGTCAGGAAGAATAGTCTTAGGAGGAGTAAGTGGACGTGTCTCTGCTGAATGAATCCTAGAGAATGCATCAGCCTTTCCATTGCGCGATCCTGGTCTATAAGAAATGACAAAATTAAATTGGTTTAGGAAAAGATTCCAGCGAGCCTGGCGAGGAGTCAGGCACTTAGCCAACCTGATAAATTCAAGGTTACGATGGTCTGTCAGGACGACTATTTGCTGTGCAGCTCCCTGAAGAAGGTGTCTCCATTCCTTGAAGGCGGCAATAATGGCCAACAATTCTCTATTGCCCACATCGTAGTTCCTCTCAGCCGAAGACAACTGCTGGGAAAAGAAGGCACAGGGATGCAAGACATTCTTCTCACCTGTTCTCTGAGAGAGTATAGCTCCAACGGCACAGTCTGAAGCATCCACCTCTATTATGAAGGCAAGCTCGGGGTTGGGATGTACTAAGATAGGTGCGGTGGTAAATTTATCCTTTAAACAGGAAAATGCTTCCTGAGCTTGCGGGGTCCAGGAGAACCTAGACTGTTTCCGGATAAGTTGGGTGATAGGTGACACTACCTCAGAAAAATTCTTAATGAAACGTCTATAGAAGTTGGCAAACCCGATGAAACGCTGCACCTCCTTCACATTTCTAGGAATTGGCCAATCCTTGATGGCTTGGGTCTTGCTTCCATCCATACTAATCCCTTGCGTAGATAGTACATACCCCAGAAATTGAATTTCGGTCCTATGGAATTCACATTTTTCAAGCTTGATGTAGAGATGGTTTTGTCTTAGGCGTTCTAAGACCATTCTCACATGTCCATGATGTTCCTCTTTGGAGTTAGAAAAAATTAGAATATCATCCAGATAAATCACCACAAATGTATCTAGGAGATCCCTGAAGATATCATTCACAAAGTGTTGGAAAGTGGCTGGGGCGGTACTCAGACCAAAAGGCATAACTAGATATTCAAAGTGTCCATAGCGTGACCTGAAAGCAGTCTTCCATTCATCCCCAGGTCTAATACGGACCAAGTTATAGGCCCCACGGAGATCCAGTTTAGAGAAAATTTTGGCATGCCGCACTCTCTCCAACAACTCAGGGATTAAAGGCAATGGATAACGGTTTCTAATAGTAACCTTATTGAGTTCCCTATAGTCTATGCAGGGTGAGATCCATCTTTCTTCTTCACAAGGAAGATGGGTGCACCTGCGGGAGATGAAGAGGGGCGTATGAAGCCCTTGGCTAAATTTTCGTCTATATAATCCTTCAAAGCTTTTAGCTCGGGCCCCGCTAGGGGGTAGATCTTACCAAAAGGTATCTCGGCTCCAGGCAATAATTCAATTGGACAATCATATGGACGGTGAGGAGGAAGCTGATCAGCGTTCTTCTTGTCACATAAATCCACATAGTCCTGGTATACAGCTGGTAGTTCAGGGACTGACATGGTTCCTTTAGGAACAGAGCAAGCTGAAACTCCTTGACTCATCTGTTTCTCCGGAAAGTGTAATTCCTTGGTCTCCCAGTTAATCGTAGGATTCTGCGCCTGCAGCCATGGTAGCCCTAGAATGATGGGAAAGTGGGGAGAAGAGATAAGCAAAAAAGACATTTTCTCCTGATGATCTTTACCCATAAGGACCCTCAAAGGCTCTGTTTCTTGATCCACTGGTCCAGAAGTCAGTAGAGAGCCATCCACAGTCTCCATCTGTACTGGAGTAGCCTTCTTCACTGAACGTATCCCCTGTTTCAGAGCAAAGGAGATATCCATAAAATTTCCACTTGCTCCTGAGTCGATCATAGCAGAGCTAGACACCCAGACTGAGTCAACCCAGAGTTTGATGGAAAGGAAGCAATGAGAATTGTTTCTTTTACAACTCAGCTGGGACACCGCTGAGGAAACTTGAAAAATTGCAGCGTTTATACCGTCATCGTCCCCAGAACTAACAGAGTTTAAGTCCGAGAAATCAAGATCTCTTGCAGCAGATCTCTCTGGAGCCTGAGGCTCGGACATGACAGAGCTCCTCTCGCAACACTCACAGTGAATGACTGCTGCAGTAGTCTTACGAGAACGGCTGGGGCAGTTTATAATGAAGTGCCCTGACTTACCACAGTAGAAACATAGATTTTCCTTTATACGATGTTCTTTGCGTGCATCACTAACCCGTCTTTGTAAAGAGTCCACCTGCATGGGTTCAGGTTCTGGTTCCCTTGTGATCCTACTCAAAGGTTCCTTAGCTGAGGAGGGAGGTAGTAAAAGGTTAGTGCGATTATTTTCGAACCATCTCTCTTGTCTGCGTTCAGTCAGACGAGCATCAATACGGATACAATAGTTAATAAAGTCACCTAACGCAGTGGGAGGGTCGGCACGAGCAAGTTCATCCTTAATCAGTGGAGACTATCCCTTTCCGAAAAATAGATTTTTTAGCGGAAGTGTCCCAAGTGGTATCAAGAGCCCATCTCCTGAAATCCATGGCATATTCGGCTACTGAACGCTTACCTTGGCGCAAAGTTAACATGGCTGCTTCAGCTGTTGCACCTCGATTGGGGTCATCAAACACCTGCCCCATGGCTGAAATAAAAGCATCAAGGTGATTCAAACAATCATCCTCAGTCTCAATCAGAGGGTTTGCCCACATCAAAGCCTTATTGGTAAGCAACATGATTATAGTAAGCACTTTGGATCGTTCAGTGGGAAATTGTGAAGCATGTGCAGAGAAAAATAAATTGCATTGATTAATAAATCCCCTGAATTTCTCACGTTCACCGCCAAAACGAAAAGGAGGTAATTTGGGGATCCCAGAACTTGGGGTTATGGCAGGAGCCTGGGCTCGTTCCTCTAGAGCCTCAATCCTGGCTCGCAATTCCTGGGTAGTCTGTCCAAACACTTGCAAATTATGATTAGTGAGGTCCTGTAGGCTTGCAAAACGGGTTTTTAAAGTCTGTACATCTGAAAGGATTGTATCAGTCACTCCGCAAAGTTCCTTTATGCGGGCCTCCATCTTCCAGATCTTTTAAGGCAGAGGTGCTGGAAGGAGAAGAAGAAAGGAAAAAAAAACAAACAAAAAAAAACAATAGTGTTTACCTGTGGTAACACTCCAGAGTAAAATTTTAAGGGAATGCGCTCACCTGGAATGGTTGTGAGAAGTCACAACCACTGTCATCACATAAGGTATTAAACGGACATCTGATATCCACAGTCACAGCAGACACGGCTTTCCCAGACCCAGCAGACACTAAACATTGGCTCCTGAATCTTGTCATGTATAGTGTACAGTTCCTATAGCGTCTTGTGCTTGGGTGCGAGGAAAACACAGGAGACATAGGTTGAAATGAAATGACTTGTATTACTTCATACAAGCATGCTGAAAAGTTCACACAGTTTGCAGGAACAGCGACAGGAGACACAGCAGGCCAGAGTAACTTCAAGCACTACAATAAATCTCCAAAGCAGGTTCAGGATCTCTTCTCTGTACCGTAATTCCTCTGCAAACATGGATTCACCAAACAGCAGGTTTCCAGAGTCCAAAAGTGTTCCAAGGTTCCTCAGTAGGGAATAGCTGGAGTACAAGTCCAAGGCTTCCAGGAGTCAGGTCACAGACTGACTGAGGCTTGATTCAGGAGCACTGATTGTTCAGCTGAGGCTGCTTAAGAAGCAAGAGGGAAGAATCAGGGCGGGAACATGAAAACTGGAAACTCCATATTAACTGAGGGCAAGAGCTGCAGAAAGACAGAAAGCAAAATGGCCGACGGAAAACTGAGTTTCAAGGAATATGTCAACAGAGACAAAGAACCTTACACTCTGGGTACATACAAAGCCTCAATCCTCTTATTATAAGAGGAATGTCTATTAAGTTGTTTATATGGGTTATTAGTTTTTATGTGGAGTTGGGTTAGGGAACTACTGTATGCATGACCAGCTACCTGCCAGTGTGCGCTCTCTACACATGGAAACAACATTGATGATATATGCCAGATACTTTGCTTTTTGTCCAAAATGTCCAAAAACGTAAATTTTATAGCGTGGAATATCAGAGGACTGGGTGACCCATCCAAGAGATGCACAATATTTTCGTGGTTGCGTACTTACCAACCAGCAATAATATGCTTATTGGAAATGCATATAGTGAAGGAAAAGATGCATATATTGCATGGGTCATGGATGTCATTTGAATATCATTCGGTCTATAGCACGCACTCGAGGAGTGAGTCTTCTGGTTCATAGGGACATCCCGTTCACGTGCATCAAAGTCATGGTAGACTCAGAGGGTCGCTTTGCCTCTACATTTTGTGCAATACCTAACACCCCAATCCTTATAGTAGTCCACCTTACTCCGTTGAGGTGCTGAAAAAATACTCTCTCCTCCACACTTCCACATGAGACTTTGCTTATGATGTGGGATTTCAATATGTATTTACACCTGTACTGGGATAAATTTTATACAGGAACCATATCCGAGTCAGCTTCTCAGACCTCTCTTTCCAAAGTTCTAACAGAGCTGGAGTTGATATTTTACTTGCTATCACTCCAATATCAAACAATACTCATGTTATTCAACGTCTTAGCATTCATTATCCAGAATTGACTTGGCAGTTGGAAATGTGAACATGATATCTCTGGTAAAGGATGTTGAATATTTACCATGAACCGTGTTGGATCATTCCCCCAAAAGGGTAAAACTGAGGTTGGGCACGAAGGGTTTGGTCACCAAGAACATATAATGGTTAAACCCATTATGGATTCAGACTATTGGGGATTCTCTACACAACAGCTTACGGGAATATTTTAATATGGGCGCCACTTTGAAGTTATTAGTATGGGATGCTATGAAAGCATTTGTTAGAGGGTTTTACATTGGTGAAATTAATAAACTGAAAACTAAAACAAGAGAATACACTCAAAAGTTACAAGATCAGGTCAGGCTAGCAGAATCAGAATTTATATCAAACCCCTTAACTAGCACTGCAGAAAATATGAAAGAATCTCAAAAACTAATGAAAAACCACCTATTGGGACAAGCTGCACAAAAACTTTTTTTTTGCAAAACAAACATATTTTACGGAGGGTGAAACTGCGGGCCACTTGCTAGCAACTATTGTTAAAGCTCAAAATGGGTTCTCATACATTTCTAGACTAGTCTCTGACACTGGGGTCGTGGTTATGGAGGATGGAGATATTCTCCACACTCTGCATACTTTTCTAGTATTTATTCTTCTAGAAGCGTCACCAATTCAGAAGAAATAGAGAACTTTTTAGCAACCATTTCATTATCACAAAATTTATCAAATCTAGAGAGGGATATACTAGACAAACCAATTGAACTTGAGGAATTTGAGGAGGACATTCAAGCGTCCCGAAATGAGAAGGCCCCAGGCTAAGATGGGTTACCAGGGGAATTCTTCAAAACATATCAAGAAATCTGTCTTCCAAAGTTACTGGCAGTTTTTCAAGAAAGTATTAGAATTAGTAACCACTCCAGAATCTATGAAAGAGGCGGTGGTGGTTTTGATATTGAAACTTGGAAAGATCCATCCCTGCCTGATTCTTATAGCACCATCTCCCTCCTCCAAACCGACGTCAAACTGTTGGCTAAGATTCTTGCAAATAGATTATCCAAGGTGATTACAAGGATAATACACGATGATCAAACTGGATTTATATCAACCAAGTCCACCTCAAATAATATAAGGCGGTTGTATATGGGGATGCAGCTTAGATCACAATCCACAGGAACAAGGGCGATCCTTTCCTTAGACGCCACCAAGCATTTTCCAGCGTTGAATGGAACATTTTGTGGGCTGTATTAAAGGGCATGAGATTCGGTGATAAATTCATTTCAATGATCCAGTTATTATGTATTTCTCCTAGGGCAAAACTTCTGGTTAACAGTCCTATATTGGGATCTTTGATCTGGGAAGGGGAACACGGCAGGGTTGTCCCCTTTCACCCCTTCTTTTTGCAATAGCCATAGAGCCACTTGCCTGTTTGATACAAAATAATCCTGCAATCTCTGGCTTTCGGTGTGGGCCAATTAAGGTGAAAATCTCTATACGTGCATGATGTGCTTCTTTTTTTGGGGGACCTAGGCACTTCTATAGGACCATTAATGGACATAATTAAAACATGCGAGAGATGGTCGGGCCTTCTAATTAACTGGAGCAAATCAGTACTTATGCCTGTTAATCCTCTTCCAGAGGAATATTCATTGGAATATTCATTCCTCCATTTACAGGATATTATTACCCTTCTATATAGATAAGCATCCCATGATGGTCAGATCAAAATGGGAAAACTAGAAACAACACATATGCTATCTTTAGCTAAGTCCCAGGGAATGTCCCAAATTTTCCTTATCCACAGTTATGTAAGACACCTAATATATTGTGTAAAATTGGGACTCGGACTGAAGACTCATGTCCGAAATGCGGTATGAATGGGGCCCATCTGATGCATATCCTATGGGAATGTGTTGATATAGGCCACTACTGGGGGGTGACCTCCCTGATTAAACAAGTATTTGGGATACACATACAACTTGATCCTAGGGTGTGCATACTGGGCCTTCTGGGGGGTAGTTTTAAGATCCCCTGTGACTACAGCCATTCTGAGAACACCGTTTCTGGCCAGGAAATTGTTAACATTGCACTGGTTAGACTGTATACCCCAACATTGTAGGAGTTGAAAGCCAAAATTAATAATACCATATGCCTGGAGAAGGTACTTACATTAAAAGGATCTCAATAAAAAAGTTTATAAATATATGGGAATGGTGGCTGGTCACCCCTGGGGAGGCATCTTTGGACCTACTCAGAATAACTGTACTAGACCGTTGGCTATTTCGACTTTTTAAATATTGTATGTTGAGGACATATAGATACCAATTATTTTCTGTTTGTATATAGATACCAATTTTCTGTTTGTAAGCATGTTGTTAGTGAACATACAACCAATACTAGTTTTGGTATAATCCCTGTGTTTAATAACGTGTCACCAGTCTGTGAAAATCTTCATTTGGACAAAATTGATAACTTTGTTTGGCATGGACTACCTTGGCGGGTATAGGACTATATAAATTTTAAGGGTTAAACTTGTTTATTAAGTTTTATTAAGTGTTTGTACTATAATGTATGTAATTGTTTATAAAAACAATCAATAAAAATTATCTGATTTAAAAAAAAAAGAACTTTACACATTTATATATGCATTTGTTACTTTCTTCTAAGAAAAAAAAGCATGTAAGCCATTCTTTAAACCATCAATGCTTCCTGCTTTGACTAGCTCCTAAGGTAGATGATTCCACAGAACAATAGTTCTTATGATAAAGAAGCCTTGTCTCCTCTGGAGATTGTACCTTTCGTTCTCCAGGCAGAGGGAGTGCCCCCTTGTCTTTTCAGATGGTTTTAGAATTTGTCCATATTTTTTGTATGGGCCATTTATGTAATTGTACAAATTAATCATGTCCCCTTTAGACTTCTCTTAAGACGAAATAAATTACATTTTAATTTTTTTATTATCTCCTCATAACTAAGATGCCTTGCCCCTTATCAGTTTTGTGGCTCTTCTTTATACCTTTTCTAATTCCAGGGTGTCTCGTCTACAAACCATTGCCCAGAACTGAACTGTATATTCCAGATGAGGTTGCATCAACAATTTGTAAATTGCTAGTTTTACATCCCTGTCCATCGAGTTTATACCTCTTTTGATACATGACAATATCCTGCTGGCTATAGAAGCCACGGATGGTGTTATTTAGTCTGTGAGTTACAAGTACACCCAGATCCTTCTCTACAACTGACTCTCCTAGTTTTACTTCTCTTAGAGCATATGATGCCCACATATTATTAGTGTCACAAGAGTGTTAAGTCCCGGAGTTAGACGGTCACGTCGGGTAATGAATCACAGGTCTTCTATTTCAAATGGATTTGGTTTCCTTTGGTGTTGAGAGGGTTAAGGACTTTTTCCATGCTGGTTGGTCCCTGCCTGTTAAAGTGTTGTCTTCCTGTGCTAAAGCTAAGTGGTTGGAGTGGAGTTGTAGTAGTGATTTGTGGTTTGCTGTAGTCCATGTGTGTTTATCTCCTGGTCCCTGTTGCCATTTAGTTTATTCCTCCCTGTCCCTATCCTTCTCACTATTGTTAGTTAGTGCTTTTACATGATAGAAGTTTTCTGGTCTGTACAGCCGCAATTAATGTTCTACTAAGTTGTCAGGTTTATCATGCTCATCTTCCGTTATGTGTTTGATGTTATGATTGAGGTCATTAATTTATGTTTTTATCTGCATTTTGCTTTTTTTTCCAAAGGTCTGAAAATGATTGAAGGATACAGTCCTGTAATACAGTCCCTTTTGGGAACGTTGTTCACGTGGGGACTGACTGCAGCTGGTTCTGCTTTGGTTTTTGTGTTCGCCACTGGACAGGTGAGTGATGGGTGTTGCTTTTAACCTTTTAATGTCACAGCCAGTTTTTTTTTTTTTTTTTTGCGTTTTTCTTAATTTTTTTCAAGATCTATAACATTTTTAGTTTTCTGGTGACATAAACGAACAAGGGCTTGTTTTTTTGTGGGACGAGTTTGTTTTAAATTACACTATATATTTTACCATGTAATGTTTTGGAAAATAAAGAAAAATCTAAGTGACTTAATAAGGTGAAAAAAAGAAAATTCTGCCATTGTTTTTTGTGGATAATTCATTGTGTCCCGGAATGGACACCCGCAGCACGGTTGCGTAAAGTAAATGCTGCTGTCTGAGATTGCCACCTGCATTTATAGTGGTATTATCGTCTCCAAGATCCTATCCCAATATTTAGTAGGTGTAATAATATAAGCAAATACGTCCAGTTAAAAATGTAGTATAGTTTATAATTTGGTAGCTGAGGAGAGCAGGCAAAAAAGGCAATACACCAGAGAGGTTGGAATCTATGGGATTGCAGTACCCTGACTAACCACCACAACTAAAGGCAGCCGTGGAACGTACCTATGTTGGTCCTAGACGCCTCGTCACAGCCTGAGAAGCTAACTACACCTAAAGATAGAAAGAGGAAAGCTATCTGCCCCGGAGCAGATCCCCAAAGAACATAGAAAGCCCCCAAACATGTAATGGCGGTTAGACAAGAAGAAATACTGACACAGACAGAAAATAGTATGAGCAAACGTTGGGGCCCAAACTTCCTAAATAGAAAAGGATAGGAAGGGCACTTACTGCAATCCCAAAAAACCCTGAAAAGTACCAACTCTACTAATTACAAAAACACCTGAGATCATACGACCTCTACCACCTAAATTAGTTCTCTGGTGTAACAAAAACTAAACAGCAACCACTGAAAAAACTGGAAAAGGCAAATGAACAAACAACAGTGGCTGAACTAAACTGAGAGGAGCACAAGCCCCCGAAGGGGACCCGGCAGACCCCCACAGAAGTGCAGGACAAAATGCAAAAAGCAAGCACAAAAAACTAATAGAAGAAAATGTCTTATCTGTTAGCAGAAGATGCAGGCACGAAACAGCAAGCTACAAAGTGAACAGGAATCAAAGATGAGACCAGAACAATTGATCACCGGCAACCCTGAAGGGAGGGAACCTCTCTTATATAAGACCAGTCAGTAACACCTGATCTCCAATCTTCACAATCTTCATTGGATAGTTCAGTACTGTTTGTAACCACCAGAGGGAGCTTCTGCTCAGAATTCATTTCTAGCACATTCACAACAGTACCCCCCCCTTGAGGAGGGGTCACAGAACCCTCATTTGAGCAACCAGGTCTGTCAGGATGAGCTCTGTGATACGCACGGATGAGTCTCCTAGCATGGATGTCCGAAGCAAACACCCAAGAATTGTCCTCCTGACCATAACCTCTCCACTTAACCAAATACTGGAGTTTCCGTCTAGAAAAACGAGAATTCAATATTTTCTCAACCAAATACTCCAGATTGCCCTCAACCAAAACAGGGTCAGGAGGCACAGCCATAGGAACCACTGGCTCGACAAACCTCTTCAATAAGGACTTGTGGAACACGTTATGGATCTTAAATGTCCCTGGAAGAAGCAAACGAAAGGAAACAGGATTAAGAATCTCCATGATCTTATAAGGTCCAATGAACCTAGGCTTAAACTTAGGAGATGCAACTCTCATAGGGATATTTCTTGAGGACAACCAGACCAAGTCCCCCACTTTAAACCGAGGACCATCAGTCCTATGCCGGTTGGCAAACCGCTGGGCCCTCTCCTGAGAGAGGGACAACCTCTCCACTACCTGGTCCCAAATCTGCTGCATACGCTCCACAACAGAGTCAACACCTGGACAGACAGAAGCCTCCGTCTGTCCTGAAGAAAATCGAGGGTGAAACCCAAAATTGCAGAAAAATGGAGACACCAAAGTGGCAGAGCTAGCCCTATTATTAAGAGCAAACTCAGCCAAAGGCAAAAAAGAGACCCCGTCATCCTGATCAGCAGACACAAAGCATCTTAGATAAGTCTCCAATGTCTGGTTTGTTCTCTCAGTTTGTCCATTGGTCTGAGGATGAAAAGCCGAGGAGAAAGACAATTGAACACCAAGTTTAGAACAAAAAGTCCTCCAAAATCTGGAAACAAACTGGACTCCTCTGTCAGACACAATGTTCTCAGGAATGCCGTGTAACCGAACCATGTGCTGAAGGAACAAAGGCACCAATTCAGAGGAGGAAGGCAACTTAGGAGGTAATGGCACAAGATGTATCATTTTGGAAAACCTATCACAAATCACCCAGATAACGGTCATTCTCTGAGAAACAGGGAGGTCGGAAATGAAATCCATAGAGATATGGGTCCATGGTCTCTTGGGCACTGGCAATGGCATCAACAAACCACTAGAGCGAGAGCAAGGCTTGGAGCGAGAGCAAGTCCCGCAGGACTGCACAAATTCCCTGACATCACGAGACAAGGTAGGCCACCAAAAGGACCGACTAACCAAGTCTCTGGTACCAAAAATTCCGGGATGACCGGCCAACGCGGAACAATGAATCTCAGACATCACACTCTTTTTCCACCGGTCTGGGACAAACAATTTCCCAATAGGGCAGCGCTCGGGTTTATTCTCCTGACACCCTTCCAGAGCCAGTCTCAAATTGGGCGAGATGGCGGAAAGAACTACACCCTCTTTCAAAATAACAGCAGGATCAGATAACTCAGGAGAGTCCGCAAGGAAACTCCTCGAGAGGGCATCCGCCTTAACATTCTTAGTGCCAGGAAGAAAGGAAACCACAAAATTAAAACGTGTGAAAAACAAGGCCCACCTGGCCTGTCTAGGATTAAGTCGCTTGGCAGATTCCAGATAAACCAGATTCTTATGGTCCATGAGGACCACCACCTAATGTTTGGCTCCCTCCAGCCAATGTCTCCACTCTTCAAAAGCCCACTTCATGGCCAATAACCCCGATCACCCACGTCATAATTACGTTCAGTTGGAGATAATTTTCGAGAGAAAAAGGCACAAGGGTTACTTTTAGAGGTCTCTGAATCTCTTTGGGACAAAACGGCACCTGCCCCAATTTCAGAGGCATCAACCTCCACCTGAAATGGCAGAGAAACATCAGGCTGCCGTAGAACAGGAGCAGAAGTGAATCTCTGCTTAAGTTCCTGAAACGCAGAGACTGCCCCAGGAGGCCAATTCACCACATCAGAACCCTTTTTGGTCAAATCAGTCAATGGTTTAACAATAACAGAGAAATTACCAATAAATTTACGATAAAAATTGGCAAAACCCAAGAATCTTTGAAGAGCCTTTAATGAAGTAGGTTGGACCCAATCACAGATGGCCTGAACCTTGACCGGGTCCATTTCAATAACAGATGGGGACAAAATGAATCCCAGAAATGAGATCCTCTGTACGCCAAAAAGACACTTTGATCCCTTCACATACAGAGCATTCTCTCTCAAAATCTGGAACACAGTCCGAACATGTTTCACATGAGAGTCCCAGTCACTGGAAAAAATCAAGATATCATCCAAATAAACAATCAGAAATTTATCCACAAAATCCCTGAAAATGTCATTCATGAAGGACTGGAAGACAGAAGGAGCATTAGTGAGCCCAAAGGGCATCACTAGGTACTCAAAATGCCCCTCTGGGTATTAAATGCCGTCTTCCATTCATCCCCGTGCTTAATGCGAATAAGGTTATATGCCCCCCTGAGGTCAAGCTTGGTAAACCAAGTAGCACTTTTCACCCTGGAAAACAGGTCAGAAATCAAGGGTAACGGATATTGATATTTCACAGTAATATTGTTCAAGAGACGATAATCAATACACGGCCTTAATGAACCATCCTTTTTGGCCACAAAGAAAAAACCGGCACCTAAGGGTGAAGAGGATGGTCTGATATGACCCTTCTCCAATGACTACTTGATATAAGACCGCATAGCGTCATGTTCAGGTACAGACAAGTTAAAAAGGCGACCTTTAGGGAATTTACTACCAGGCACTAATTCAATAGTGCAGTCATAGCTCCTATGGGGGGCAAGGATGCAGACTTACTTTCGCTAAACACATCAGAAAAATCAGTCAAAAAGTCAGGAACATCCTGAGCCTGGGGGAAGGCAGAAAAAACAGGAGTGTTGGTATTAACACATTGGCAGCCCCAACTGGTTACAGACACAGATTTCCAATCCAAAACAGGATTATGAGACTGTAACCAAGGGAAACCCAGTACGATAATGTCATGCAGATTATACAGCACCAAAAATTTGCAACTCTCCTGATGATCAGGTTCAACCCTCATTATTACCGGAGTAGAGAACTGAGGTTTATTCTCAGCCAAAGGGGTATGATCGATCCCCAGTAGGGGAATAGACTTCCGTAGGGGTATCAAGGGAAACCCACAACGTTTAGCAAAATCAAAATCCATCAGGTTAATAGCTGCTCCCGAATCAACGAAAGCCTGAGCAGAAAATGTGGACAGGGAGCAAATCAGGGTAACAGTCAACAAAAATTTAGTCTGAACACTACCCAAGACAACTGAGCGTGCAAAACGTCTTCCCCGCTTAGGGCAGACTGAAATAGCATGAGAGGCATCACCACAGTAGAAATATAACCCATTGCGCTTTCGAAACTCATGACGCTGTGCCCCAGAAGCCACTCTATCACACTGCATGGGTTCAGAAGCTGGTTCACAAGGCAACACTATTCCATGCATACCTCTACGCTCACGCAAACGTCTGTCAATTTGAATCGCTAATGACATAGAATCATTGAGACCAGAGGGGACAGGGAGTCCCACCATAACATCCTTTACATTCTCTGACAGACCCTTCCGAAAAAGGGCTGCCAAAGCATCGTCATTCCATTTGGTCAGGACTGCCCACCTACGGAATCTCTGACAGTATAACTCAGCATCCTCAAGCCCCTGATTTAATGCCAACAAGGCTTTTTCAGCTTGATCAGTGACATTAGGCTCATCGTACAATAACCCCAGAGCCTGAAAAAATGCATCAACATTACTCAAAACAGGATCCCCAGGTGTCAGGGAAAAAGCCCAATCCTGAGGACCGCCGCGCAGGAGAGAGATGACAATTTGAACCTGCTGTGCTGCGTTCCCTGAGGACTTGGATTTCAAGGCAAAAAACAACTTAAGTTATTTTTGAAATTCAGAAATTTAGCTCGATCCCCTAAAAACAAATCTGGCATGGGAATCCTAGGTTCCACAACCGGCAACCTAGCAAGATAGATAGCAATACTCCGAACTTCAGTGGCAAGCTGATCCACACGGCCAGACAACTGTGCAAACTCCATTGAGAGAAAAAAAAATCCTCCTCAGCACCCAGAGATACAGAGGGAAAAAAAAAATGTAACAAACAGAAAAAAAAAAAATCTCTGACAACTCTGACAACTTTTTTCTTTCCACAATATTTTTCCCTTCTGTGAGTACCATATAATTTTCAGTTTTGGCCGGTGATACTGTTATGATTTGGTAGCTGAGGAGAGCAGGCAAAAAAGGCAATACACCAGAGAGGTTGAAATCTATGGGATTGCAGTACCCTGACTAACCACCACAACTAAAGGCAGCCGTGGAGCGTACCTACGTTGGTCCTAGACGCCTCGTCACAGCCTGAGAAGCTAACTACACCTAAAGATAGAAGAGGAAAGCTATCTTCCCCGGAGCAGATCCCCAAAGAACATAGAAAGCCCCCAAACATGTAATGGCGGTTAGACAAGAAGAAATACTGACACAGACAGAAAATAGTATGAGCAAACGTTGGGGCCCAAACTTCCTAAATAGAAAAGGATAGGAAGGGCACTTACTGCAATCCCAAAAAACCCTGAAAAGTACCAACTCTACTAATTACAAAAACACCTGAGATCACACGACCTCTTCCACCTAAATTAGTTCTCTGGTGTAACAAAAACTAAACAGCAACCACTGAAAAAACTGGAAAAGGCAAATGAACAAACAACAGTGGCTGAACTAAACTGAGAGGAGCACAAGCCCCCGAAGGGGACCCGGCAGACCCCCACAGAAGTGCAGGACAAAATGCAAAAAGCAAGCACAAAAACTAATAGAAGAAAATGTCTTATCTGTTAGCAGAAGATGCAGGCACGAAACAGCAAGCTACAAAGTGAACAGGAATCAAAGATGAGACCAGAACAATTGATCACCGGCAACCCTGATGGGAGGGAACCTGCCTTATATAAGACCAGTCAGTAACACCTGATCTCCAATCTTCACAATCTTCATTGGATAGTTCAGTACTGTTTGTAACCACCAGAGGGAGCTTCTGCTCAGAATTCATTTCTAGCACATTCACAACAATAGTTCTTCTGATTCGCTATGTCTCTCACCCCATGTGCAGAGCAGTGCAGTAGCTTAGGTATCCGTAGTTAAAATTAGGGTAGGGTGCACTACATGATTATAGAAAAATACATGGAAGAAAAGGGTGCTGCACAATGCAAGGGAAGGGGACCGGTATGAAAAAGGAAAAAAGGTCAATGCATAAATTTGCGCACAACTATATGTGGAAAAATTACAAAAATACTTTATTGACAACCAACTGCACACATGGAATAAAAACATTTAAAACAGAAGACCATGATATAACACCTTTGGTACCAGTGTGGTCCATGTGGATATATATGTATATATATTGTGAGACAGTGAAGGGGTGCGTACTGGACTGGGTGTATATCTTGCCCAGGTTTCTTAGCTGGGTCGCATAAGGAATATAGGAGTGAAGGCAGGATGGCAGTACGACGTTCACTCCACTCCTCATCCAGTACAGGCTTGCAGCTCAACCCTGAGTACACACAGCTGCTTAATTAAGCAGCCAGAAATAGGTGGTAGAGTTACACAGACAGAGCTCTCAGTCTGAATCTGGCTTCAGACGCTGCTGGAATTTCCTGGAAGCCAAACTCTGGTAATTATAACTCTGTGTTGTTATGGCCAGGCTGTTAAAGTCTAGACCACTGTACTGAGGGAACTAACCGTGTCTAGTTAGCAGCCTGCCAGGCTTAGGATTTTGTTTTTTGGTTTTGTTTTATGTTTTGGTTGCTGTGGACTTTAATAAAAGCTGGTTGACGCCAGTTTGCACCAGTGCTGCTGACGGTGATTGGACTCTTTATGCCACTCCGTCTACCGGAGACGGCGATCCCAGAGCTATATACCCCCTGAACTGGTTACTATATATATATATATATATATATGTATATATATATATATATATATATATATATATATGAAGTAACAGCAATTGTGATAGAAAAGCCAAAACAACATAAATCCACACTTAAAATTGCGAGACTATCCCTGATATGGACCCATCAAGACAGCCTGAAGCAATATTAATAGCATGTGAGCAGCCAAGATTGGGTGTCCCCAAAATTGGTAGACAGGCATATACAAAAAGTCAGGCCCAACAATCAAAAAAATCCCCTGTATAGAGCTCAGTATGAGAAGCAACCCAAAGAGTGGCATAACAATATGTAATAATAACTATGCATATAAGAGGTAAAAAAAAGCCACAAGGGAGCAACAGGATAGAGAGCCCTAAGGTGTAGTGTATTGGTAGATGCAATGAACTAGTCAAGGTAATGACAGGAAATTCAAGCCAATAGAGCACAAAAAGAATACAGTTGGAATGAACAATACAAGTCACCATGTAGGGTGGTCAGATATTCAGGCCAAAGCGTCAAGGATATCCATGATAGGAGAATAAAGTCCCGGGACCAGGGGGATGTGGGAGACACCACGTGTACCGCCGCTAATGCAGCTTCGTTAGGGGAAGTGTGCACGGTGTGGGTTGGTAAGTAGTTGTATAAGAAGGTAAAAAGGCATAATAGTATAAAGGTGTGTATCCAGGCGTGGGCGTATGCAATTAGATCAGCTGATGATGGGCCTCCGGCCTGGACCGGCGATTGCGTGCAAGATTGAAATTTCCGAAAATGGCTGCGGCAGCGTGGAGGAGAGGACAACTGATGTTTAACATGCACGCCAAGTTGGCGCATGTGCCGAGGAGTGATCCAGGTTAGAGCACATAGATTGGAAAGTGCCGGAGGTGGCCGCAGCAGCATAAGGTGAAATAACAGGTGCAAACGAACCGGATGAGGCCAGAGAGCACAAACAGCCCATAGAATGTCAGAGCTGTTTGGAATATGTTAAATGGAATAGAAGAGAAAGGAGTTCCAGAATAAGCTTAGAGCCCCAGACAATGAGAGATATGTTGTACTTAGAGAAGCAGAACAATTTCCATGTACTGTATGTGTCTAGCCATGGACAAATACAAATGCAAGTATGTAGGAAATATGGGTAGTGGTTGTAAATTGTGCTCTAGGCAGAAATGTTATATTGTCATGGCAGAAACCCCAAACAGAGAAATAAAATGAAAAGGGCGGAATAATGCCGGATAACCATTGTAGGTTTTTATTATATCTACCAAGATATCAGAAAAAGGTAAACATCCCATCATAACAGAACAAAAAGACAGACGCCTATATATGGGCCACACCAAAAACAATAGTTTACATAGAATAAGTGCCATATAGATGGCATGTATGGAGATTCCAACCAATGAAGGCATGATGACAAAAGATAAAGGTAGAAACACGTCCGTTCAGTTCCAATTATGAATGGAGAAACGGCAGAGTACCAGGGTACGGGTCCAGTGAAGCCGGAGGCCGTTGGTGGTTAGAAGGAGAAGAGTCCATAACACATGAAGGTAACTCATGAAGTATGTCCGGAATCAAATCCATAAGACATAAGCGATGATGCAGTGGACAACATATCCGGTGTGAGGGAAACCCATTGGTCCGGTCCTCCAAGATGTCAGATAAATATAGGCCAATAAATGATGATTGTAATAGTCATATCTAAAAGTCCAAGGCAAAAAGAAGCTGCAGATATCCAGATGAAGAAGAGTCTAGGGTACGGGACCAGAGGGATAGGGAGAAAGCAACCGGAATGTATATCGCAGATAAATGTCATCCCAGGAAGCTGGTAAAGAGGAGCTCCTCGTTGAGACCTGAAGAGGCAACGCTCTGCAGGTTGAATATCCACTGCACCTGTGTTTGGAGTAGACTCTTAGGCTAGTTTCACTCCAGAGTTTGACCGACCTGCACCTATGGGCGCTTGACACTGCATGCGACCTGCGCACTCTATCTTTAGCATTGGGTTCGCAGGTCGTGCGCAGGTATGCGTTTGCCGGCGCAAGCGTCCTTTTGATGGTGCGCCGACCTGCGCCCAATGCACCGTATTGCATTTTGGTGCGCTCGGTGCACCGTCAAAAGGATGCATGCGCCGGCAAACGCATACCTGCGTATGGCCTGTGAACCCAATGCTAAAGATAGGGTGCGCAGGTCGCATGCAGCGTCATGTGCCCATAGGCGGAGCGAGCGGGAGGAGGCACGGCCGGGGCGGAGCTTAGCGGCAGCCGTACGCTGACCGACACAGGTCTTTCAGACGCTGGTGTGAAACTAGCCTTATGGAGATTGCCGCCTCTTCTATTGCCTGAAATCTTCTGTAAGCCGAAGAAATGGGTATTAACAGAGGTGCCTCCATGTTCTGACAAAAAATGGGAGGTCACGGGAGTCAGTGTCTTACCCTTTCTGGAGTCAGAGGCTGCCAGATGGATGGTAGGTAGATGTTTCTGTGTTCTCTTCCTCAACACCTGGGAGGTCTGGCATGGACAAATGATTGCGTAAATAACATTGGTAGATTTACAGTTGATATGTCAGTGGGTATGTTTTGGAGTCAAAAGGGTTAATGAACAGATTCCTAGTGACGGGCATAAAGGGGCAAATGCTGCAGTCCCCACATAGGAAGGACCCCCTGAGACGTAAACCACGATAAAGTATTATGGTAGACCCTACGAAATGGCTCCTGGTTAAAATGTCCCGTAAATTGGGTGCCCTTCTAGCCGTTAACAACGGTTGCGGACTGACAAGCGATGACGTTTGGGCATCCATGGTGAGAATGTCCCAGTGATTTTTATTAATGCCTCTCACCTGGTTCCAATGGTTGTAGTAGTTGGTGATGAATCAGATCATCATAGCCTGTTGACGATGGTTAGGAGTAAGTAAGCATTCTTGATTAAGTCCCTTGGCCCGGCCCTTTGATATGCTGATGAGATTATCTTCTTCTGGTATCCCCGTGTTGGAATCTTTCTGTTAGAATGCTGGACTGTTGTATAAAGTCTTTGTCCAAGGTACAGTTGTGTTGAGTCCTTAAAAATTGGCCAACTGGGATGCCCCTCTTGGGGTGTCTGTGTGCGGGGGGTGAAAACTGTCAAACTTGAGAAGGCTATTAGTGGCCGTGGGCTTTCGGTAGAAGTCGGTGATAAGGCCATTTTTCCAAACAGTGATCTTCAAGTCCAGGAATGTAACTGAGGTAGGGCAGAGAGAGTGGGTTAGAAGTATGTTGAAGCAATTGTTGTTAAGTTCCTGTAAGAATTGGAGACATTAATTTTCCGTTCCCTTCCAGACGAAGAACACATCGTCAATAAAACGACACCAATGTTGGACATGTTCTTTCAAAGATTGGGAACGGTAGACTACCGTATCCTCCCATCAGCCTAAAAAGATGTTGGCATAGGCTGGTGCACACTGAGCCTCCATGGCAAAACTGAACACCTGGCGGAAGAATGACCAATCAAATAAGAAATAATTGTGATGTAAAATGAAATCGAGAAGATCAATCAAAAAAGAATCGTGTAGGCGGTCCGGGTTGTTTTTTCTGTCCAGAAAGTATGCCACTGCATGAACGCCGTCCCTGTGATCAGTGTTGGAGTATAGGGACTCAAAATCGCATGTGACCAACAACACCTGATCTGTGGTCACAATATCCTGGCAGGTTTGAATAAAATGGGAGGAGTCCCTAATGTAGGACGGCAGAGATGAAGCAAGCAGTTATAGGAAAATGTCAACATAAATGTTGGCCTTCTCACAAAGCCTCCCTATACTGGAAACTATGGAGCGGCCACGGGGTGTGACTAGACTTTTGTGAACCTTAGGGAGTAAGTAAAAGGTTCGTATAACTGGAGAGTCCACCCAAATAAATTAATACTCCCACTAATGACTGCATGGCTGAGTGCATGACATAACAGGGTGTGTAGTTTGTCAGTGAAGATGGAAGTGGGGTCAGACGGTAACTTGGCATAGAATTTCCTTTTGCTTAGTTGTTTTTGTGCCTCCTCCACGTACTTTCGAACCTGTCATAATACCACATTCCCCCCTTTATCGGCTTCCTTAATCACAAAATCCCTGTTATTTTTGAGGAAAGTCAATGCTTCGATTTCACAGTGGGTGAGATTACGCAAGCCCCCAGAATTAGGAGAAGATAAATGTCTCTTTTGACTAGCTCAAAGAAAATTTTAATGGTGGGAGCAAGTGAGAATGAAGGGAGAAGCCTTGGATTTATTCCTGTGTGGGAATATAGCCCTACCTGATTCGGTTTCATTTTCCTGTAACAGGTCAAGTAGATCCTGGAATACTTGTCTCTCATCCTCATCAGTCAAGGCACGTATCATATCCGGTTTATGATGCATTACCTCCAAACAAAGAAAAGGAAGCTTTACTACCATAAAATATAAAATTTTATTGAAAGATATTTAAAATAGTGAACATTTAAAATGTATGTAAACGTATACATATACATGGGGACAGCTAATGCAACAAGATATGCAAAAAGAGCCTAAATAGAGTATAGGGATACAAATAAATGGATGCAAAAGGGTTTCATAGCTAATTAATGCTGCCTAAGGAACGGTGTACACACCTGCAATATAGTGCAGCAATGCAATTATTCCCATGAAAAAACAAGCCCCAATTCATACCCCATATATAAATCCAGCATAAAATTCCAATATAGATGGCGCATTGGTTATATATGGCCTAAGAAAAGTGCATACGAGGCTAGGCAATTACTTTATATGTGAATCTATGATGCATTACCTGTAAGATTAATTTCCAACAGAAAAGGTAAAGATCTTTGACAAGGTCAAATTTATGCAATTCTTTGATAGGAGCAAAGGTCAAATCCTTTAGCAGAACAGAAATTTCAGTGGGGGAAAGAGAATAACTAGAAAGATTAATAATCTGAGGAGAAGCAGTGGTTACCTGTGTATTAGAATTCTGGTCGTCAATCCGGGAGAAATCATTTACCTGTGTCGAGTCCTGTAGGTCTGGCGAAATGGGGATCTCGGACCCTTGAAGACATTTGTATGTTTTCTGAGCATTCTTACACCTGTCTGTTATGATTTGGTAGCTGAGGAGAGCAGGCAAAACCGGCAGTACACCAGAGAGGTTGGAATCTACTGGATTGCAGTACCCTGACTAACCACCACAACTAAAGGCAGCCGTGGAGCATACCTACGTTGGTCCTAGACGCCTCGTCACAGCCTGAGAGGCTAACTACACCTAAAGATAGAAAGAGGAAAGCTATCTGCCCCGGAGCAGATCCCCAAAGAACATAGGAAGCCCCCAAACATGTAATGGCGGTTAGACAAGAGGAAATACAGACACAGACAGAAAATAGTATGAGCAAACGTTGGGGCCCAAACTTCCTAGAAAGAAAAGGATAGGAAGGACACTTACTGCAATCCAAAAAAACCCTAAAAAAATACCAACTCTACTAATTGCAAAAACACCTGAGATCACACGACCTCTACCACCTAAATTAGTTCTCTGGTGTAACAAAACTAAGCCGCAGCCACTGAAAAAACTGGAAAAGGCAAATGAACAAATAACAGTGGCTCAGATAAACTGAGAGGAGCACAAGCCCCCGGAGGGGACCTGGCTGACCTCCACAGAAGTGCAGGAAAAAATGCAAAAAGCAAGCACAAAAATAAAAGCAGAAAATATCTTATCTGTTAGCAGAAGATGCAGGCACGAAACAGCAAGCGTCCAAGTGAACCAGGAACCAAAGTTGAGACAAGAACAATTGATCACCGGCAACCATGATGGGAGGGAACCTCCCTTATATAAGACCAGTCTGTAACTCCTGATTGCCAATCTTCACAATCTTCATTGAATGGTTCAGTACTGTTTTTAACCACCAGAGGGAGCTTCTGCTCAGAATTAATTTCTAACACATTCACAACACCTGTCCCCGCGTCGTGTCCTGTGTCGAGATTGCTTCCCCCTGAAGATAAAAAAAAAAATCACTGGAGCTAGTGGCTCCAGTGGGAGGGTCCACAGGTGGATGGGCTTGTGCGGTGGCTGCATGGCTCATATGGTGTGAGTTCCCAAAATGTTTCCATTTGAAAACCGTTTGGTTCTCAAAATCAAATCGATCCCTGTGAATTTTTTTACGTTTCGTTGTAATGATGTCAGCTTCAAATTTATTCAAAGTATCCTTCATATTTTGTTTGAAGGAAGTGACTTGAGTAATGTCAAAGGTCATAAGTTTAGGAAGCGAGGAGCTCCTTGTGTTCAAATAGCATGGAAATGTATCATTGTCTTCTATTTTAAATATTTTTATTTCATCTGCGCAGTTGGTTATCAGTAAAGTATTTTTGTAATTTTTCCACATATAGATGTTCACAAATTTATGCATTGGCCTTTTGTCCTAGGTATCCATAGTTATGACCACTTATATAGTGACAGTTAGTTGTAAAAGTGGATACCTAAGCTACTATAATGCCTGCACATGGGGTAAACAACATAGCTAATCAGAATAAGTATACACCATTTGTAATTGGAGGTATTTGCTTGTATTATTATTATATTTACTACATATTAGGAGAGGATCTTGGAGATGGGAATACCCCTTTAAGGCTTTATTTACATGTCTTATAATCATCTGTTAGGACAGATCCAGCAGCAATCCGTTGTCAAAAAAGTTGCAGACACAACTTTTTTTGTCCGTTTTTTTTTTTTTTAAACTGATCTTTGCTGCATCCGTTTTTTAACACTGAAATCTATGGACAATGGATCCATTAAATAGTTATCAGTTTTTCTTTCATTTGAATAGGATCCATTTTTTAATTGCTGGATCCATTTCAGATGGAAGAAAACTGATGGCTATTTAACAGATCCAACTTCAATGTTAAAAATTAAAAAAAAACGATCCCACTGAAATCATTTTTTTTTAAGAAACAAAGAAGTTGTGTCTGCATTATCTTTTTGCCAGTGGATTGCTGCTGGATCCATTCTAACGGATTACTCGATATGTGAACATGTCCTAAGGGATTAGACAGAAGTGTTTAGCGCTATCTCCTATCTTTGCTGTTAGATGCAGATGTTGGCTGCATTAGGGGGAAGGAATGACCGCTGCTATGTGCCTTTTAGGAGCTGCTTAAATCAGCATTGACCGTGTGCAGGGGCACTGTATATTGACAAGGAGAATGCTAACCTACACTTGTCATTGTATTTATAGATTTACTGGAGGAATAACAGAGGGAATTACACAAAGCTCGGAATTAGGGCAACATGGTATCCTGGGGGACAGTGATTATGATGTCTGTAAAGTGTTGTGGAAATAATTAGTAGAATAAAGAAATTTAATGACGGAGTCTAACAAAATAGGGGTCTTGAATGCTTGTGGTTCATCACTATCATGAAAGTTGGGGTCCTGTGTCTCGCATTTGAATAGAGCACTGCTGCACCTGTGCGGCCCCTTTATTCTCTGTCTATTGGACTGATGAAGCTATTGCAGTCCAGCAGAAGCATGTCGGGTCGCAGCTGTCGGTCATAGCCAGAGACCCTGTGGAAAAGACAGTTTCGTTTTATTACAGCTTCTGTCTTCCCTGTTGCCTTCAATAAGCGCTTTGCAGCGAACTGAAGAATATGTATTGCTGATGCTTTTTTAGGACCTGGCATCACAAGATTTTCGGGTGTCTGCAAGCATAGTAGACCTACAAGGTCCTAAGAGATCCAATTCTGCTTTGCTAATGGAGCCTGGCAAAGTAAGTGGCTGTCTTCCCCTGTAACTGGTAAAAAATGAACCATAAAAACAAAATGTTCACCAGAGATCTTTTAAGATCTTTTGAGGGACAAACTATGTGAAAAATAACAACACTTATAAAACATTTTCAAAAAACAAAATGTAAAAATATGGAAAAATTCATTTTTTTTTACCATTAAATACATTTTGTTACATTCAATAAACGGATTAGAAATCCATTTGACCTGGATAATCAATTCATTACTTGGTGTGAAACAGTAAAAAAAAATACTAAAATTTCCCTTTTTTATGTATATAGTTGCATAAATTTACAAAAATTACTAACTAAAAAAAGTATTACATCTGGTCTTGCATAAAACAAAGCCTTGTACTGCCACATCAGTTAACAAATGAAAAAAGAAAATGATGGATGCTGGAAAGAGGTGAGAGGAAAAAAATGCCTGGACATTAAGAGGTTAATTTATGTATAATTTTGAAGTGGGATATTATTTGTATAGTTTTATTGATTTTTAGGAGTAAAACATGCATAACCGCCAGTAGCCAGATTAATCCCACTCCATTCCCAGATGAACGGACGCTACCAGCGTTTTACCTTCATTGCCAGTCTTCATTTTCCGGCGGCATAATCCCATTGATTGATTACCTACCGTCTCCAGAGTTAAATTAGTATTATTAACTTCTATTTATAAAGTTGCCATTTCTGTGCTCGGCGCAGCTGGCATGTAAATCCTGCAAACCCGAACATTTCTTCCCACATCTATAAATACTGATTTTTCCTTGGCCGCTGCAGGGACAAAAACTTGGAAGCTTTTCTCTCTTGTGCCTCTTCTTATGTTGGATGTCTCTTTTCTGTTTATCTGACTGTTAGCAGCAGTGTATATGGGGCTTCTTACACTCAGATGGTTGGGATGCCAATAACTAATACAATAAATGTTTAGATACTGGTGGGGCATACTAGTTGCCAGATAGTCAGCTAGTTAGGATTATTGGAAGTCATAGAAAGGAATCTATAGCTCGTTATTTGTAAGAGTAGGGATTCATCAGAAATTAAGTATAAAATATTGACAATCTGTTACTTTATGTAATGTCTTGGCGCATGTAGTAGAGATCATCTTACAACACATCTGTGGACAATCGGCGGATGGTGAAGAACTTAATAAAACTACGTTATAGCATTGGGATACTTACTGGTTACAGTGGAGCTTTTCTGACCTCCCATTCTACATCCATAGACATTACCATGGAGTTTGGCCCTTCTGCAGATATAACGGTTCCCAATCTTCTGGGATGATATTGTATAAGATTTTAGAGGCATCTATGGGAATTTTTGCCCCCTTCATCCAGAAGAGCATTTGTGAGGTCAGACACTAATGTTGGGGAGAGGCCGTGCTCTCACAATATCTGTTCGTTCCGCTTCTCAATAATCTCACTCACAGGTGATGGGGATTATTTAGGAGGGAAGAAATGTCATGAACGAACTTGTTACACCGGTGGCCCCTAATAGAGGACCACACTGGTATCGAGGAGCTCTGCCCCAAAAGCCATTCTGCTATACACCAAGAGCAATGGGGCTGGATGAAAAATGTGAATCCAGAAAGTAAGGGCTCATTCTCACATGCGAGAAACTCGCACGATTCTCTTTCATGAACACCTGGCACTGCTGCTGGCACTCAGACTGGAGCGTGCGGCTGCATAGAAATACATGCAGCTGCACACTCCGGTCCGAGTACCGGCGGCAGTGTCAGATTTTCATGCGAGAGACTCGCACGAGAATCGTGCGAGTTTCTCGCATGTGAGCATGAGCCCTAAGACACATGTTTCTCCATATGGTATATACGGTATGTGATTAGAGTGGAGAAGTAACATTCATGCCAAAAACCCCATACGATGTTGTTCATATGTTCAAACATGCTAATTTCCCAAGATTTCCTCTTCCTGCGACAATTTTTAGATTCCCATAATATAAGCCTATCTTGTCCTCTGTGCATGAAATTACACCACAATTTTTTTTTTCTTTTGTTAAAATATCTTTATTTAGTTCCAAAAAGTATTAATTTCCGTGCAAACATGCATGACAAAATGTGGCAAACCGCTCGTTTTTGCTGCTAAGAGAAGCAGAAACCTTAGGGTATGTTTCCACGGTAAGGAAACGCTGCGTGTTTGACGCTGTGTACTGGCGCAGCGTCAAACACGCAGCGTCCAGATGTTACAGCATAGTGGAGGGGATTTCATGAAATCCCATCCTCACTATGGGTTAAAACACGCAGGCGGCAGACCTACGTAAACGGACATGCGGCACGTCTTTTCAGATCGCAGCATGTCCTTTTCCCTTGTGGGTACGCTCCGTTGCCGCAAGGTAAATAACACAGGCCTATGTAGCGCTGCGGTGATTCCGGATGTGTTCAGTGAACACATCCGGATTCACTGCGCGTTCAGAAGGGGCGGGGCTTTGGGCGAAGCGGGGTTTCCGCTCCGTCCAAAGCGCTGTGATTCTGGACCCTGGAACCATAAGATGGAGGCTGACTTAGCTTTGGGAGTGGGCAGTCATCCACCCCCTTCAGAGACAGAACTGATGAAATGCCAGCACAGGAATCATTGTCCTGTGTTGGACACAACACACAGAAAAGGACCAAACAAGACTCAAGATCGGGGCATATTTCAGACTGATGTGACACCCTTCAGATCCACCGTCTTTTACGTTGTTGCTGTGGCTTATTCATTTTTCTTCTGTGACGCTGATAGGCTCATATTACTTGCAGTAATCTTTGCTTTACTTTCAATATTTGTTACTTTGACCAGCTGTTGTTTAATTTTTCCATCACCAACTGGATTAATAAATTCCATTTCCACCAAAAACACCCACAGATAAGGGGGTTTCACTGAGATGATGACTTGTCCGTGAGCCTAGTGCAGAAGATGTCGCTTGTCTCCTGAGATCTGAAGTTCACGTTGTTCCGATAGAAAGTGACAAGGCCGAGCAGAGAGTTACTGACAGAACAATAATCCTTCTGACGCCAGCGACTAATGCTCTGTGTGACACCCCAGTTTATGAGCTGAATGTGACGGGATCGTTCCAGTAACCCCCATGAAGCGAATGGTTTAGCAGACTGATATTTTTACATCGAACCTTCCAGATTTAGGCTGAAGCACAGAGAATGGGGGATTATATTTGCAATGAATCCAGGATTTAGTTGGATATTTTACAATTTTAGCAATATTCAGATTTGGCCATTCCTTTACTATGTCCAAAGTAAATCCCAACGCTCATTTTGCAGCTTAGGATGTTGGCATAGTGGTTCACAGCAATTGTAAAATACTGTTCTATTTTTTTTTTAGACTGGATGTTGGTGCTGTTTTATTTGTGCTTTTCTAGACGGTATTACCCACTTTACATGTTCGTTTTTGGACCATCACTTTTCTCCATCACCCGCAGTCAATTTCAGATTGTATGGTTAGCTGAATGTGGTTTTAGTGCTTTTATTGCTTTTGTTGTTACTACATTACTCAACACCATGAGGGAGATGTCGTTTAGTTATGGAAATCATAGTATGGATAGACATATTACTGATCTGCATATGATAAAAAAACGGAAAAAACATTTTTAAAACATCTGGGTTTATTCAGTCTGGAGTATGAGCGTGATGTGTAGAAATCCCCGAACTTACAACCCCGTTTGCTGTCAGTGAGGTTATTAATTGTTGAAGAAAGTCCTGCTGTGCTGAATGCTGGCAGCTCCCGCAATTGCCGATCAGTGTCGTCCCAGATGTGCTCGATAGGAGACAAGTTCAGAGACGCTGCAGGCATTGAAGCACTTTTAGGCCACTAAGGCTGCTCACAGCACTAGTAACATGCCACCTGGTGTTGTCGTGTACAAAAGACTGCTCCTGAGGCACTGGAGAAATGTCCATACCACTGATTCCACCACCAAATCAATGTAACACTGAACTAGTAGTGACCTGGAATTAAGATAAGGATCCAGCTTCCGCACATCATGCCACCAAGCGCCATAATCCCGGGAGTAGGACCGTTGTGATGTTCCCTCATTTAGGCCTCTTCATGGAGTCACCTATGTGGTCTCCAAACCAATATCCGGCTATCATTGTATTTGAGACAAAAGCAGGACTCCTTGCAGAACAGGACAGACCTCCATTTCAGCCTTCATCTTTGCTCTGCTCAGCACCATGACAAGCTTTGAGAGCGGTAGCATGAGGTGAATGCAGCTGTGGCTGGATGGCTAGCTCGTAGCCTAATGTCATGCACGCGCCTTCTGATGGTTTGTGTAGACGCTGTTTGATGCCGTAGGCTTGGTATGTGATGTACAATTTCACTTGCAGTACAGAATAGATCACTACATGCCATTCGTCTAATGTGACGATCCAATCCTGCAGAGGTTCTCCTCTGTGCACCTTTTGCTGTCATTCCAGTTAGTCATTGTTCTCCCAACAACGCAACTTTGAACAGTGCTGACATATCGGCATACGCCCGTAGCGATCTGCCAGAGTTACAAATCAAGGGTTTTCAGTTCAAGGATTCTGTCCCTATCACAAGTAGTGATAACTGGCACGTCGATGAACAATGGGTAGCGCACAATCATCTAACACTTGATGTGATTTTTGTGGCTTCATGTGTCTAAAAACAATTTTCTTACAATCTGGCCTTTATGCCCATCTCACGTGCCACAGATTAGAGCTGGGTGCTTGACGATTTGATCATTTGCAGCTCTTAACGACACCTGCTACTACCTCCATGAAGGATGATTTGTAAGCTGACATAAAAGTCATTGTTCTCTGTAATGTATCATCCTTTGTAAGCAAGACATCATCTTATACAATAGATCAATGCTCACAGGATAACATATTAACCATCATTCTGTGTGCTTGGAAATGCGGTTTTGCTGTCTAAACAGGCTATAAAACCACCACCGAGTGGCTTTCATGGAGCTGATCGGCATTGGTTTAGTGGCTGCCATGATGTATTGTAAACCTAGTCTAGGGCTGCTCTTCTGTAAAATATTGATGAAATCCTCTTCCAGGAGTTAACATTTGCATCAGTATCTATATCATGCCTGGATGCTATTGTGTTAATCATGTGCCCTCTGTAGTACGCTTACAAAGTTATTTTCAGAGCTCCCTTAAAAAAGCATTGAGAGAGCCTTGCACGCATGCCATCTCTGCGTACCATGAAGGGGAAGTACTGAGATGCGCATCTTTCATACACCTTTAAAGGTAATATGGGAGGCAATCAAACCTACTAATATGGGCATATCGGATATAGATTGCTGAAAAAAGTCATAGCTGTATGCCTTATCTTTTATCACTTTATGTAAATGAGTTCTTCTAGGTTATGGGGTACGCTGCACGGAAGGTAACGCTGCCTCCTCACTTCATTATCCTATCGGTCTCCTCCCACATCGTCACTCTGTCCCTATAAGGTCAGGTGCATGTTCGGAAATCCCACGCCTGAGCATTCTGACTGCCGCCGCTCCTCTTCAGTGTTGCTGCCGTCTATGGTCATTGGCCTCACGTAGCTTCTGCAGATGTGCCAATGAGTCACAGATACTTTATTTCCTGGTGATCTCCAGAGCACAGAAATGGTGCACTTCCAACTTCTTCCTCCCTCTCTGCAGAGTAAGAATGCCATTTGTGATGCACCAGTTTAATAATATCACTGGGCAAAAATACCAGTGAGTCTCTGGCGCCTGCGCATTGGTGAACCTTCATCAGTGGTCCTAAAACTGACTGCTCCTTCACCATGAGCTTCTCTGGTTCCATCACCCGTCTGACATCAGAGCATCCTAAGTGCAAATCTTGTGTTATATTGTCTGTTTGTCTCATCATCACTTTACTAACATTTTTTTTGTGTTTTTCCCATAGAGACGTATCCTAGATGGAAGTTTGGGCTTTGCGGCAGGGGTGAGTAATTTCATATCTGTCCTAGTGTGCTCTTTTCATGACTCCCCCCTCCCATTCCCTCCCACCCATAGTAAAGAAAAAAAATAAGAAAATCGTTACTTGATGAAGCCTTGGGCTTCTTTCTGTCTCGGACATGTAGCAGAACAGTCCATCCTTTTGTATTCAGGCTTTCTCTGCGGGCGCCCCACTTAGCACACACGTGTAACCATTGTTCTGTCATTTTATATGATCTCCGCTGTCATTGAGCTGCTGTTACTGGAGAATAGGAAGGCATGATACATCGCTGAGGTTTTGTGAACGGGGCGTAAGAGATCGAGATATTCTGTGGCATCTTTTCACTCAGATTTCGCAGATTCTTTTGATTACTTCATTGCCCATTGTGAATTACTGAATGAAGAACATAAAGTCCTTTTTATACTGAATTTGGAAACAAATCGATCAACTCTAGTCAGTTGCGGTTGTCTGAATGGCAATATGGGGCACTGTCACAATATTTTTCTTTTACAAGTCAGTTGATTTTTGTCTTTCTTTTATTCCCTTCAATTATGTACAGGGAAACACACACTTTTTGCCTTTCCTAGCTTTTCGCAATCTATAAGTGTAGGTTAGAAGGCATTAAAGTCGTTATCTAATTTTTTTTTCTTCAGGAGCGATCGTCAAGATTAACAGTAGCATAATTGTTCTGAAATGTGCACTCCTATTCTTCAGACTGAGTTTCTGCAGCATCGGAGGAGTATATGTGCAATGAAGCCGACTGGATCCAGTGATCTGGCCGGGTTCAGAGCTGAGCTTACAAGCTGTGTAGCCTACTGATTGCCAAGTGTGCTCTCCTTCCTAGGAAACAGGCCACCTTTTTACTAGACTTTATAGGTGACCATAGGCAACATGTGGTAAACTATAAAATTAAAAATCACTTTTATTCTTGAGAAAAGAGTGCATTTTTAATAAGATGAAAATTGAAAAGTTGCTTTTTGCAATTTTAACCGTTTAGGAAAAGTGGACCACCTGGTTTAAATGCCTGCCTTCACTGAAGTTTTAGTTTGTCATTGATTGTTTTCTTTTCTAACTTGGCAATTGGTTATAATTGAAAACCTCTTGTTAAGAACACGCAACCATGCAACTTGCTTGTTATTCTAAAGAATGGACAGATTTTTAATTCTATTTTGTACTGCTCATTGCGTATGTTAGAGTCCAATTCTGCAGTCTAGTAGAGGTGGCTATTCTCCTGGACATGGACCACAAGCGCACATACAAGCTCTTTGCAATAGATTTTGTAAGCTGTCCGGATCGCTGGAGTCCCCCTGCACTTCTCCAATGCCGCAGAGGCAAATCCTTTTTTTATATTGTATCTACCTTGTATATAAAGGGGTTTTCTGACTCGATCCAAGGGGAATAATTGTGCTAAATAATGAAAGAACCAGTACTTGCTTGGTAAATCTTTCACCATTTTTTGGTCACTGGTTTGTTCTGCAATATGACGTTCCCAACTACCTACTTCTCTCCCCGAAACCAATCATTGGCATCAATGTAGCTTTGGACATCCACACCTAAGACTGTTAATAAAGATCGGTTCTGATGGCAACGGCGTGTCCGATTCCCCCATGTGTCTACCACCTCCTCGAGGCTTCCCCACTGAAGCTAGTGTAAGGAAGAAGACTGGGCTGCGGGTACCTTTCCTATGCCGGGTCCGGAACTTTCGGGGCTGTCTCCTCTGTTGTCCGGGGGAAAGAATAAAAGACGGACAGATCTCTTTTCCCGGAAGCAGGGGACGGGGCTAAGCTGCAGCGCATGCGGAAACTCAGTCTTGGCGCGAACAGGCAGCAAGCGGCAGGTGAAGCAGTGTGCTCCGTTTCCTGAGCACCGGTGCTGCGAAGGGCCTTGTGCACCGGCACCTGCTGCCACTGGGGAGATCGTTGAGAAGAGAGGTGCTGTGCGCTCCAGTACTGTGAGCGCAGCGGGTGTACAGAGTAGAGGAGGCCAGGTACCGGAGAAATACCTGCGGCCCTCTTTGCCAGTGAACCGCGGCAAGTGCACCCAGGACCTGAGAGACGCTGTAGCCCTCTTTACTTTGGCCACAGCAATTCATAGACTAGGAGCTCAGCTGAAAGTACTAGACACTGACCGCTTCCGCCAGAAGACGGACTGCTGTGTGAAGGATTCACTTCTGGACATCATTACAGCCATGACTGACGCTGCAACTCCCTCTGGGATCATCTGCTGTGGAGGAGCACTAAGGACACTATAAGTTATTTCTAGAAAAGACTGTTCTCATTCTGCACTTTTTGTTCTTCATATTTTCCTTTTAACCATTTGTCTCCCTGCGAGGAGTTAATCCCTTGTTCAATTAAACTGTTTAATTGGTTAACCCTTGCTCTGCCTTCTGCTTGTTACTGCATTCCGCAACCTGCTTACACTAGTGACTAGCTGCAGTCATCTCAGAAGGAAAGACGGTCACTGTTGGCCCCACTACAGTTATCCACACCAATTTAGTTTATCAGAATACTTTCTATTTAAAAAAAAAGTTCCAGTTTATTATGTGTGACTTAAAGCAGGGAAAAGTAAAGGTATGGCAGCATTTTATGTTTTCCTCTTGCATTGCCATCTGAGAGCAGCATTGATTTTTTTTTTGTCTGACGAACTATAAAGCTTCTAGATTTCCCAGCAGAACCTGACATTTTTGGTTGTTATGCGAAAAGAATAAATCACCAACTAATTTGAGCGTCAGCTTGTAAGAAAATCGAGCCTTAATTGTTGTGCCATTAGTAAAAGTGCTAGTCGAACGCATTTAGTCTTATCATTGTCACAAAGTCACTTTGCATCCCAGTCAGTTACTTTGCTGTCATTTGGTCACTTTGCTCCGATGCGGCGGCAGTGACCTTTTAAAATTTGCATATTCATTCCTGTTGATGGTTTTTACAGTGAACTGTCATCTTTTGTTTCATACTTTTACACCACTATTTTTATGAATTAAAACCTACCGGTACTAATTTGAAATTTCTGCAAAAGAGAACTCAAATATTTACTAGGCAAAATCGATTAAGCCACTGGGGTTGGGGCAGCAACTAATCATACATTGAGGCCCCAACATAAGTATAGGGCTTTCTGTACATTTCCATACTCACGTACCTGCTTGCTATAAAATAAACTTGCTCCGACTCCTAAAATATATAATAATTTGCAATATGTGCTGTAAATTTTTTCATAATTGGGAAAGTTATGAAATGTCCTATAAATGTCTGTTCTATTACTGATCTAAGGATCTTTTAGTTAAGATGAATCTGTGCTGCACTTTATGTACATTTTCAGTATTGAGGCAGTGCTGTGGAGTTGGAAATCAGGAAAATTGAGGAGTTCGAGTCATTGGTTTGGCTAACCGACTCCACATCCCTGCTTGCAAGTATCGTACACTCGTCAAATTCACTAGTGTAGAAGTACAATATGTGCTGATTGTCAGTGCGTCCCAGTGGGGCAATGCGGAAGTGAGTTGGTCCAAAACAAAACCTTTCACGAAATACCTTGGAAAAACTGATTTTAACATTATCTTTAGGACAAATATGAGATTGACTGTGTCTAGTACTACAACTCAGTCATATTTACCTGAACTGTAGAACCAGGAACAGCCACCCAAATAGTTGATTATTTCGCTGTGCTTGTAAGAGGTCACAGGTCTGTACAGATCTTGGGGGAGTTTAGACCCCCACCAATATTGAGATGCAATGTAGCAGTGGATGGAGAGGCTCATTGCTCCATTCACACAGTGGGATTTGAGCCCCTGGTTTTCACCATCACTCAGGTATGGTATAGCAATAAACAAGCATAAGTCCCTTTTAAAGGACTAATTCTTAATTTTCAGATATTTGCTTTGGTCCTAAGTGTATCCATGATTGTTGTATATTTACGTGACATCCACAAATTTATTTACGTTTGGAAATCTATACATTTCTTCCATCTCCTCATCCTGTAGGCGAGACCTTTTCGTATTGATTTGGTCACTTATCTGTTTGTTGACCGTCTCCTGTGCGATACATACCAGTCTCACCAACGTGGAGTGTTTGTGCAGATGGAGAAGGGCTCTACCTTTAGGGTATGTTTCTACGGTCAGTAAAACGCTGCGTACATCCGCAGCATCCAACCCGCAGCGGATAGATGTTACAGCATAGTGGGTGGGATTTTATGAAATCCCATCTCCACTATGCGTGCAGGGACACCCACGGCTTCCCTGTGTAAACGGACATGCGGCTCGTCTTTCCAGACCGCAGCATGTCTATTTATCTTGCAGAGACACTCTGTCTCCACAAGATAAATATCACCGTCCAATGTATAGGATGCGGTGATTCCGCATGGTTCCATGAACACATCCGGAATCACTGGAATTCAAAAGCCGGCAGCGCTTTGGACAGAGCAGACATGCGCTGCGTGCAAAGCGCTGCCGTATCCTGAGCGTGGAAACATACCCTGAGGGTTGTTTTAGCCAAAGATTGGCCCTCCGCCGTTTAAAGGGGATTTTCCATTACTGATCTTTTTATTTATTTATTTTTAAAGTACGGTATATTCTCACCTACCGGACTCCCGCTGCTCTTTGTCTCCCAGCTGCTGATTAGCTGCAGCCATCGGACGCGTGATGCCCCCGCTAGAAGAAGAATAAGCCAGATGACCGGTTGACGATACTAGCAGCAGTGGAGGCCTGGCAGCAAAATGTGTTGTTTTTTTTTTTAATTAATATTATTATAAAAATTGGTCTCAACATTTTATTTTCACTCAAATTCCTTCTTTATGTGCGCACATTCAATTCACTTTCAGGTGGTGTTCACATTTTATTTGCAACCACGCAGCAGGTTATCCATAACTGCTGACGGGTGGTGAGGGCGGATTGTTTATTTTAGCCAAGTAGCACTATATATTTTTTTTGCCTTTTCAACCAATGGAAGAATTGACCTGTTCCCTATAATACTATTACATGCCTGTCTCCATTACCTGTAGCCTCCATGCTTCTGGACTTTAATTTTTTCATCTTGCCCTTTGGATTTGTCACCCTCAAATTTGACCTCTTCTCTGGACCTCTTTCACTGCCTTCACTTACACCTTCTGGATTTGTTTTCTCCTTTTTCTATCCCACGGCTGCTTTCTGAGTACAACGCTGTCACATCCTTCCGCCTGTCGGTCATTATTCTGAAGACCCTGACCCAGGGATTTGGCCAGTCCAAACTTTTGTTGTGGAGGTCCTTGGTGAAGACCAAACTTGACAACTCTTGATAGCAAGCCTCCGATTGGCCTGGCTAATTTTTGCAACTTTTCTGAATCCACTCCCTTTCACAACCATATTCCACCACTCAAAACTGATTTCCTATCTCTAAATTAACAAACCAAACCCTCCTGGAATAGCTGGTTTGTCGAGAGACTTCAAGCAGGTAATTTGCTCGTTCTTCCAAGAGTCCAGGAAGTCTCCCCTTACTCCTTAAGACTCCAATGTGTTTCGAGTAAGTTGGCCAGTATTGTTTTAGACATTGTTACAGCAAAGTAAAACTCTCCTGTTGTGATACTATTCCAATCACGATTGATTTAACATAATAGTATCCCGTCAGGCGAGCAGTAATCCTTCTGTAATTAGAGTGCTACATCTTATTTTACGATTCTCCAGCTTACATAATTAAACAGATCTAAAGCTCTACATAGCGATTATAATCACTTTATACTATTCGCAAGATCTTCAAATTGGCTTTAACCATTTTTTTTTCTTTTTCAATAAATTGGCACAAAGTGTGATATATTATTTAGGTACCATACTGCAGCAGCTTGGAGCTCCATCTGTAAAATTAATTTGTTGGAAATCGTTTCAGAGGCTTAGCGGAAAAAAAAAATAGATCAGATCAATTACACTTTTAAATTTGATAGCATGATGCCAAAGGAAATTCTTTTTTCATTTGTACGTGGTACAATAAGCATCATCATCAGTATGACTTTTATTCCCACAAAACATAAGGAACAATAGCATTGTATTAATCAGTCAATACACAAATAATAACTTTGTCCGCTCATTGTTATTTATGCCAAAAAGTGGAGAACCGTTACCGTACAGCTGGCATCACGTGGTTTTGACCCAAGGTTGGATAATTCAATCAGAAGCTGACCTTTCTTTTCCTTTGTGCTCACTTTTTGGTCAAGCTGTAAGGTTACATTGAAACTTGGGTATGTGGCATCTGGAAGAAAAATTAATTTGCAGAGCTGTAGGCTAAACATTTGGGGTATGTGCCTTATTTGGTCACCAACATTCTTTGTTTAAGGTTCTGTCATGGCTTGCAAAGTCATTATGATGCAATTAGACACGAGGAATCGACTTTTAGGATCCAGGTCAGTACTCTGTGGCCACGGGATGGGAGCCCTTCGAACCTCCTCTTATCTGCTGGCATCCCCAGCTTCGCTTTTGATTAGCTAGATTGCCTCAATATCGTCATTGTGACGTGATGCAAATACTACCTCACAACAGGTCAGCCAATCGAGAATAACTGTGGATGTGGCCGGTAGGAGATAGTTTGCTGGTTTCCCAACTGTCCACCGTGGAATACTGACCAGGCTACTGGACCATCGTCATCCTTTCCAAAGGATCAGTTCTAACATAAATGGACCCTATATATTTTACAGGGTTATTCCCTTCTCAGATATTTGTGGTTAAGCCATATGTGTCTGAAAGATTGTCAATCCCCCTCTATGACTCACTTCTGTTCCAAAAATGCAGCTCTCCGAACAGCCATCTCTTGCTTGCTGCCAACTGAGAGGTGGCCGAGCATATGTGGCTTTCTAAATTGACTTCCATGGAAAATTTACTTGTCTAATTTTGGAACTCCCGTAGAAGTGAGTGACAGACATTTTGTAATGTTCTGGCATATTGCTAGGATGTGATACAATTTTATGATAAACGGTGGTCCTACCTTTTTGGTTCCTACTGATATCAAGAATGTGCCACCTAGTGTTCACAACGTATAGCTATGTGCACGTACACCTAATGTGCTGATGGACACACATGCTTTGTCACCCTCCCAATGAGTCAGGACTCTGCAGAGCAGCCAATAGAAGGAGGTTTCTGACCTGCTTGTCAGGAAAGGAGCAGAGCCTCAACAGTACAGCTGAAATGCTCCCTTCTGTAGGGGCAGGAAGATAGGACTTCGTTGTCAGTGGCCAGAGGGGGAAGGAGACTGATTCTGCCCAGCAGCACAGATTAACATCAATCCCAAGGAAGAAGCACAGAAGAAAAGTTTGTACTAGAGATTCTGTAAATTAATTTAAGAACATTTCGACTTGTGGTATGAAAATAATTCATAGGATTAACCTTTTCATAATTACTGCCTATTATTTGATAGTAAATTGCTTTATGGAACAACCTTTTCCTACAGTTCTGATTAAATAAAAATTATTTCATCATAAACTCTCACCTTAGGTTTCAAAACCAATAATAAGTGGGAATATATTTCATGCTCTCCTATAATTCCTGGTCCACAACAAGCTCCTTTATATTCTGTTTGTAGCTGACTAGGAGTAATAAAAGGCAGTGAAATCTGTAAGTGCAGATGCAGTATGCCCTTTATAGATGCTGCCAAACATCTATTATCCTTTATGTCTATATGGATTTCACAAGAACTCAACTACCTTCTTTTGCTTTCCATCAAGTAAAATATGAATTTTTCATTCATTTTTGGGGGATTTTGCAATAGAAAACAAAAACCTTCTATAAATGTGAAGCATTGATACCTGGGTCTACATAACACATCATATTATTAAAATGCAGGTTCACATTTGAATGTCATTTAACCATTTACTGTCTAATAGGGCAAAACTTCTCTTAATACATCTCTGTTGGATAAACAAGGTCATTAACTGATATATCATAATAATAGGTTATTGTATAATTTTATCACTATCTTCAACCTGCATCAGGCATAGGAATTTTCTCAGCCACACATTAATGCTAAGACTTTGTTTAATTGTATTATTACTTGTAATGTTATATATGTTAATAAAAATATATTGAACTTAAAAGGGAAAAACTACGTGAAAGGGTTATTCCCAGCATTTCACATTACCACCTCTGCATAGGATAGGTGTTAACTTACTGATCTGTGGGATTCCTACTGCTTAGGCCTCTTTCACACTTCAGTCGTGCGACGTCAGTCAAAATCCGCCAAAGTGTGAAAAAAACGGATCCGCTTTTTTTTTTTTGGCGGATCCGTTTTTTTTCCCATTGAGTTTCATTAGTGACAGATTTTGACGGATGGTCGTCAGTTTCATCCGTCATATGACGGATCCGTCATAAATTTGGCGTTCGTCGTATTTTGAAAACGTACACTGCGACGTTTTTGTGTGCTTCGAAACGGCGGACCATGACGGATCCGTTGCGTCCGCCGTTTTGCATAATGGACGCCTATGGGTGGCGGATCCGTCGTCATCCGTTTTTGACAGAATCCGACGACGGATCCGTTTTTTCTATGCAGAAAATGCTGTGAACCCATGCAGGAGTCTCTCCCTCTCTCTCTCTTTCTCTCCATTTCTCGGGTTCAGAAGTTCATAACAGATCCGTCTAAAAACTGATTGCAAATTTACAACGGATCCGTTTTTTTTTCACCCTTTGGCGGATTTTAACTGACGTCGAACAACTGAAGTGTGAAAGAGGCCTTAGAGCCTCACCGATCCCGAGAACAGGCTTCTGAAGTGGCCTGTGTGAATGGAGTGGTGACCCCACATGCACACCTTTGCTTCAGTCATTGTCTGTGGATATTGTAAAGCACTGGTGTACATCACTCTGCTTTCTGTAGCAATCCCTATAGGCAATAAACAAATCTTCATTTCCCCACTGCATAAACATAGATTAAAATTAGTTGTCCCTGCTTTGGACCCCCTTTATGAGCCAAAACGGAGATGCTCTGTAAAAATGACTCCCATTCATGGGTATAATACTTTTACTTTTTAGGTTTTAGAGGTTCCAGGAGCATGGACTGTTCTCTGAAAGGTGTCCTCTCTGAAGAGTCTACCACTTTAACCCCTTAGTGACTGGGCAATTTTTTTTATTTTTTTTTTTAATTTGACGTGTCATTTTATGTAGTAATAACTCTGGAATGCGTCAACATATCCATTGATTTATGGTGTTTACCGATTGGGTTAAATGTTTTTATATTTTAATAGATCGGACTTTTCTGATCACGGCGATACCACATATGTGTATTTTTTACGGTAATTTTTTTTAATCTCTATTTTCAGTGGGGCAAAAGGGAGGTGATTTAAACATTATTTTTTTATTTTTATTTTTTTCACGGTATTTAAAACATATATTTTTTTTACTGTTATTGCTAGCCTTCTTAGGGGATTTGAAGATTTGATTGTCCGATTGCTTGTGCTATACACAGCGATGCCACAGCATCGCTTCTTGTAGCAGAAATCATGGTCTCCTTCAAAGCCCGTCAACAGGCAGGGTTTGGAATGAGCTCGGTAATGACAAGCATAGGAGTCCTCAGCTGACTTCTTGCTGTCATGACAATCCATCGGCGACCCGCGATCACATCACTGGTGCACTGATGGGCGGAGAGAATGACGAACAAGCATGCCAGCACTTTCCAGCGAAAATTGTTAGCAGCAGGTCTTGGCTGTAATACACAGCCATCACCTGCCAGGTATGGGGCAGGCTCGCTGCGTGAGCCCGCTCCATACACCAGCTTCCGATTTGCACCGTACATGTACAACGGATGTCTTGAAGGGGTTAATATTAAAAATAATGATAATAAAAAATTTAAATCTTTAGCTTTAAAAATTATATATTAACATATATTTTTAGTATAATTTGTCACATTGAAACAATAAATACAAATTTTCTTGCACCTCTTCAATGCAAACTTGTGTTTCCATGGTTGCACAATTTTTATTTTATTTTTAGATGGGGTTTTCTTATTTGTCTGGCCATAATATGTTGTGAGCCTGTAGGCCATACTGTACTGAAAAATATCAACAGCACTTCTCATATAAAAAATGGCCGTCTATGGCAGATTTATGCATATGTCTGTATGGTAAAGCAGTGCAACAAATTGTGAATCCTAACATAAGCGTTTATCACTTATCCATAGGATAAATAACGTCTGATCGCTAAGACGAACTGACCTTCACTAAATGACCACCGATCTGTAAATATTTAGCAATCGACTCGTTTAAAACTCTGTTTACACTGGAAGACCTGTAATAGAGCACTTAGTGAGCAAAGGCTGCCATTGCTGTCAGCAGCATGAGTCCTGTTTACACAGGGCGATGCGCTGCCGAGAAAGGTGATTATTAATCCTGCTCCAAATAAGTTTACCCAACGAATGGCTCAGCCGCCGCCATTTTGCTGGGGAAAAAAAAATGTGGCTGCAGCAAAATGGCAGTGGCACTTGTGTAGTAACATCTATCAGAACGCAATAGATGATACGGCGCATGCGCCGCTGGAGCCATTTTGGTGACGTTGATATTTTTTTTACCCTACAATATTTTATGCATAATGCGATACATGCTACTGCGCAGGTGCCACCGGTGGCAGCATTTTGCTTTATGTAATTTATTTTTTTTTCTAACCCCACAATAGTATATGCATTATGGAAAATAGGAGGCAGGTCTATGACGGATCAGTGACCTGTCATAAGCCATACAGATGCATATGTAAGCAGAGCACCACATAAAGGCCCCCCCACACACACACACACAGGCCGCCCCGGAGCGCGAGAATCTCATTAACTGAAAACTGCAAATACAGATTAAACAACAACCACAAGACGGATTTCATCACTCCAGGTATCGGTATAATAGCGCAAACCTGACAGTGTTGGCAGTTTACTGAGCAAAATCCTGCTGACAGGTTCATTTTAATAGCTGGCAACAAAGTAAGCAAGGCCACTAGAGAGGATGGTGGGATTTTGTGGATTTTTTGCAACAGGTTCCTAATCTCTATATTTTTGACAGCCCATTCAGTTTTCTTGCAGCATCACTTCACTTGACTTCTCGCCTCGCAAGCACACCTTTCCTCTGGCTCTTCTGATTTAGATGTAAAATATGGATGAGCACAGGGAACCAGGAGGCCGTGCTAATAATTCAGCTACAGGCCCATAATACAGGGACTTTAGCTCTTCAGGATTTATTGAACTTAGTAGGTTACTAGGATAAATGCAAAAGACTCCGTAATAATAAATTGTTATTATTGATGAGTAACCAGCTCCTAGTGCTATCTGTCTATGAGAAGACTGTAAGGCCGACTTAACAAGTCCATGTTTGAAGCATACAGCACATGGATGCAACATTGCTGTTCATTTAAAAGAAAGACCCTATTGTTATAATTTGTGCATTTGATTGAAATAACACACCTATTTAGCTCAATCAAGCAAAGCTGCAGTATAAAGCATGGTAGAGTTATGGAGAGACAAATTGCCAGTGATAAAGTGAGTAAATATATTTGCCTCATATTTATTTTTTAAATCTCATCAAACGCAAATCAGATTGCAAAATAAGCAAAGGAATTTGCTTTTTTCTAAGCAGTAGCGTGACCCTGTGATGAGAGGGGATGAATCACACATTGCATTAAGCCTCCCATACACATTAGATTGTTCATGTGACAGCTCAACAATCCCATAAACTGGAGCACTTTCTCTGCTGTGCGCTGCTGTGTTCTCTACGAGATAACCGTTGTCAGATTTCTCTAGCGGCTTATCTCTTAGAGAACTAAAGGATCGGTTTCCAAGATCAGACATGCCGGATCCTTAGCTCCTCCGACAATCATCTATCCAGGGCCCCCCCCATATACATTAGATTGTCCTCGAAAACCCATCTGTTATAGATTGGTTTG
>JARQOD010000003.1:71659821-71782501 GCA_033576555.1 Oophaga sylvatica | reverse complement strand
AAAAACGCCGTTTTCTCCTTGGCTTCCTGGGCCATGGGAATCTGCCAGTATCCTTTCGTCAAATCCAGGGTGGTTATGTACCTGGCGGGTCCAAGTCTTTCGATGAGCTCATCAACGCGTGGCATGGGATATGCGTCACACTTGGAGACCTCATTCAGCTTCCTATAATCATTGCAGAATCTCCATTCTCCATCAGGTTTCGGGACCAAAACGACAGGACTCGCCCAACCGCTCTTGGATTCCTCAATGACTCCGAGCTTCAACATACGCTCCACCTCCTTGGAGATTACTTCTCGACGGGCCTCAGGGATTCGATAGGGCTTCACATTCACCCGCACATGTGGCTCTGTCAGAACTTCATGCTCTATGACCTTCGTGCGCCCTGGCAACTCTGAAAACAGGTCCCTGTTCCTCTGGAGCAACTCCCGGCATTGCTGTTTCTGGTCCTTTGATAGGGTCTCTGCTATCGTAACCCCTTCAACGTCACCTTCTGAGTGGCCCAGCAAGCACGGAGTTACAGCTGACTCTCTATCATGCCATGGCTTGAGGAGGTTGACATGGTACACCTGGTTTGGTTTCCGTCTTCCGGGTTGGTGAATCATATAGTTTACTTCACCAAACTTCTCCATCACCTCGTACGGCCCTTGCCATTTGGCCAAGAACTTGCTTTCCACCGTCGGAACTAGCACGAGCACTCGGGTCTCCCGGATTGAACTGTCTCACTCTGGCTGATCGGTTGTAAACCCTGGCCTGGGCTTCTTGTGCCTGGAGGAGGTGTTCCTTCACGATTGGCATCACCTTCGCAATCCTCTGTTGCATCAGGGCCACATGCTCAATAACGCTTCGGTGGGGCGTCACTTCGGCTTCCCAGGTTTCTTTGGCGATATCCAGGAGACCTCGCGGATGTCGGCCATACAGAAGCTCAAACGGTGAGAACCCCGTGGAGGCCTGAGGAACTTCACGGATGGAAAACATCAGGTAGGGTAAGAGACAGTCCCAGTCTCTACCATCCTTTTCTATGGCTTTTCTTAGCATGCTCTTTAGGGTCTTGTTGAATCTCTCCACAAGGCCATCTGACTGAGGATGGTACACCGAGGTCCTCAACTGAGAGATTTGCAGGACCCTGCACAACTCCTTCATCACTTTACTCATGAACAGTGTCCCTTGGTCGGTCAGGATCTCCTTCGGCAAGCCTGTCCGGGAAAACACATGTACCAACTCGCGGGCTATGTTCTTCGCTGAAGAATTCCTCAGGGGAATTGCCTCCGGATAGCGTGTGGCATAGTCCAGGATGACTAATATATACTGATGGCCCCGGGCTGATTTAACTAAGGGACCGACCAAGTCCCTGGAAATTCTCTCAAATGGCACTTCAATAATGGGCAGTGGCACCAGGGGGTTTCGGAAATGAGAGGTAGGGCAGTTAACTGACATATAGGGCAGGACCTGCAATAGTTTACTATCTCCCGGTGACATCCAGGCCAATAGAATCTTTGAATAATCCGTTCCTGTGTTTTGTCTACCCCTAGGTGTCCCCCAAGATGTGTGAATGGGCCATATCCAACACCTTCCGTCTATAGGACCCGGGTACTAGCAACTGCTCCACCAACTCCTCCCTTATCTTCGTGACCCGATACAACAGCTCCCCACTCAGCATAAAGTATGGAAATCTGGTGTCAACCCCCGGTTCCTGTGCAACCCCATCAATGACAGTGACATTGTTGAAGGCTTCCTTCAGAGTTGGGTCCCTGTGTTGGGCAGTCCCAAAATTCTCACTGGCCACCCCTAATTCTGGAATGTCAGATACAGGAGACACTTCTTCCTCATCTCCTACCAGGACACAAAAAGGAAACCTGTCTTCCTCTGGGTATGGTGCTACCTGATTAGGGCTTACTGGTTCCCTATTCTGGCTAGTGACCTCAGCAGACTTTCCCCACAGATCCCAGAATAAACAAAAATCCCGGCCTATAATTATAGGGTGCAACAAGTCCCGAACCACCCCGACTTCATGGGACTCAGTGCCCAGCGCAGTCTCAATGTCCACTCTGGCCATAGGGTAGTCCTTTGCATCGCCGTGTATGCATCGCACGCCAACCTTTTTCCCCGGGAGTAGTTTGAGAGGCAGATTCGCCCTCACCAGGTTCACAAGACTCCCGGAGTCCAGCAGCGCCGTGACTACTCGACCGTTCACCCTCACGGGACATGCTTGGGGCCCCTCGTTCAGGATAGAATCCACACTGCAGACTGGATCGGCATAGAATGAGATACGGCGTCCCATGCTGCAGTCCATCTGCTCGGTAGTCTGGGGACACCGTGCAGCTATATGTCCTGGCCTGTGACACCTCCAACAGATAACATCACCCGTAGGGACCTTGGGCACCACCTCCCCCGCCCCTTTTGACCTTGGACGCGCCACCCCTTTTTGGGACTCCACCCCCTGCTGGGACCCCCAGTACGGAATGGGCTGCTTCCCCAAGGTACCTTCCATCCCCTGGTACCTCTCGACCAGTCCGACCAGTTCATCGGCACTCCGGGGATCACCCTGGGCAACCCAAGTCTGCAGGGGCCTGGGCAGGGAGTGCACAAACCGATCCATTAGGACTCTTTCCACCATCTGTGCTGGCGTGGCGGACTCTGGCTGTAGCCATTTCTGGACGAGGTGCAGCAGGTCAAACATTTGGGAACGGGGTGGTTTGTCCCGGTGATACTCCCAGCGGTGCACTCTCTGTGCCCTGACAGTCATTGTTACCCCCATACGTGCGAGGATCTCCACCTTTAATTTAGGATACTCCTGAGCGTCCTGCACAGTTAAATCAAAGTATGCCTTTTGGGGTTCCCCTGTCAGGTATGGGGCCAGTACCTCTGCCCACTGCTCTGGGGGAAGTCTTTCCCTTTCAGCAACCCTCTCAAAAACAGACAGGAACGCCTCCACATCATCCCCGGGGGTCATTTTCTGTATGGTGCGTCTTACCGCCTTCCTGATGTGGTTGTCATCGTCCCGACCTGGGGTTGGGGCGCTCGTCCTGCCCTGGATGGCGGTTGTCAGAAGCTGCATCTGCTGCCGATGCTCCTGCTGGCTCTGCTGCATCTGCTGTTGGTTCTCCTGCTGGCTCTGCTGCATCTGTTGCAAGAACATCCTGTTGGCCTCTTGCTGCTGTACCTGCGCCTGGACCAAGTGTTTCAGCAGGTCCTCCATTTTCTCCGGCAATGCTGGCTGGGTTGCTATAGCCTTGACCCACGACATGCAGTAACCAGTCTCACTTCTCTGCTGGGAACGCTGCTCGCACGTCTCCACCAATTGTAGGGATGTGGTCTCGCTGGTGTGCGACCGGAGGTAAGCAGGAGGGCGACTCTTCCTGGTTCTTTAAGCAAGTTTATTAGACTTCATAAACTTGCTGTAAAACAGAAAACAAAAACAGCCTTCTCTGGCACAAAGTAACAGAAAACAGATAAAAGTCCTCGTACTCTAACCGAGTACTCTCTCTCTTCAGCACACACACTGGAGGTCTCCTCAGAAACTCCCACACTGGAGGTTTCACACCCTCCAGCCACTCACACCTGTGGTCAGCAGTCGGCTTATTTATATCCCAGACATCCAGCTAACATAGAACACATGACTGGTCATGTGGTAGTGCCATAATCACAGGTCCTTTAACCACATACACAGCTATAGTGATGCCACTACCCAGGGCTAATGTGTACTGGGCTACATAACAGATACAAGGCATCTCTGAGCCAGATACCTCCCGTCTATAACACAACCCTTTGCCACTCTACAATATATTTGCTGGTAAAAGCATTCCTTCCAGAAAACAATATGATGTGCATAGCGGTGCCATAAGTTTGCTCACAGAGGGTCCATGTGAGCGTGATAAATTCTGGAAGGGGGTCCATTTAACACAAGATATATGCATTTGAAAAGGTGAAAATGATTGTTAATTTAAAGTTTGATTGAAATCGCCCATTTCAAGTTGACTTTTCAAATTGATATGGGCACATTAGTCTTAACATTTTGGATTTCTCACGGTTCTGCAAGTTGCTTTTGGAAAAAAGGCATCAATTTAGCTGTACCCTGCCATCAGATGTGTGAGGGTTTGTCAAAGGAATAAACAGTTTTTGCAAGTTACTCAAATGGGCTTAAAAAAAAAAGAACGTTTCTCTCACCAGCGCTTGTTCACTGTCACTCCCATTTCAATACTGACTTATCCCCTTGTGCATCAAGATTGATGTTGAATGGGCATGCGATTTGCTGCAGTATTCAGTCACTTTACTGCAACAATCAGCGGACTTACTATATTAGATGCTAGAAAGATTGGCAGAAGAATCGGGCAGCATTGGAACAGGAGCAGAAATCAGTGGTGAACATTGTTAGTTTTTTTTTTTTTTACGATCATACAAATCGGATATGTGCTACCCAAGTTTTGATAGGACAGCACACTGACCCATGTTATTCAACAGGACTGTTCAGACAAATGATTTTTTTTTTGTAAAACTGTCTGTAAGAAAAAAATAGCAACATGCACTTCTTTCAGCTGAGCCTCGCATGAGACACACACATTCAAATCTATGGGTGCGTGAAAAAAATCAGATCCCACACGGAATATCCAAGTGGCATCCTATTTTTACTGATAGAATTCTATTATAAATTTAAAAAGCTGTGATAATTTTTTAATGTAGTTGTATGAAAACGGATTTCACAGGGATGTAAAAAACAAATGAAAATTAGGAAAAAAAATCATCCAAGTTTTCTGGATGAAACTCTGATGATTTTTCATACGCTTGTCTCTAGGCACCCTACAGCAATCTAAGCATTTTGTAAAAAAAAAATGTATCTCGGTGTAATTACTACCAATACAAGAGGAAATCGGCAAAATTCTGCGTAACTTAAAGTCAGTGGAAGAAGGACCAGAAATAAGTTTTAAGAACAAGGGATGTTTTGCTGCTTCTCTTACCAGGTGTCACAACTCTGAAGAATACCCAGTACCAGGGGCTCCTTTCCGGTCTTTAATGTTTGAGGCACCCTAGCTATCACTGCTCCCCGGATTACTTATGATGAAGATGCCAGGATCTCGTACTTTGCTGAACTCCTGAATCAGCCCTATATCTGTCCCCGTCCCTCACCCAGGGAAGTGGGGAGTAATAGTGTATGTACAGTATATACACAAAGTAGACGAAACAAGGGAGGACGTACAGGTATAAGTGAAATACCAGGGAGGAATGGAAGGACAACCAAATAGGAAAGGATTAGGATTTGCACACAGCCGAAACACCAAGCAACAGTCACAGATCAGCACTTCAAACGCCTCTACCAACAACCGACACCTCCAGCCCACACCAGGCAGTACAAGACTAACAATCCATATCACCATAGACGAGTATATACACCATGTTCCAAATTATTATGCAAATTGGTTTTAAGTGTCATAGTGTTTTTTTTTGTAAATGAAACCCATTGATGGTATTGTGTCTCAGGGTTCTTTGGATCACTGAAATCAATCTCAGATACCTGTGATAATTAGTTTGCCATGTGAGCCCAATAAAAGGAAAACTGGATGTTCCACACTTAAGCAGGCCAGAGTTTTCAAGTAACATGGGAAAGAAAAATGATCTCTCTGCTGCTGAAAAGCATCAAATAGTGCAATGCCTTGGTCATGGGATGAAAACATTAGATTTTTCCCGAAAACTTAAGCGTGATCATCGTACTGTTAAGAGATTTGTGGCTGATTCTGAACAAAGCCGTATTCGTGCTGATAAAGGCAAAATGAGGAAGGTTTCTGCCAGGCAAGTTCATCGGATTAAGAGAGCAGCTGCTAAAAAGCCATTACAACCCAGCAAACAGAATTTGAAGCTGCTGGTGCCTCTGGAGTCCCTCAAACCTCAAGGTGTAAAATCCTTCAAAGGCTTGCTGTGGTGCATAAACCTACTATTCGGCCACCCCTAAACAGTGCTCACAATCCGAAACGGTTACAGTGGGCCGAGACATACATGAAGACTAATTTTCAAACAGTCTTGTGAACTGATGAGTGTTGAGCAACCCAGGATGGTCCAGATGGATGGAGTAGTGGATGGTTGGTGGATGGCCACAATGTCCCAACAAGGCTGCGACATCAGCAAGGAGGTGGAGGAGTTATGTTTTGGGCCGGAATCATGGGGAAACAGCTGGTAGGGCCCTTTAAGGTTCCTGAAGATGTGAAAATGACCTCTGCAAAGTATATAGAGTTTCTGACTGACAACTTCCATGGTATAAAAAGCAGAAACGTGCCTTCAGGAGCAAAATCATCTTCATGCATGACAATGCACCATCTCATGCTGCAAAGAGTACCTCTGAGTCATTGGCTGCTATGTGCATAAAAGGAGATAAACTCATGGTGTGGCCAGCATCTTCCCCTGACCTCAACCCTATAGAGAACCTTTGGAGTATCATGAAGCAAAAGATCTATGAGGGTGGGAGGCAGTTCACATCAAAATAGCAGCTCTGGGAGACTATTCTGACTTCATGCAAAGAAATACAAGCAGAAACTCTCCAAAAACTCACAAGTTCAATGGATGCAAGAATTGTGAAGGTGATATCCAAGAAGGGTTCCTATGTTAACATGTAACTTGGCCTCTTAGGATGTTTTGTAGTTAAATAGCTTTTTTGTTCTGTGAATGTGACCTAATGCAGCAAATTCCACAAATGAGCATTATGTCAGCGTAGGGCATTTAACCATTAATTACAATTTACCAAAGGCAGCAAGCACCATATCTAAAGACTGTAAAAATTAACTTTTAATTCACTCCTTAAAAGGAATATTGTTAAAACCTTGGAGAGGTCAATGTGTATCAGGGTACACCAGGCAAATGGCCTCAATCCCCTGATGACGCCAGGTCTTCAGTGAAACATGGCGGGGAGGCTTAGGGTTCTTTTTAATTAGCATTGGCCAGTTGTGTATGGTTAGTTTGAAGGAAGTGAGGTAGCGGCCACACCAAGCAATTCCTATAAACCATAAGAGTGTGAATGAATGGGATAACGAGATAAGTACAACAATGATATTGTGATTAGTGAGAGATAAGGGTATACCCTGGTTGTCCCTGGATACACATTGACCTCTGTTTTAACATTATTCCTTTTAAATTGTAAATTTAAAGTTAATTTTTATGGTCTTTAGATAGTGTTTTTGTTGCCTTTGGCAAATTGTAATTACCATTTTCCAAGAAGGAACCTTTACCTTAATGTTCCTTGAGGACAACCACACCAAATCGCCAATACACAGGTCCAGACCCACCAAACGTCTCTGATCAGCCACACTCTTATATTTGAACCCCATCTTTTTCAAGTTATTAAGAACCCCTTGCCACACAGACGTAATAGTTGATGAAAACCGTTCATTTTCAGGTATTCCCGAGGAACGATTACTATTAATAGTGCTGAACCACGGATGAAAACTATAGGCCCTGAAGAACGGGGACTTATCAGTGGACTCATATAATTTCCCAATTTCTTTGATGAAAATTTGCGCCATAATTTGTGGTCTTGGTGTTGGGTAAGCCAATGAAATAAGACATCTTGCTGAATGATTTACTCCCATGATCATGTGTTTCTTCATGTTCCATAAGCTTGATATATTTTTAATTCTTTTTTGTTTTTATTTTTTATAATCTAAATAAAGATCTATATTTTATATTTATACATTGCAATATATCGTTTGGCCTCATTACATCATTTGAGGACATGTGTACATGTCTTGCTGAACCTGTACACTACCACCACAATAACTGTAGTAACTGAAGATATTGGTAAATTAGTATTGAAATCTACTGACAAATGAGTCCAAGATCTACTGGGAATCGCGAATCGTTGGAGAGACCCAGAAGGATGAGTATGAGGTGTCTTAGAACGCGCACACACACTACAAGCAGCTACATACTCCCGAACATCTTGATGCACCCCAGACCACTAAAAACGCCAGATCGAATCATGATGTTCATTTATAACTTTAAGGCCGGGGTCACACTTGCGACAAACTCGAACGAGTCTCTCACCTCGATACCCGGCACTCGGACCGGAGCGTTCAGCTGCATAGAAATACATGCAGCTGAACGCTCTGATCCGAGTGCGTGTAGCAGTACCCGGTGTTGACGTGCGAGACTTGTCCGAGTTTTTCGTACGTCTGACCCCGCCTAAGATGGATATTCACAAGTACAAACTGTTTACCTAAGCAGGGAGGTCCCCCTGAGCCTCTACAACCTCTGTTTCAAGGTCAAAACTATAGCAGCAATTACTACCCCTTTCTGTAGTATAGGAACCGGTTCACAATTTTCTACACTCCCAAGAAAACAACGACATAAGGCATCCGCGTTAACAGTCTTACTCCCCTGCCTATATGTCACAAAAACTTTGAATCTGGTAAAGAACAAAGACCACCTTGCCTGTCAGATGCTTAGCAGGTTCTAAGAATAAAAGATTTTTATGAGCAGTGATTACCATGGCCAGATGAACTCCCCTTCAAGAAAATGACTCCACTCTGCAAAATCCCACTTAATTTCCAAGAGTTCCCTGTTTCGAATGTTGTAATTTTTCTCAACGGACGATAGTTTCTTAGAAAAATATGCACACTTACGCCATTTACTAGGACATGCACCTTGCGATAATACAAGCCCCACCTCCACTTCAGGTGCATCAATTTCTACTATAAACGACTTGTCAGGCTGTATAAGGATTGGCATAGTTGCAAAACATCTTCTAAAGGTGTCAAAAGCTTCACGGGTCGGACTGGACCATTTGGAAAAGTCTGTCCCTTTCCTGGTCATATCAGGGATTTGGCCACTGTTGTAAAGTTTTTGATGAATTTTCGGTAGTTGTTGGCGAAAACCAAAAACTTTTGTAAAGCCTTTAGGTTCTCAGGATGATCCCAATCCAGTACCCGCCCGGACTTTCGCCAGATGCATGTGAAAACCTATGGACAATAAAAAATAATCCAGAAAAGGTATCTCCTGAACCGAGAACATGCATTTCTCTGGTTTGACAAATAATTTATTTTCCCTAAGTATCTTAAAAACCTGCCTGACTTGTACCTGATGTGACTCTAGGTCAAGTGAATAAATCAAAATGTCATCAAGGTACAGTACGGACCAAAAGTTTGGACACACCTTCTCATTCAACGATTTTTCTGTATTTTCATGACTATGAAAATGGTAGAATCACACTGAAGGCATCAAAACTATGAATTAACACATGTGGAATTATACATTACACTTTACATAAAAGTGTGAAACAACTGAAATTATGTCTTATATTCTAGGTTCTTCAAAGTAGCCACCTTTTGCTTTGATTACTGCTTTGCACGCAGAAAAGGTGAACGGATGGACTCTACATGCCTAGTTCCCACCGTGAAGCATGGAGGAGGTGGTGTGATGGTGTGGGGGTGCTTTGTTGGTGACACTGTTGGGGATTTATTCAAAATTGAAGGCATACTGAACCAGCATGGCTACCACAGCATCTTGCAGCAGCATGCTATTCCATCCAGTTTGCGTTTAGTTGGACCACCATTTATTTTCAACAGGACAATGACCCCAAACACACCTCCAGGCTGTGTAAGGGCTATTTGACCAAGAAGGAGAGTGTTGGGGTGCTACGCCAGATGACCTGGCCTCCACAGTCATCAGACCTGAACTCAATCGAGATGGTTTGGGGTGAGCTGGACTGCTCACCGCTTCAATTTTGAATAAATCCCCAACAGTGTCACCAGCAAAGAACGCCCACACCATCACACCACCTCCTCCATACTTCACGGTGGGAACCAGGCATGTAGAGTCTATCCATTCACCTTTTCTGCATGCAAAGCAGTAATCAAAGCAAAAGGTGGCTACTTTGAAGAACCTAGAATATAAGACATATTTTCAGTTGTTTCACACTTTTTTGTAAAGTGTAATGTATAATTCCACATGTGTTAATTCATAGTTTTGATGCCTTCAGTGTGATTCTACAATTTTCATACAACAAATGAAAAGGTAAGTCGACAGCACTCTCTGGTTAGGGGGCGCACGTACCAGATCCAAGGAACCAACTCGGAACATCAATGTGAAGTAAAAGAGAGGAACAGCGCTCCATCCAGGTGAGATTTGTAGAAAAAACTTTATTCAGGCCATCAAAAAAACGACGTCTCGACCTAACAAGGTCTTTATCAAGTATAAGCAAGCATATAAAATAGGCGGTCTTAAATAGTGTGGAGCAAGACAACTGCACCAATCACCATATAGTACACGCCCAAACATTAACATATACAAGAAACAATACAATGCAGACTCATGAAAACAATACATAACAGCGATCAGGTATGTATAAATCATATGATCATAAATGACAAGTCAACGACCGACATGTGCAGAAACATATACACACATTTTCCACAAAAGCCCACATTTAAGTCTCAATCTTGTTCCGTTGTCATGGAAATATAAGCCAATCCGATCATTTCACAACGCATGTCATTATGGCAGGACCAATACGGTGAGATGCTATAATAGAGCGCCAGAAGTATAAGTAACCTACCAACCGATGTAATACATGGGAACGATATCCCACACGCCAATCGTAGAGTTCGTCTCTGTAAACACAGGACGCTGACCGCGTCATCCGAGCGCGACATCTGGAAGGAAGCAGGGAGGAAGCAGTTCGCAAAGCAGGGTCAGATGTTATGTTACGGTAGCTGAGGAGTGCAGGTAAAAAAGAAAATACACCAGAGCAGTTGGAATCTATGAGATTGCAGTACCCTGACTAACCACCACAACTAGAGGCAGCCGTGGAGCGTTCCTACGTTGGTCCTAGACGCCTCGTCACAGCCTGAGAAACTAACTACACCTAAAGATAGAAATAGGAAAGCTATCTGCCCCGGAGCAGAACCCCAAAGATAATAGAAAGCCCCCAAACATGTAATGGCGGTTAGACAAGAGGAAATACTGACACAGAAAGAAAATAGTATGAGCAAACGCTGGGGCCCAAACTATCTAAATAGAAAAGGATAGGAAGGGTACTTACTACAATCTCAGAAAACCCTGAAAAAACACCAACTCTACTAATTTCAAAATCACCTGAGATCACACGACCTCTACCACCTAAATTAGTTCTCTGGTGTAAAAAAAAAAAAATCAAAACAGCAGCCACTAAAAAAAACTGGAAAAAGCAAAAGAACAAACATCAGTGGCTGGACTAAACTGAGAAGGCAAAAGCCCCCGGAGGGGACCCAGAAGGCCCCCACAGAAGTGCAGGACAAAATGCAAAAATATAGCAAAAACACAAAATAAGAAATTGTCTTATCTGATAGCAGGAGATGCAGACACGACAAAGCAGGCTACAAGGGAAACTGGAAAGAAGGATTCAGACCAGAACAATTGATCACCGGCAACCCTGATGGGAAAATGACTCCCTTATATAAGACCAATCAGTAACATCTGATTCCCAGTCCTCACAATCCTCACTAGTACCGCTTGTAACCACCAGAGGGAGCCTCTGCTCAGAACTCATCTCAAACCCATTCACAACAGTACCCCCCCTTGAGGAGGGGTCACCGAACCCTCATTTGAGCAACCAGGTCGGTCAGGATGAGTTCTATGATACGCACGGATAAGTCTCCTAGCATGGATGTCCGAAGCAAACACCCAAGAATTGTCTTCCTGACCATAACCTCTCCATTTAACCAAATACTGGAGTCTTCGTCTAGAAAAACGAGAATCCAATATTTTCTCAACCACATACTCCAGATTGCCCTCAACCAAAACAGGGTCAGGAGGCACAGCAGCAGGAACCACTGGCTCAACAAACCTCTTCAACAAGGACTTGTGGAACACGTTATGGATCTTAAATGTCCCTGGAAGAAGCAAACGAAAAGAAACAGGATTAATAATCTCCATGATCTTATAAGGTCCAATGAACCTAGGCTTAAATTTAGGAGATGCTACTCTCATAGGAATATTCTTTGAGGACAACCAGACCAAGTCCCCCACTTTAAACCGAGGACCATCAGTCCTATGCCGGTTAGCAAACCGCTGGGCCTTCTCCTGAGAGAGGGACAACCTCTCCACTACCTGGTCCCAAATCTGCTGCATACGCTCAACAACAGAGTCAACACCTGGACAGACAGAAGCCTCCGTCTGTCCTGAAGAAAATCGAGGGTGAAACCCAGAATTACAGAAAAACGGAGACATCAAAGTGGCAGAGCTAGCCCTATTATTAAGAGCAAACTCAGCCAAAGGCAAAAAAGAGACCCAGTCATCCTGATCAGCAGACACAAAGCATCTTAGATAAGTCTCCAATGTCTGGTTTGTTCTCTCAGTTTGACCATTGGTCTGAGGATGAAATGCCGAGGAGAAAGACAATTGAACACCCAGTTTAGAACAAAAAGTCCTCCAAAATCTGGAAACAAACTGGACTCCTCTGTCAGACACAATGTTCTCAGGAATGCCGTGTAAACGAACCACGTGCTGAAGGAACAACGGCACCAATTCAGAGGAGGAAGGCAACTTAGGTAATGGCACAAGATGTATCATTTTGGATAACCTATCACAAATTACCCAGATGGTGGTCATTCTCTGAGAAACAGGAAGATCGGAAATGAAATCCATAGAGATATGGGTCCATGGTCTCTTGGGCACAGGCAATGGCATCAACAAACCACTAGAGCGAGAGCAAGGCTTGGAGCGAGAGCAAGTCCCGCAGGACTGCACAAATTCCCTGACATCGCGAGACAAGGTAGACCACCAAAAGGACCGACTAACCAAGTCTCTGGTACCAAAAATTCCGGATGCCCAGCCAATGCGGAACAATGAATCTCAGACATCACACTCTTTTTCCATTGGTCCGGGACAAACAATTTTCCAACAGGGCAGCGCTCGGGCCTATCCTCCTGACACCCCTCCAGAGCAAGTCTCAAATTGGGCGAGATGGCGGAAAGAACTACACCCTCCTTCAAAATAACAGAGGGATCAGATAGCTCAGGAGAGTCCGCAAGGAAACTCCTCGAGAGGGCATCCGCCTTAACATTCTTAGTGCCAGGAAGAAAGGAAACCACAAAATTAAAACGTGTGAAAAACAAGGCCCACCTGGCCTGTCTAGGATTGAGTCGCTTGGCAGATTCCAGATAGACCAGATTCTTATGGTCCGTAAGGACCACCACCTGATGTTTGGCTCCCTCCAGCCAATGTCTCCACTCTTCAAAAGCCCACTTCATGGCCAACAACTCCCGATTACCCACGTCATAATTACGTTCAGTAGGAGAAAATTTTCGAGAGAAAAAGGCACAAGGGTTACTTTTAGAGGTCTCTGGATCTTTTTGGGACAAAACGGCACCTGCCCCAATTTCAGAGGCATCAACCTCCACCTGAAATGGCAGAGAAACATCAGGCTGCCGTAGAACAGGAGCAGAAGTGAATCTCTGCTTAAGTTCCTGAAATGCAGAGACTGCCTCAGGAGGCCAATTCACCACATCAGAACCCTTTCTGGTCAAATCAGTTAATGGTTTAACAATAACCGAGAAATTACCAATAAATTTACGATAAAAATTGGCAAAACCCAAAAATCTCTGAAGAGCCTTTAATGAAGTAGGTTGGACCCAACCACAGATGGCCTGAACCTTGACCGGGTCCATTTCAATAACAGATGGGGACAAAATGAATCCCAGAAATGAGATCTTCTGTACGCCAAAAAGACACTTTGATCCCTTCACATACAGAGCATTCTCTCTCAAAATCTGGAATACAGTTCGAACATGTTTCACATGAGAGTCCCAGTCATTAGAAAAAATCAAGATATCATCCAAATAAACAATCAGAAACTTGTCCACAAAATCCCTGAAAATGTCATTCATGAAGGACTGGAAGACGGAAGGAGCATTAGTGAGCCCAAAGGGCATCACAAGGTACTCAAAATGCCCTTCAGGGGTGTTGAATGCCGTCTTCCATTCATCCCCGTGCTTAATGCGAATAAGGTTATACGCCCCCCTGAGGTCAAGCTTGGTAAACCAAGTAGCGTTTTTCACCCTGGAAAACAGGTCAGAAATCAAGGGTAACGGGTATTGATATTTCACAGTAATATTGTTCAAGAGACGATAATCAATACACGGCCTTAATGAACCATCTTTTTTGGCCACAAAGAAAAAACCGGCACCTAAGGGTGAAGAGGATGGTCTGATATGACCCTTCTCCAATGATTCCTTGATATAAGACCGCATAGCGTCATGTTCAGGTACAGACAAGTTAAAAAGGCGACCTTTAGGGAATTTACTACCAGGCACTAATTCAATAGCGCAGTCATAGCTCCTATGGGGAGGTAAGGATGCAGATTTACTTTCGCTAAACACATCAGAAAAATCAAACAAAAAGTCAGGAACATCCTCAGCCTGGGGGAAGGCAGAAAAAACAGGAGTGTTGGTATTAACACATTGGCAGCCCCAACTGGTTACAGACACAGATTTCCAATCCAAAACAGGATTATGAGACTGTAACCAAGGGAAACCCAGCACTATAATGTCATGCAGATTATATAGAACCAAAAATTTGCAGCACTCCTGGTGATCAGGTTCAACCCTCATTATCACCTGAGTAGAAAACTGGGGTTTATTCTCAGCCAAAGGGGTAGAATCGATCCCCAGTAAAGGAATAGACTTCTGTAGGGGTATCAAGGGAAACCCACAACGTTTAGCAAAATCATAATCCATCAGGTTAATAGCTGCTCCAGAATCAACGAAAGCCTGAGCAGAAAATGAGGACAGAGAGCATATCAGAGTGACAGTTAATAAAAACTTAGTCTGAACACTACCCAAGACAACTGAGCGTGCAAAATGTCTTCCCCGCTTAGGGCAGACTGAAATAGCATGAGAGGCATCACCACAGTAGAAACATAACCCATTGCGCTTTCGAAAATCATGACGCTGTGCCCCAGACACCACTCCATCACACTGCATGGGCTCAGCAGCTGGCTCACAAGGCAACACCACTCCACGCATACTTCTCCGCTCACGCAAACGTCTGTCAATTTGAATCGCTAATGACATAGAATCATTGAGACCAGAGGGGACAGGGAATCCCACCATAACATCCTTTACATTATCCGACAGACCCTTCCGGAAAAGGGCCGCCAAAGCGTCGTCATTCCATTTGGTCAGGACTGCCCACCTACGGAATCTCTGACAGTATAACTCAGCGTCATCAAGCCCCTGATTTAATGCCAACAAGGCTTTTTCAGCTTGATCAGTGACATTAGGCTCATCGTACAATAACCCCAAAGCCTGAAAAAATGCATCAACATCACTCAAAACAGGATCCCCAGGTATCAGGGAAAAAGCCCAATCCTGAGGATCGCCGCGCAGGAGAGAGATGATAATTTGAACCTGCTGCGCTGCGTTTCCTGAGGACTTAGATTTTAAGGCAAGAAACAATTTACAATTATTTTTGAAATTCTGAAACTTAGCTCGATCCCCTAAAAACAAATCTGGCATGGGGATCCTAGGTTCCACAACAGGCAACCTAGCAAGATATGCAGCAATACTCCGAACCTCAGTGGCAAGCTGATCCACACGGCCAGACAACTGTGCAAGCTCCATTGGGAGAAAAGATCCTCCCCAGCACCCAGAGATACAGAGGGAAAAAAAAAAAAAAAAAATGCAATAAACAGAAAAATATCTCTGACAACTTTTCTTCCTTCAAAATATTTTTTCCCTTCTGTGAGTACCATACAATTTTTATGGCCGGTGATACTGTTATGTTACGGTAGCTGAGGAGTGCAGGTAAAAAAGAAAATACACCAGAGCAGTTGGAATCTATGAGATTGCAGTACCCTGACTAACCACCACAACTAGAGGCAGCCGTGGAGCGTTCCTACGTTGGTCCTAGACGCCTCGTCACAGCCTGAGAAACTAACTACACCTAAAGATAGAAATAGGAAAGCTATCTGCCCCGGAGCAGAACCCCAAAGATAATAGAAAGCCCCCAAACATGTAATGGCGGTTAGACAAGAGGAAATACTGACACAGAAAGAAAATAGTATGAGCAAACGCTGGGGCCCAAACTATCTAAATAGAAAAGGATAGGAAGGGTACTTACTACAATCTCAGAAAACCCTGAAAAAACACCAACTCTACTAATTTCAAAATCACCTGAGATCACACGACCTCTACCACCTAAATTAGTTCTCTGGTGTAAAAAAAAAATCAAAACAGCAGCCACTAAAAAAACTGGAAAAAGCAAAAGAACAAACATCAGTGGCTGGACTAAACTGAGAAGGCAAAAGCCCCCGGAGGGGACCCAGAAGGCCCCCACAGAAGTGCAGGACAAAATGCAAAAATATAGCAAAAACACAAAATAAGAATTGTCTTATCTGATAGCAGGAGATGCAGACACGACAAAGCAGGCTACAAGGGAAACTGGAAAGAAGGATTCAGACCAGAACAATTGATCACCGGCAACCCTGATGGGAAAATGACTCCCTTATATAAGACCAATCAGTAACACCTGATTCCCAGTCCTCACAATCCTCACTAGTACCGCTTGTAACCACCAGAGGGAGCCTCTGCTCAGAACTCATCTCAAACCCATTCACAACAGTCAGAGCGGATACGCATGGAGGACCGTCATGTAGTACCCTCCCACATGTTAATGACGCATCCGCGTCTAAACATAGTGATCCCGTTGCCATGACTATGGAATGAGCGGGACACAGCGCAAGCGCGCTCAGTATATAGTGTCCTCACACACAGCAATATCGCTCCCGTGTCTAGGGCGGATATAAGGTATACTAGGGCGCATATCGTGGATATCCATATTATATAACCACATGATCGAACTGCATTAAATGAAAAATATCAAACAACAACAGATTAAAACCTAAAAAACACATACTAATCGAACCAAATGAAAAAAAATATATTAGGGACTATGGGGCACAAGGGGAAAGAGAAAAAGAAAAAATACAAAAGATAAATACAAACTGTGCGTGAACTCCAAACCCCTTGCCCACCATAGTATCCTAAAAAGAAAGAAAAACAAGTTGTAAATGTAAAACTATAAAAAATATAAAAAGAACATATAATTGAATCTTCATATATTATTCAAATTAAATTCAATGTTAAGTCCAGCCGGTTGTAAGGAGCCCAGTCTGTGAATCCATCTCAGTTCCTTCTGTCTGAGTATTTTAGCTCGATCTCCTCCTCTTCTAAGCATCGGCACACTATCTATGACTCTAAATCTAAGTTGATTCACAGAGTGTCGGGTATCAATAAAGTGTTTGGGACCGGTAAATCAATTAGTTTTGTCCTGATCGTACTCTTATGCTTACTGATGCGCGCCCGCACTTCCATAGTTGTCACCCCAACATAGGCAAGCCCACATGGGCAGACAACCATGTACACAACAAAGCTGGATGTGCAAGAGTGCCTCTCTTTCAAAAAGATTTTTTTACCAGTCTGAGGGTGATGAAAGAAATCACCCCTCAGCATATTGTTGCAGCATGCACACCCCAAACAAGGAAAATTGCCATAGCGGGGAGAACTCAAGGTCCGTTGAATAGATAATCCAGAGGGACCAAAATCAGATTTAAATAATCGATCCTGTAAATTACGTCCCCTTCGAAAAGACATCAAAGGTGGAGAGCCAAATTCAGAGATAGTTGGATGCCCACGTTGTAATAAGGCCCAATGTTTTCTGAGAATAGAACCAACCCCATTACTTGCAGGATTAAAGGTGGACACAAACGGTATGCGTTTCCCATTTTGTTTAATATGAGATGTATGGCGAGAAGCCTCCCGCGTTGTATTCAAAGCTCTAGACTTATATCTCATCACCACATCCTTTGGATATCCCCTTGATAAAAATTTGTTACACATGCCCTCAAGGCGTTGATCAACCAGTTCTTCATCGGAAACTATCCTCCTCACACGTAGAAGCTGACTCCAGGGTAAAGAGCTAACCATCCTTTTGGGATGGTTACTATTGTATAACAAAAGACTGTTTTTGTCTGTACTTTTGACAAATAAATCCGTTTTCAAAAGGTCACAATCCTTGTACACTAAAGTGTCAAGGAATTGCACCTGTGTCAAAGAATGTGACATAGTAAATTTAAGCTCTGGATAAATTTGATTCAACTCCGAATGAAAATCACATAGCAAATCCAGATCACCATCCCAAACCACAAAAACGTCATCAATGTAACGCCACCAGGCCCGGACATGGCACCAGAAGTTGGATTTGTACACAAACTCCTCCTCTAGTACCGCCATATAGATGTTGGCATAAGTGGGGGCCACATTGGACCCCATGGCGGTACCACGCCGCTGTGGAAAAAACTCATTACCGAAGAGAAAAAAATTCCTCCTCAGAACGAGCTCCAGCAGCGTGAGAACGAGCTGTGCACATTCTGGCGCCATGTCCGAGCCTGATAGTGCCACGGAGACAGCGTGAAGACCCTTTTCGTGTTCTATAGACTTGTATAGAGATACCACGTCAAATGAAATCAAAATAGTTGATTCAGTCACTCTAAGATTGTTAATTTTATCCAAAAAGTCATTAGTATCTTTCACATATGATTGTGCTGAAGTAGCAAATTTCCGTAATACCCTGTCTAGGAAAATTGACACTTTGTTGAACAAAGAGCCCCGACCAGAAACTATGGGGCGTCCGGGGGATTCCATAAATCCTTATGTACTTTTGGGAGTGTATATAGTACTGGAATCACAGGTTTATCCACAATTAAGTAATTAGACAGTTTCTGGTCAATGATACCCGAGGCCAAGGAGTCACCAACCACATGTTGTAATTCCCTCAGGAAACCAGAGGATGGATCATGTGCTAGTCGCTCATAGACCACTGCATCATTGAGTTGGCGCATAATCTCAGCTTTATATTTAATGCTATCCATCACTACAACCACCCCGCCTTTGTCGGCTGGCTTTATAGTGATGGAGGCATTATTGGCAAGACCCTCAAGAGCATTCCTATCACATCTCGACAGATTAGACATTCCTTTGTATTTGTAACCACGTCTCAATTTATCAACATCTCTTCTAACCAATTCAATATACGATTCCACAAAGTGATCATGACTAGGTGGTTGGAAATTACTCTTATTGTATAATCCTAAACTTTGTAGAGAAAAACCATGTGTGGCCTCACCAACATTAGCCGTATTTAAACCTGTTTTTTCTGAGAAAAATGATGACAATCTAAGTCTCCTGAAGAAAGATTGTAAGTCACATTCTATATTAAACCAATCAGGTTGATTAGATGGACAAAAGGACAAACCCCTTGACAGAATGTCTAACTCAATATCTGTAAGCTCTGTGGAAGAAATATTTGCCACCAATTCCTTCAATGCTCCCTCCGATTGTCCTCCTTGTTCCTCATCTTCAACGTAACGTTGCGTATTGGTCGTTGTTCTCGACCAGCAGTCCTGCCTCCTGTGCTTCCGGCCCCTCTCCGGCCCTTCTCTTGGAGTTGGTCCGTCGGCTCTGTCCTTGCCTAAAAAACGTATTTTATTAATGTTCCCAAAACTAGAGTCATCAGTTGATTCAGAATCTGCAGTAGTAAAGCCAAAATTGGACATTTTCCTGTCCTGTGGTCTTCTCCGCCTTCTAGTAGACCCAGCACGTTTTCCTCCAGTATTCTGACGGGGAGTATTACCCATATGCCAAGAAAAAATACGACCCATTTTGTAATCGTCCGCATCACGGAACCACTTAGATCGTTTAGTTAATTCAATATCATTTCGAAATTTTGTAAGATTTTCTTCTACCTTGGTCTTCATTGCGCCCCATTCCTGTGCCGTCAACTGCAATACAAGTTGTTCCTCCAAGCCATTAATGTTCTTATTTACTTGCTCCATTTCCTTCTGTAAAAACGCAATATTGAGTAGCATAATATCAAATGCATATTTATTGGAAATGGATTCAAATTTTGAGCAAAACTGTACATTGTCAGGCAGCAGAGTGGGTCTGAGATGTGGACGCAGACCACTGGGATCCTGCTGCTTTATAGTACTCAGTCAGTGTGACCACATGTAATTCAAATGAGATTAGCCTCCTTTTTTCATTTTCCCACTTTCTTCTAAGCATCTCACTAGTCGGTTTACTTAAAAACGTATTGTCAATATTTTGCACAGACAAAATCCGTATAGCATCATCTTCAGTATATGAAAACGTAATGGCATTGTCCAGCTCACCCACCTCTGGATTAGTAATACCGTCCATACTTATGGTGTGGGTGCCGGTCAACTTCGGTTCAGCAAGCAACAAATGAAAAGGTAAGTCGACAGCACTCTCCGGTTAGGGGGCGCACGTACCAGATCCAAGGAACCAACTCGGAAAATCAATGTGAAGTAAAAGAGAGGAACAGCGCTCCATCCAGGTGAGATTTGTAGAAAAAAACTTTATTCAGGCCATCAAAAAAACGGTAATGATTTTTTTCTACAGCGGCGTGGTAACCGCCATGGGGTCCAATGTGGCCCCCACTTATGCCAACATCTATATGGCGGTACTAGAGGAGGAGTTTGTGTACAAATCCAACTTCTGGTGTAATGTCCGGGCCTGGTGGCGTTACATTGATGACGTTTTTGTGGTTTGGGATGGTGATCTGGATTTGCTATGTGATTTTCATTCAGAGTTGAATCAAATTTATCCAGAGCTTAAATTTACTATGTCACATTCTTTGACACAGGTGCAATTCCTTGACACTTTAGTGTACAAGGATTGTGACCTTTTGAAAACGGATTTATTTGTCAAAAGTACAGACAAAAACAGTCTTTTGTTATACAATAGTAACCATCCCAAAAGGATGGTTAGCTCTTTACCCTGGAGTCAGCTTCTACGTGTGAGGAGGATAGTTTCCGATGAAGAACTGGTTGATCAACGCCTTGAGGGCATGTGTAACAAATTTTTATCAAGGGGATATCCAAAGGATGTGGTGATGAGATATAAGTCTAGAGCTTTGAATACAACGCGGGAGGCTTCTCGCCATACATCTCATATTAAACAAAATGGGAAACGCATACCGTTTGTGTCCACCTGTAATCCTGCAAGTAATGGGGTTGGTTCTATTCTCAGAAAACATTGGGCCTTATTACAACGTGGGCATCCAACTATCTCTGAATTTGGCTCTCCACCTTTGATGTCTTTTCGAAGGGGACGTAATTTACAGGATCGATTATTTAAATCTGATTTTGGTCCCTCTGGATTATCTATTCAACGGACCTTGAGTTCTCCCCGCTATGGCAATTTTCCTTGTTTGGGGTGTGCATGCTGCAACAATATGCTGAGGGGTGATTTCTTTCATCACCCTCAGACTGGTAAAAAAATCTTTTTGAAAGAGAGGTACTCTTGCACATCCAGCTTTGTTGTGTACATGGTTGTCTGCCCATGTGGGCTTGCCTATGTTGGGGTGACAACTATGGAAGTGCGGGCGCGCATCAGTAAGCATAAGAGTACGATCAGGACAAAACTAATTGATTTACCGGTCCCCAAACACTTTATTGATACCCGACACTCTGTGAATCAACTTAGATTTAGAGTCATAGATAGTGTGCCGATGCTTAGAAGAGGAGGAGATCGAGCTAAAATACTCAGAAAGAAGGAACTGAGATGGATTCACAGACTGGGCACCTTACAACGGCTGGACTTAACATTGAATTTAATTTGAATAATATATGAAGATTCAATTATATGTTCTTTTTATATTTTTTATAGTTTTACATTTACAACTTGTTTTTCTTTCTTTTTAGGATACTATGGTGGGCAAGGGGTTTGGAGTTCGCGCACAGTTTGTATTTATCTTTTGTATTTTTATTTTTCTCTTTCCCCTTGTGCCCCATAGTCCCTAATATATTTTTTTTCATTTGGTTCGATTAGTATGTGTTTTTTTAGGTTTTAATCTGTTGTTGTTTGTATTTTTTTCATTTAATGCAGTTCGATCATGTGGTTATATAGCACATGTTTATTGTACCTGTCTATAATTTTCCCCTTTTCATATGTAAAGCGCCATGGAATAAATGGTGCTATATAAATGTATAATAATAATAATAATATATAATATGGATATCCACGATATGCGCCCTAGTATACCTTATATGCTCCCTAGACACGGGAGCGACATTGCTGTGTGTGAGGACACTATATACTGAGCGCGCTTGCGCTGTGTCCCGCTCATTCCATAGTCATGGCAACGGGATCACTATGTTTAGACGCGGATGCGTCATTAACATGTGGGAGGGTACTACATGACGGTCCTCCATGCGCATGCGCTCTGACCCTGCTTTGCGAACTGCTTCCTCCCTGCTTCCTTCCAGATGTCGCGCTCTGATGACGCGGTCAGCGTCCTGTGTTTACAGAGATGAACTCTACGATTGGCGTGTGGGATATCGTTCCCATGTATTACATCGGTTGGTAGGTTACTTATACTTCTGGCGCTCTATTATAGCATCTCACCGTATTGGTCCTGCCATAATGACATGCGTTGTGAAATGATCGGATTGGCTTATATTTCCATGACAACGGAACAAGATTGAGACTTAAATGTGGGCTTTTGTGGAAAATGTGTGTATATGTTTCTGCACATGTCGGTCGTTGACTTGTCATTTATGATCATATGATTTATACATACCTGATCGCTGTTATGTATTGTTTTCATGAGTCTGCATTGTATTGTTTTTTGTATATGTTAATGTTTGGGCGTGTACTATATGGTGATTGGTGCAGTTGTCTTGCTCCACACTATTTAAGACCGCCTATTTTATATGCTTGCTTATACTTGATAAAGACCTTGTTAGGTCGAAACGTCGTTTTTTTGATGGCCTGAATAAAGTTTTTTCTACAAATCTCACCTGGATGGAGCGCTGTTCCTCTCTTTTACTTCTACAATTTTCATAGTCATGAAAATACAGAAAAATCTTTGAATGAGAAGGTGTGTCCAAACTTTTGGTCTGTACTGTATATCACAATAAACCTACCTGCCAGGTTACTAAAAATGTCATTAACAAAGTTTTGAAAGACTGCGGGAGTATTAGTCAACCCAAAATTGCATCATGAGGTTTTCATAGTGTCCCTCAGGTGTATGGAAGACTGTCTGTCTTCCACTCATCCCCTTTTTGATGCGAATGATATTATAAGACCTCCTAAGATCCAGTTTAGAAAACCATTTTTTTCTCACAATCTGATTAACGAGGCCTGAGATAAGAGGGAGAATGTATAGATCCTAGATCGTGAACCAATTCAGTTCACAAAAGTCTAGGCAAGGGTGTAACCCCCCATCTGTTTTCTTGAAAAAAAAAATCCTGCAGCAATGGGAGATGAAAGAGGTCTTATATGTCACTTTGCCAGACTCCTTGATATAGTCCTTCATGGCTTGCCTCTTTGGACTTGAAATGTTGTATAACCTGGTCTTTGGCAACTTGGCCCCAGGAGTCAGAGTAACAGCGCAAACATAAGGACGATGTGGAGGAAGTTCTTAGTATCACTGTTCTGAAAACTCATCCCCAAAGTCAGTCAGATATACAGCCAGAGATTGGGTTCCCACGCTGGCTAGCCGGGTGCCCAAGCAGTGCTCTTGGCAATACTCACTCCATTTCACCACCACCCGAGTCTGCCAGTCTACCACAGGGTTGTGCAGCATAAGTCAAGGTAGTCCACGGACCACAGGAGAAAGCAAGCCCTCTAGCACATAAGTCTATAAATTTAGAGTGCATGCCCCATACCTGTAAATGCAAAATACGAACGACCTGAGTAAAATACCCCTGGCTCAAGGGTGGAGAGTCAATAGCGATAATGGGTATTGATCTAGACAATATTTGTGGTTTGAGGCCACAAGCCTGGACGAACATAGCGCTGATCAAATTAAACCCCACCCACTGTCCAGAAGGCAGAAATGACCACCTTATCTTTGCCAAGATAGATCTTGGCAGGTAGAAAAAATTGAGCTCTACCTACGGGGGAAATAAGTACACCCTGGTTGCCAACCTCCCCGCGACCTGGGCTGAATTGTTTTCCGACTGCTGTTTTTATAGTGGGATATGGAAGGACAAGCACCCACAAAATGACCCTCTCCACCACAAAAGAAAAACACACTCCCCCTTTTCGACAAACTACCATTAGGCCAACAGAACGTGCCACTTCATCCAATTGCACGGGTTCTTTAGTTGACTCTGACCCGGATTTCCTGGACTCCGGCCCCCCGCAAATTGTATTGTCTCCTTATGTCTCTGACAAAAATGGCCGTCCACATGGATGGCCAGAGACATGGCTGCCTCAATGGAGACCCATAACTCATGCAAGGCATCCTTTACCCTTACATATAACCCTTGATAGATAATAATATTGCACGCCCCACTTTTCAGTTTTTTGTATTTCCACAAAAATGTAAAATAACCAATAAATGTCGTTCAACTTCACAATTGTGTCCCACTTGTTGTTGATTCTTCACCAAAAATTTACATTTGGTATCTTTATGTTTAAAGCATGATATGTAGGAAAAGGTTGAAAAGTTCAGGGGGCCGAATACTTTCACAAGGCACTGTATGTGTATGTGTGTGTGTGTGTGTTTATTATATATATATATATATATATATATATATATATATTATATATATGAAGGGAGTGGCCAATACTGAAAAGCAGAGATCATCCAAGCAGGAAAGATTCAGAGACTGAACAGTTTAGCCCTTCACTGCTAGCAGAAACCTGCACCACTTAATATGAAGAAGTTCTAATGAGTGCAGTAGTACGTGGAATCAGACACTGCGGTCTTCTGGCCCTTCTCTGTCGTTGTTTACTGTCTTTTTGAATTACTATTTCTTTTGCTTTCCTTTTATACCTTTCTTGTAAGCTGGAGGAGCTGAGATTCAGCCTTTCTGATGATATATTTTAATGTAATTCATTTTAATAAGATGTACTTACAGTGTTAATATGTATAGACGCGCTTTCCACCAATGCCATGAATGATTGATACTCTGGCTGCTATCATTCTTGCGCTTCTCTCCTTATAAGATATACAAAAAATATAACAATTCTTGTAGACCCCAACTTAGGATGCAACACAATCCGCTGCGATTGTAGGTGATCTATGAATCGCTAGCGGGATGTTCTTATCGCTCATAGCTACCTATTGCGATGTCGTTAGGCGCTATCGCGTTAGCGTCTCCTTAGACTTGCGTACAAAAGTACGCTAATCGCTAAAAGGTGCAACTCGCGATTACATACTTCAGCGGCCGCGACAAATAGGGTCGGACGATCGTGTATGAAAGATCACGCAGGGCAGTCGCTGGTAATGCGCAAACAACACGACTAACGGATCGTATAGTGCGTTTTAGCGATCCGTAGCTTGTAGTTGGATACCTTATCCCCTTACCAGGATCCCCCCACCTTTTCCTGCACAGTCCTTTTGTGTACCCACCATTAACCTAGAAGTAAAGAGGCAGTCAGCACCCAGGATGGTTTTGTAAATTGCCAGGCGTTGATGGGTGATTCTGCACTCACGGAGTAAGATACATGGTGACCTTTCCAACTATTTGCATTTGGCTGAACTGTGGAGCCGATGCACATCTGAAGCCAAATACAAGTGTCTCGCTACCAGATTGGAGCCCTAGTAACAATATACAGAGATTTTGCTCATTTCTCGGCTCAGAGTATTCAAAAATGAAAAAAAAAAAAAAACATATATGGTGTGTGTGTGTATGAAAATCACCACACAGCTGTCGGGTGACCCGGGGCCAGGGGCTCCTTCCCTGACCCTACCACTAGGGGGCGCCCTAGTTCGCACTATTCCCCGGGATACTTCTGAACCATCTGTTCTCCTCCCCCACACAGGGAAGAGGGGCGGTATTGTGCACCGCAGTAAACCAACCCAACTGTCACGATCCATTTTTGGATGCGTGGCAGTTCTGGTTCTACTATTATTAAAATGTGGCTTTTTTCGCTTTCAGGCCAGCGGGGGTTAATGTCCTTTTCCCTTGCAGGCAGCGTATTACAATTGCTGAGATGCTTGGTCAGCTGATGTGGGTGGTGACTACTCCAACCATCCTTTAAATCAGGGGTGGGCAATTAATTTTGCCAGGGGGCCGCATGAGAATTGGGATGGTTTTAGAGGGCCGGACTAATATAATTAACTCCGTTCTACCCAATACTGTATATATACATATATATATAATTATAACTGTATACTGTATAATACATCTGCCCATTGAATCATCATTTATCCCATCATCATCAATGCCTCCCCATTATCAGCAATGCTGCCCATCATCAATGCTGCATTATACAATAAAATGCCATTATCATCTCTTCTCCATCACATCATGCCTCCCCTTATCAGCAATGCCCTGCCCATCTCATCTTTCCCATCATCAATGCTGCCCTTATCTCAATACCTGACATTATAATCATGTCTCCCCAGCATCATCATTGCTGACATTCCATCTATCATTTCTCCCCTCATCATGCTGCATTATATAAATACTGCCCTTATCCATCTTTTCATTCTCAATGTGCCATCATCATCTTGCCCCATCTCAATGCCTGCCATATCCAATACCTGCCATTATACAGATTTTCTCTTCTCCTCATATCAAATGTCCTCCCATTTTCAGCATGCTGCATCATCACACACAACAGCACTAGCACTCGTCACATACCCAGCACACCCCACACACCACTACACAAGGCACCGCACTATCGACACGAAACACACGGGAACTCTTACCTGTCCAGCGTCCCCCTCTCGGACACAGACGGGCGGTGAATGTGACGTCATTCAGCGCCGGGAGAGAACGCCGTGGGCCTGGAGTGCAGCGCGTGGCTACTGGTGAGGTAAGTATTTTGCCAGCTGAGCGGGGCTGAGACTGCCGGGCGCCTTCGCGGGCGGTAAACTGACAGCTGGCGGCGATGCGGCCGGGGCCCCCCTCCGGGTCTGCTTAAATAGTCACCTGATGCATCAGCTGACTGTCGGTGATAGAGCTATCTACAGTGCCAAGCCTGGAGTAAGGAGCTTGCTGTCTGCTGTGGTGTATCAGCTGGTTTCATGAGTTTGTTATCCTGATGCCTTTATTCTGCTGTGCAGTGCTTTGCAGCAGAGGAAGTAGTATAGCCAAGTTGTGTTATTACCCCATCAGTCTCATGTTTTTCACTGTCCCCTATGTTGTACTATCTGCAGTGGTGAGGTTAGCGCCCTTGCTAGCCAGTGCACTAGCCAGGGCAGTGTGAGGTGACAGCGAGGGACGAGGTTCCTGATGGCGGTGGGGGGGAAGTAACCACTTAGGGCGTTAGGGGAGTGCAAGGTCAGGCTCAGGTTTGAACAGGGGGTGACCATTCCTCATTTCCCTATTGGTAGGGTCTTCCTCACCCCTTTACCATCCCGTTGTGTGTCGTGTCGTCCACCGACCGCCCCCCCCTCCCACTCTGTTGGGTCGTCGGATATCGTGACACCGACATGAGGCCCATTTGCTCTTATATATAATAATTTTATATATGTATAAAAAGTGCTATTTAATAGTGTAAAATGGCAATGTTTCGGCTCAAAATTGTTTTTGATTGCTTAAAAAGGCTCACATTTGACCAAACGTCGCCATTTTGGGCTATTAAATAGCACTTTTTCACTTTGAGCTTGTGTGCTGCCTCCATTTTTTATTTTCTGTATATGTATATAAGCACATCATATAGCTTCATCGTAAAGTGTGGGCAATTTTCTGTAACAACAATAATCTACTTTGTCTCCTGCTGCTTTGTATGTTTTATTACCTCCTTCTCAGCTGCAAGGCCAGTTATTGGCACTTGATAATGTGAAAATTTATCATCCATATTTAGCAGCCTGCAAGCTGATAATCCAGTAGAATAGCAGATAACTTGGAATCAGTACAGGATGAGTAATGTAATGTACAGGTGCTTCTCACAAAATTAGTATATCATCAAAAAGTTAATTTATTTCAGTTCTTCAATACAAAAAGTGAAACTCATAGTATATAAGTCATTACAAACAGAGTGATCTATTTCATGTGTTTATTTCTGTTAATGTTGATGATTATGTCTTACAGCCAATGAAAACCCAAAAGTTATTATCTCAGTAAATTAGAATAATTAACAAAAAACACCTGCAAAGGCTCCTAAGCTTCCTAGTCTGTTTCAGTAGGATCCACAATCATGGGGAAGACTGCTGACTTGACAGATGTCCAGAAGGCAGTCATTGACACACTCCACCAGGAGGGTAAGCCACAACAGTAATTGCTAAAGAGAGCTGGCTGTTCAGAGTGCTGTATCCAAGCATATGAATGGAAAGTTGAGTGGAAGGAAGAAGTGTGATAGAAAAAGGTGCACAAACAACCGGGATAACCGCAAACTTGAAAGGATTGTTAAGAAAAGGCCATTCAAAAATTTGGAGGAGATTCATATGGAGCGGACTGCTGCTGGAGTCATTGCTTCAAGAGCCACCACACACAGACGTATCCAGGACATGGGCTACAAGTGTCGCATTTATTGTGTCAAGCCACTCATGACCAATAGACAACGCATCTTACCTGGGCCAAGGAGAAAGAGAACTGGACTATTACTCAGTGGTCAAAGTTGTTGTTTTCAGATTAAAGTAAATTTTGCATTTCATTTGGAAATCAAGGTCCCAGAGTCTAGAGGAAGAGTGGAAAGACAGACAGTCCAAGCTGCTTGAGGTCTGGTGTGAAGTTTCCACAATCGGTGATAGTTTGGGGAGCCATGTCATCTGCTGGTGTAGGTACACTGTGTTTTATCAAGACCAAAGTCAGCGCAGGCGTCTACAGGAAATTTTAGAGCACTTCATGCTTTCCTCTGTCGACAAGCTTTTTGGAGTTTGAAATTTCATTCTCCAGCAGGACTTGGCACCTGTCCACTCTGCCAAAACTACCAATACCTGGTTTAAAAACAACAGTATCACTGTGCTTGATTGGCCAGCAAACTCACTTGACCTTAACTCGCCTGACCTTAACCCCATAGAAATCATAGAGGAAGATGAGTCACCAGACCCAACAATGCAGACGAGCTGAAGGCTGCTATCAAAGCAACCTGGGCTTCCATAACACCTCATCAGTGCCGCACGCTGATCGCCTCAATGCCATGCTGCAAAGATTTTACATTTTCTCACAAGTGGGTAAAAGTGGCCCCAAAGTTTGTCCCACAATTTTTGCTGAACGTGGCTGTTCAGTACTACTTAGCCATACAGAGAGATATTTGCCTCCTGGAGCGCAGATTTTCCTAGAACACTTGGCGGAATCCATACACAGAGGCCCTAATTGCTAGAACAGCAGAATCCCGCCTCTAGTGACCCCATTTGAGAAACTATACCCCTTGGGGAATTTGTCTACAGGTTTAGTGACAATTTTGACTTCATGGGTATTATCCAGAAACAACAATGAATGTTGCCGAGTAAAAATTGCAAACTGCCGTTGTAGTGACCAGTATATGCTCTAGTGACCAGAACGGTTTTTTTTTTAACAGAGCAGGGGAGAATGATGAGAACCGTGTTCAGCACCCGGCGCAAGTGAACTGCGCTTACTGCAACACATTTTCCCTGGCGCCCGTCTGTAAGGTACTGATGCGGCACATGGATACTACATCTGTGCCGCAAATATTACACACATCTCCGGTACTGGAAATATCAGGACTTGTGCAAGAAGCCTTATAGCCGGTTTTTATGTTTGGCTGCCGTCACACACTAAAAGACGCTTTTTATTGCAAAAAAATAGTTTTTGCATCCCCATATTTTGAGAGCTATCATTTTTCCATGTTTTGGCCCACAGAGTCATGTGAGGTCTTGTTTTTTGCAGGACGAGTTGACGTTTTTATTGGTACCATTTTCGAGCACATGATATTTTTTGATCGCTTTCTATTCCAATTTTTTTTCATGTTGGATCTAAATAAGAAATGTGAAAAAGAAATCAAGCTAGCAAATATAAAACAGGATAAGTAATGTATTCACATGTAAAGCACCATGGAATAAATGTCGCTATAATAATAAATAATAATAATAATAATAATACACAGTGACTGCACCAGCAGAATAGTGAGTGCAGCTCTGGAGTATAATACAGGATGTAACTCACGATCAGTACAGGATAAGTAATGTATGTACACAGTGACTGCACCAGCAGACTAGTGAGTGCAGCTCTGGAGTATAATACAGGATATAATTCAGGATCACTACAGGATAAGTAATGTAATGTATGTACACAGTGACTGCACCAGCAGAATAGTGAGTGCAGCTCTGGAGTATAATACAGGATGTAACTCAGGATCAGTACAGGATAAGTAATGTAATGTATGTACACAGTGACTGCACCAGCAGACTAGTGAGTGCAGCTCTGGAGTATAATACAGGATGTAACTCAGGATCAGTACAGGATAAGTAATGTATGTACACAGTGACTGCACCAGCAGAATAGTGAATGCAGCTCTGGAATATAATACAGGATGTAACTCAGGATCAGTACAGGATAAGTAATGTATGTACACAGTGACTGCACCAGCAGACTAGTGAGTGCAGCTCTGGAGTATAATACAGGATGTAACTCAGGATCAGTACAGGATAAGTAATGTATGTACACAGTGACTGCACCAGCAGAATAGTGAGTGCAGCTCTGTAGTATAATACAGGATGTAACTCAGGAACAGTACAGGATAAGTAATGTATGTACAGTAGTGTTGAGCATTCCGATACCGCAAGTATCGGGTATCGGCCGATATTCGCGTTATCGGAATTCCGATACTTAATTCCGATACTTTTTCAATATCGTATACCGGAATCGGAAGTTCCCATAATTCTTTGAGAGGCAATGTGATGTTAGTCAGCCAATGATGAATCTTATGAAGTGTGGGCACATCCTGTAATGCTGCGGTCATCTTAACTAATGGCATGGCTGTGATTGGCTGCTGAAATGATGTCAGAATGCACTATAAAAGGCGCCGCAGCCATTTTAGCGTCACTGTGCTGTGAACTCAGTTAGGGACAGAACGCTACTCTGCTCACTCTGAGGGACAGTTAGATATTGCGATTTTGTGTACTACTGTGCTTGAGGCAGGCTAGTTTACCAACAGGTCCTGCCCACATCCTTCTTCCTAGTGAGGATTCAACATCATCAGCCGGCGTTCCTGATCTGGCCACGGAGGCCAGAGATCACCGGCTTTCATCAACGGATGTAAGTTTCGTCTGCGGGCCATAGGAGGCTGAAGTCGGACTTTCTACTGCAAGTGACCCATCCGGGTTGTCAGCAGGCCAGAGGAGGCTGAAATTGGACTTTCTATTGCAAGTGACCCATCGGGGTTGTCAGGTAAAACCTGTGCAAACAGGACTATTTTCTCCACAGTGCACCACTAATACTCATTCATCTGAGCTGTCACCGGCCGGGACAGTGTCAATTTCTTCTGACCTTTCTGCATAAAAGGTTTTTTAGGATTTCTGCAGCGTTTTTCTGCTCCATCGTTAAAAGAGGACCTCTTTTACTTTTTCAGGGTTTGTCCATATTAATACCCATATGAATAAATACCTTATGCGTATTATGACTATTTAGTCCTTTGGTTTGGGGTTTACTACATAATAGACTACAGGCTTTTCTCATCACCTTTTTCTCACGGGTCTTAGTGCAATATTTATTTATTACTGTATTATTACATCTGCATCTCAAACTGTTCTACAGAGTGCGTCTGAATTTATGTATTGTTTTCCATTTGACACATGCATATTCCTATTTTTCTACAGATCCTTTTGTGTCTTGTAGTTTTTATGTGCGCAAACTATTTTTATTTTCAATTATAGAGGGCCATGTTATTGACTTTGCATTGACGTGTAAAAGATTTATGTTGTGCCACTGGCTATATGTATTCTAAAGGTGTACCCAGTCTCAACAGATCATTAGTCTGATTGTTCTTTGATTCTCCTAAATGTGAATTTGTCTGATTTGGTGTCAAACTTGACTTTGTCCCTATTTTTGTTTTGCCATGTGACCCAATGATTATACAAATCTATATAGGGTTTGGCATCATCAAAAGTAACAGAATATTAGCATGCATGCATATTTAGGATATAAAAGAGAAGTATCTTGTTGTGCCAGAGTGTTCCTAACTCCTGAATGGATATAAAACAATATGGTCTACGGATCAGGTAAAATCGAGGGTCCGCATGTCTATATTTTATACAATTTGAGTGGGCAAGGGTGGGATTTAGAGATTAGCCCATTCATGAAAGTTTTGGGAGCTGAGAACCTTCAGGAGTTGTTAACCATGCTTTGAGGTCGATTGAATGCCATGTCACTCAGGCAGCCAATCACTGCTGTCAAGCGCAATGGAAAGCAACACACGGTTGGTCCTGTGGCCAGCAGCACAGGAGGGGTAAGGGTAAAACATGAATATATTAGATTATGTTTTACTATTTGGAGCAAGTTTGAAGTTTTCTTTAAGGATTGGAAAACCACCTTCAGTTAGGAATCGGATCAATCAAACAGGGCACAATATGGAATAATGTGCGTTGTTATACACAGTAACTTACAAACGTGGTTCTCTCTGGCATCTATGTACATGGGCAAGTATTACTCTAATTTGGGTCTAATGTGTAGTTTATTGGGTGCAATATAGGCTCATTGTAGGACTGCAAACACACAATTTGGTTCTTTGCAGGTAGAATATGGTACTTTATGCAAAGTATATGGCTGTGTGCAGGCACAGAATCGCACTGTCCTATGAAAACAAACTATGGGACTATTGTGGCATGGTATGGCGGTCTCTGGCCACTGTTTAGCATAATATAGTACTATATGGACATTGGACAACAACAACTTTTTAATGTGCTGGTATTGTTGTGGTTACAATTAAAGAAATATTCTCAATTTGTCTCTGGAGCAGGTCAGAGCTATGTTGCTCTTTACTTCTTTGTTTCTGATAGGATAGGCTGAGTTATAGTATTAGTAGAACTATAAAGTTCTGCTGTAACACATTCAGCTATTAGTGATTTGTTTTATAATGTACACTGCTATCACTGTATTTACGGTACATATAGAGATAATGGCACTTGAACAAGCACATAGCTCAGGATAGTCAGAGCTGTGATTAGGAGAACTGCTCTTGGAGAAGCTAGTGCTATAGATTGGTGATTTTGAAAGTAGAGATGGGCGAACCCGAACAGTAAAGTTCGGCATCCAGACCGAACACCTATGACCTATGACCCGACATGAAATGACACTTGGTGTACATAGGGTTAACCATGTCTTTTCATGTCCTTTGCTATCTAATTTGCACAAACAATTAAATCAGACTATGTGTGCAAAATTTCACACCTGTAGGGGTTAATTAAAGGTGTAAATTCGTAGCAAAAAAGTCAGGTTTTTTTACAACGAATTTACACCTTTAATTAACCCCTACAGGTGTGAAATTTTGCACACATAGACTGATTTAATTGTTTGTGCAAATCAGATAGCAAACGACATGAAAAGACATGGTTAACCCTATGTACACCAAGTGTCATTTCATGTCGGGTGCTTCTGTCTTTTCACTGAAGCCACCTTTACCCGGCAATTGAATCAGAGGATATTTTACTATGTAGAAGTGTATAAACTATACATATATGTATATATATATATATGTCACAATGACATGTGTATATATATATATATGTATTCTATGTGTGTATATTTAGTGTTCACAAGGAAAGAATGGGGTTTTTTTAGTTGCGATATTTTGTTCCCATAGACTTACATGGGACTTCCGGTATCGGTATCGGGTATCGCCGATATTTTAGTGATATCGGCGATACCATTCCGATTCCGATACTTTAGGATATCGGAAAGTATCGCTCAACTCTAATGTACAGTCATGGCCAAAAGTTTTGAGAATGACACAAATATTAATTTTTACAAAGTCTACTGCTTCACTTTTTCTAATGGCAATTTGCATATACTCCAGAATGTTATAAAGAGTGATCAGCTTAACAGCAATTACTTGCAAAGTCAATATTTGGCTAGAAAATGAACTTTATCCCCAAAACACATTTCAACACCATTGCAGCCCTGCCTTAAAAGGACCAGCTAACCTCTTTTCAGTGATTGCTCCATTAACACAGGTGTGGGTGTTGATGAGGACATGGCTGGAGATCAATCTGTCATGATTAAGTAAGAATGACACCACTGGACACTTTAAAAGGAGGCTGGTGCTTGGCATCATTGTTTCTCTTCTGTTAACCATGGTTATCTCTAAAGAAACACGTGCAGTCATCATTGCAATGCACAAAAATGGCCTAACAGAGAAGAGTATCGCAGCTAGAAAGATTGCACCTCAGTCAACAATCTATCGCATCATCAAGAACTTCAAGGAGAGAGGTTCCATTGTTGCCAAAAAGGCTTCAGGGCGCCCAAGAGAGACCAGCAAGCGCCAGGACCAACTCTTAAAAAAGTGTTTCAGCTGCGGGATCGGGCTACCAGCAGTGCAAAGCTTGCTCAGGAATGGCAGCAGGCAGGTGTGAGTGCATCTGCACGCACTCTGAGGCGGAGACTCTTGGTCAAGGCCTCGTCTCAAGGAGGGCAGCAAAGAAGCCACTTCTCTCCAGAAAAAACATCATGTACAGACTGATATTCTGTAAAAGGTACAGGCAGTGGAATGCTGAGGACTGGGGTAAAGTTATTTTCTCTGATGAATCCCCTTTTCGATTGTTTGGGACATCAGGAAAACGCCTCATTCGGAGAAGACAAGGTGAGCGCTACCACCAGTCTTGTCTCATGCCAACTGTTAAGCATCCTGAAACCATTAATGTGTGGGGTTGCTTCTCAGACAAGGGAATCGGCTCTCTCACAGTCTTGCCTAAAAACACAGCCATGAATAAAGAATGGTGCCGAATGTCTCCAAGAGCAACTTCTCCCAACCTCTAAGAGCAGTTTGGCGATCAACAATGCCTTTCCAGCATGATGGAGCACCTTGCCATAAAGCAAAGGTGATAACTAAATGGCTCAGGAACAAAACATAGAGATTTTGGGTCCATGGCCTGGAAACTCCCAGATCTTAATCCCATTGAGAACTTGTGGTCAATCATCAAGAGACGGGTGGACAAACAAAAACCTAAAATTCTGACAAAATGAAAGCATTGATTGTACAAGAATGGATGCTATCAGTCAGGATTTGGTCCAGAAGTTGATTGAGAGCATGCCAGGGAGAATTGCAGAGGTCTGAAGAAGAAGGGTCAATACTACAAATATTGACTTGCTGCATTAACTCATTCTAACTGTCAATATAAGCTTTTGTTACTCATATGTTTGCAATTATTATATTCTGTCTGTGATAAAAACATCTGTCAAACACACATAAAAACCAGAGGGCAGCAGATCATGTGAAAATATAATATTTATGTCGTTCTCAAACTTTTGGCCATGACTGTCACAGTGACTGCACCAGCAGAATAGTGAGTGCAGCTCTGGGGTATAATACAGGATGTAACTCAGGATCAGTACAGTATAAGTAATGTAATGTACACAGTGACTGCACCAGCAGAATAGTGAGTGCAGCTCTGGAGGTAACTCAATTACAATAAATTGACTGCAACTATATCAGCTGATATAATGTGTAACTCAGGATCAGTACAGGATAAGTATTACGTCTGTGATGAAACAGTAGTAGCACCAGCAATAATAGATGAGGGCAGAGTCATGTGTATAAATCAGAGAATGTAGTGACTCGGAAATACAGTTACTAGGACAGTAATAGTATGTACACAGTGACTGCACCAGCAGAATAGTGAGTGCAGCTCTGGAGTATAATACAGGATGTAACTCAGGATCAGTACAGGTGAGTAATGTAATGTATGTACACAGTGACTGCACCAGCAGAATAGTGAGTGCAGCTCTGGAGTATAATACAGGATGTAACTCAGGATCAGTACAGGATAAGTAATGTAATTAGTACACAGTGACTGCACCAGCAGAATAGTGAGTGCAGCTCTGGAGTATAATACAGGATGTAACTCAGGATCAGTACAGGATAAGTAATGTAATGTATGTACACAGTGACTGCACCAGCAGAATAGTGAGTGCAGCTCTGGGGTATAATACAGGATGTAACTCAGGATCAGTACAGGATAAGTAATGTATGTACACAGTGACTGCACCAGCAGAATAGTGAGTGCAGCTCTGGAGTATAATACAGGATGTAACTCAGGATCAGTGCAGGATAAGTAATGTAATGTATGTACACAGTGACTGCACCAGCAGAATAGTGATTTGCAGCTCTGGAGTATAATACATAGGATGTAACTCAGGATCAGTACAGGATAAGTAATGTAATGTATGTACACAGTGACTGCACCAGCAGAATAGTGAGTGCAGCTCTGGAGTATAATACAGATGTAACTCAGGATCAGTACAGGATAAGTAATGTAATTTATGTACACAGTGACTGCACCAGCAGAATAGTGAGTGCAGCTCTGGAGTATAATACAGGATGTAACTCAGGATCAGTACAGGATAAGTAATGTATTTTACACAGTGAACTGAATGTTCATGTAAATTCAAGTAAACTAAGAGGATTGTCAAAGTACAAGTGGGTGAGCAGTTTTTGGTATAATACAGGATGTAACTCAGGATCATGCAGATAGTAATGTAATGTATGTACACAGTGACTGCACGCAGAATAGTGAGTTCAGCTCTGGAGTATAATACATTATGTAACTCAGGATCAGTACAGGATAAGTAATGTAATGTATGTACACAGTGACTGCACCAGCAGAATAGTGAGTGCAGCTCTGGAGTATAATACATGATGTAACTCAGGATCAGTACAGGATAAGTAATGTAATGTATGTACACAGTGACTGCACCAGCAGAATAGTGAGTTCAGCTCTGGAGTATAATACAGGATGTAACTCAGGATCAGTACAGGATAATTATGGCACTGTATTTTTATGGTAACTGAAGTGTTTATGTAAATTTCAAGTAAACTAAGAGGATTTTCAAAAGTAAATGTGGGGGTGAGCAGGTTTTTTTTGGTAGCACATGGGTCTTGTTTTTTCGCATCATACCTAATGTTCTATAATCCTAGTCCTGTGCGGTTCTTGCTCACTTATCTTGGCATTTCCACTTACTGTGAGATCAGGACATTGTGTACCTGTATGTAAGAATATACAGTGAATGCTGTTTTCATGTCAGGATACTAACAATGTAGAATAGGCAGAGGTTATTTACTTCAGTTCAGAACTAGCAACCATTGATGGAAACCAGAACTCGTATTGTCCGAAAGCTTTTCAAGACGTCAGTGCGAGACATGTGAGACGAGATGAGCAGCCTGACCATCGAGAGGACGTATGAGCAGTGGCTGACCTTCATCGACTGCAAAATCCTATTAATAAGGTAGCAATAGCTGCCACTGTATGAATCACTCTTTCAGCTGCAGATGGAAGGAAAGGAGACACACTAGTTCATAACTAGTGGGTAGGCGGAGCCCCAGATAGGATTGACACCTCAGATTAAAAAGAGTGTTGACCGGCCCCTCCAGCTCGGGCTCCTCCTACTCAGCTCTCCAGTTTACAATTTGAGGATTCAGAGGATGGTCGCTGCTGGAAGCAGCTCCTCAGAAGATTTTATTATTTTTTATCGGACAAGAGACTTGGATCACCAAATGTGGTCTAGAGGTCTCAGGGGTCTCAGCGCTGCTGGACTCCCACCTCTCCCTTGGCGGATCTGTATTACCCTAATGGTGGTCCCTGCAGAACCCTGCCGGCCCTGGGGGATGAGGATGGCTTCCCTGGCGGGGACGCAAACCGCTTCAGGGGTCACTGCGTTCCCCGCCCTGGGGGGAAGCATGGGCATAGCGCCAGAAACCCCTGGGGGTCCCTGTGGCGCTTCGGCTGGTGAGTACCACGCATTTTTATTAATGTGTGTGTGAGTGCTCAAGCGACTGCTGCGGCAGCCGCTGTACAATACATGTCGGTGACTGGTGTTTTTTGTCCGCAGGTGGATGCCTGCAGGACATAGGAGAGGAGTGCGCGCCTTTTTATTTGAATTTTCGCGCCGCTCTGAGCGCGCGCTTTACTGCTGTCTCCATTTCCGGCTTCTCTCATGGAGCACACGGAGGCACAGCGCGGCAGCCATTAAAGAAGCAGGCTGAAAGCTTCTTCTGGCTCTTCTCCCTCCTCCCTCCCGACAAGACGTTACACTGTTACCAGCTGGGTGAGTCGCTTCTAGCCCGCAGGCAGAAGCTTAACCCCTTCACCCCCACAGCGCGGGCGCCTTCTGGGGCACTAATGAGTGACAGACTGCGCTGTCCTGCGGCTGTTATCGCATAAGGGGCTCGCACACTCTTTTCAATACTAATAAAGAGGTTGTGGGGAGTCTGCGATTTTAATACTGCCACTATACGTTCCCACTAACGATCTTGATAACGACGCATACTAATGCGATCGTTTGTGTGATTATTTTTTAATGTCGCTAGTAGCTGCCAATCTGGGCGATCTCATTAACATCGCATAAGCGGTTAGCGATCCCCTTAACAACTTTGGCGGTCATTGCGATATACAAAACAGCGCAATTTTTAGCGATCTTGTGGAACGTTTTTCTGTTAGTGTGGCATAAAAAGCTGTCCTGCAGCTGCTGCCTTATAAGAGGCACTTGGGGCTCGCACAACTTTTTCATTATCAAGGTTGTGGGGAGTCTGCTACTTTAACCCCTTCTTAGGCGGTTAACTCTTAATGCTGGGGTAGCTCTCTCTTTAAGAGCTTTAACCCTTCAGCGATTGTTTTTCTTTAAGAAACACACTGTTCTAGTTACTGACAGGTTTAACCTGCCTTATACTGTGCATGTCAGAATCTGACACGCAGACCCCGACGGCGTCATGCGCAGCGGTCGGAGGTTCCAGTGGTGTCAAAATGGACTCGCTAGTTTCTATGATGGCCTGTCTGACCTTCTAGGTTATGGAGTGTCAGCTAGATCCTCTCAAGGAAGCGACACAAATCGGTGCCTTCCTTCTCGCGTAGCGAAGATGTCCGTTTCGGACAAGGAGGATCGGCAGGGACATTCTGCCTCTCTCATGGACCGTACTATTGGAGCCATGAGGGCGTTACAGTTACCAGAGAGAGGTAACTAGGCGTCCTGGTAAGTCGGCCCGGATGTTTCAGGAGTCGCATAGGTCGCGACGGCTTTACAATCTGTGTCCGTTTTCTACGGAGTTGATTGTTAATTGGATCTCCTGAAATGAATGTCCCTTTATCCTGGTAAAGGAAGGCGAGTCTGCTGGACAAGATGGCAACAATATCCATCTGCGAGGCCGCGGGTCATGGATTCAGTATTAAGGATCTATGTGTACTTGTAAAGTTTCCCTGAGCCGTTTGGACCGTCTACGGACGGCGTGACAAGATGAATCCCCTCTATCGAGATAGATGGGCTTTTCAAGTTGAAGGATACTGCGTCACTGCTATCCAGGGCGCAATCCTCGGCAGTCACAGTCAGAAGAGCACTGTGGTTTAGACAGTGGAATGCGGTTTCCAAGCAGGGTTTGCTATCTTTAGCTTACAAGGTGGTCAGCTATTTGAATCTGACCTCACAGAGCTGATTGCTGAGGCAAAAGAAACAGCTTTATTGCAGCACAGAGCTGTGACTTCTGCGTCTGGCAGGACTAGTGCCGGTAGTTGTCGGCGGTCCTTTAGGTCCAGGGGATGATCCGGTCAACCCTCTGGGGGTTTGGGTCGTTCCTCTCTTTTTTAAAAAAAAAAAAAAAAAAGGGGGGGAATTCTCAGAAATTCCGCATACCCTGGAAACAGAACTTCCATTAAGACAGAAGCTGGCAAAAAATCCGCTAAAGCGGTCTGACGTCTGGGTTTCACTCGAGCGCTCTCGAGTGGAGGGTCGTTTACTCCAATTCAAACCGACTTGGGTTTCCCGTGTGTCGGACGCCTGGGTGACACAGGTTGTGTTGGCAGGCTACTTCATAGAGTTTCTTTCTCGACCCCGGACAGGTTTTGCCAATCTCGCATTCCGTCAGAGCCGAGCTATTTGCCGCTCTACTACGAGAGGTCGATTCCCTTCTGCAGAAGGGTGTGGTGATACCGGTTCCGCAGAGGACCGGGGAAGAGGATTCTTATTCCAACCTCTTTGTGGTCCCCAAAAAGGAGGACAAATTTCACCCTATTTTGGATTCAAAGATTGAATCGGCATGTTTACATCCCGAAAATTCCGCATGGAGTCACTTCGTTCCGTTGTGGCAGCCCTGTCGCAGAACGTCTTTTTGGTCAATCGACATTCGCGACGCTTATTTGCATGTTCCCGTCGGAAGGGCTCACCGGCTTTTCCTTCGTTTTGCCAAAGGTCAGGACCATTACCAGTTTGTGGCTCTGCCATTTGGCTTGGCTTCGGCGCCCAGAGTTTTTACAAAAATTCTAGCGCCCCTCATGGCAATTCTTCGAAGACAGGGGGTTACGATTTCCCTACCTGGACGACCTTCTGATTGTGGCGTCCTCAAAGGAGGAGGCGGGGACGGCTCGCAATCTATCCCTTCAGCTCCTGGAGGATTTCGGGTGGCTGGTCAATTGGGAGAGGTCGTCTCTGGAACCATCGCAGTCAATCCTGTTTTTTGGAATGCATTTCGACACGGTACGGACGGTGGTGTCCCTTCCTCCAGACAAGCGGGCATGTCTCTTTCGACATGTACAGATTATGAGGTCTGCGACAGCAATGTCCTTTCGGAAGTGTATGCGCCTTCTGGGTTTGACGTCCATGGAGGCACTTCCGTTTGACCAATTTCATCCCAGGGCCCTCCAAAGGCTCATTGTGAGTCGTTGGGATCGATCGCAAGCTTCTCTGGATTGCAGCGTCATCATCTTTCACAGGGTGCGAGAATCCCTAGGATGGTGGTTATGTCCAGGAGCGTTATCCCTGGGGAAATCTTTCCTCCCTCCGAGGTGGTCGGTCATAACCACCGATGCCAGCCTGACGGGCTTGGGGGGGGGTGTCTGGAACGATCTTTGGATCCAGGGAGTATGGTCATCGGAAGAGTCTGTTGTACCGATCAACATCCTGGAATTGAGGGCAATTTTTTCTTTTGCCTCCAACACTGGACGCTCCCTTTGAGCGGTCTGCCAGTCCGAGTGCAGACAGACAACGCGACGGCGGTCGCGTATATCAACCACCAAGGCGGGACAAGGAGCTCCAGACTCATGATGGAGGTGTCTCGGATTCTGCTATGGGCCGAGACCAGGGTTCCAGCCATCTCTGCGATTCACATTCCGGGAGTCCAGAATACCACGGCGGACTTCCCCAGTCGCGAGAAGATGGATCCTGGAGAATGGAGTCTTCATCCGAAAATTTTTGCACTGCTGTGTTCCCGTTGGGGAACTCCCCAAGTGGGTTAGATGGCATCCAGGTTCAATGCCAAACTACCGACCTTCATGTCCAGGTACAAGGACCCGAAAGGCTGTGGCGGTGGTTGCTCTGGTGCTCCGTGGGACCTTTTCGAGCTAGTCTATGTGTTTCCGCCGATATCTTTACTTCCTCTGGTGCTGCGTCGGATCAGCCTGGAGAGAATTCCGGCTATGTTGATAGCCCCGGATTGGCCAAGGAGGACGTGGTTCTCGACACTGGTGTCGCTTTTGGCGGCACCGCCATTCCCACTTCCTCCTCGCCCGGACCTGTTAACCCAGGGGCCCGTTCGTCATCCGGACTTGAAGTCTCTGCGTTTGACGGTGTGGCACTTGAGACCGAAATATTGACCCGTAGAGGTTTTTCAGTCGAAGTCATTGCACTCTGCGAGCTGCCAGAGGTCCGGCTACTACTAAGATTTATCACAAGACTTGGGAAGCCTTCTTTTCGTGGTGTTCGGGTTCTTCAATGAAGCCGAGGATTTTTTCCATTCCCAATTTGTTGGCTTTGCTGCAGTACGGGCTGGTCAAAAGGTTTGACAGTTAGTACTCTGAAAGGCCAGGTTTCTGCCCTGTCCTTGCTGTTTCGGAAGGCTATCGCCTCGCGTAGGGACGTACGTTCCTTTTTTCGCGGAGTAACCCGTCAGTTTTCCACCGCGGAAGGCGTCTGTGTCTCCTTGGCGGCTCAACCTTGTCTTGGAGGCTCTTCAGCATGTACCTTTTGAGCCTATGGTTTCTGCTAGCCTTTCTTTAATTTCTTGGAAGATTGCCTTCTTAGTGGCGGTAACCTCTTTAAGAAGGGTTTCTGAGTTGGCAGCTCTTTCCTGCTCGCTTCCTTTCCTGGAGTTTTACCCGGATCGAGTAGTGCTTCGCACACGGGGCGACTTTCTACCTAAGGTGGTGTCGCAATTTCATGTTAACCAGGATATTGTATTGCCCTCGCTTTGCCCGGGCCCAAGGAATGCAATGGACGGGACTTGCACAAATTGGATTTAGTGCGGGCCTTGAAGTTCTATTTGTCTGTTACTCAAGGTTTTCGGAAGTCAGATTCTCTGTTTGTGATTCCAGCAGGTCGCAGGCGTGGTCAACGAGCTTCCAAGGTTTCTATAGCTCGTTGGATTCGGTCAGCCATTTTGGAGGCTTACCGTCTTAAAGGCGAACCTTGCCCGATTAAGATTCGAGGTCACTCCACGAGGGCTGTGGCTTCATCGTGGGCCTTTCATCAAGGGGCTTCGGCAGCTCAGCTCTGCCGAGCGGCGACCTGGCGCTCCGTCCACACATTTACAAAGTTTTATAAGGTGGACGTCAGTGCTTCCGCTGATGCGGCCTTAGGACGTAGGGTCCTGCAGGCAGCGGTATTTTAAGTTTTAGTTAACTTGTATTTGGCGCCTGTTGCGCATTTATCTAGGTTGATGGGTTTCTGCCTCTTTTGGTTTTTTCCCACCCTAATTTTTGGACTGCTTTGGGACGTCCCACTAGTTATGAACTAGTGTGTCTCCTTTCCTTCTATCTGCAGCTGAAAGACGGATTTTGGTAAGAACTTACCTGTAAAATCCTTTTCAGCGAAGGAAGGAAAGGAGACACAGCTCCCTCCCATGGCAGAAGTGTGTTGTTGTATTACAGATGCAGCGTGACCCTTCTCTGATAGCAATTTTCTGGGCTGAGGTCGACGCGCTACGGCTCTGTTCCAGCATTGCCAGCTTATCGCAGTAGTCAGGTTCAGTGAGTAGTAACTGGAACTGTGTGATGTTTGCCTACATGCATGCATAACCTGTACTCTTATGTTTTTTCTCTGAAGTCCTTCAGAAGGGGTTATGTTGCTCCGCTGGTGATATTGCTCTTCCTTAAGCTTGTGTACAACTGGAGAGCTGAGTAGGAGGAGCCCGAGCTGGAGGGGCCGGTCAACACTCTTTTTAATCTGAGGTGTCAATCCTATCTGGGGCTCCGCCTACCCACTAGTTATGAACTAGTGTGTCTCCTTTCCTTCCTTCGCTGAAAAGGATTTTACAGGTAAGTTCTTACCAAAATCCGTCTTTCCTCAAAGTCCAGAATGGGAAAAACATGGCTTCCATTTTCCATGCATAGCGCCATCCTTGTCTACAGGTAGTTTAGGCAAACCATGTTTGTCTATTCCTAGATAACCCCAGTAAGTCATGTATTAGTGTAAAGTCGTACACTTCTCCCAAGGTGATGAAGGTTAGATTAGTTGGGGTGCTGCAGTCCCACTGTTCATGAGAAAGAGACAGCTGCTTATGTTTCTACGTTTCTGTATGAGCACCCTCAGTGGAAATAGTAGGAGGGAAAGTACACTCCATAATAGTCTGTGGTGGATCTGGAAACCGCAAATGCTTCTGTATCTGCCTAAGGGTATGTTTACCTGTGACTTTTTTTTGCTGCCAAAACTTTCACTATTTGCAGCAAATTGCTATGTTTTGTTATTTTGCTGCGTTTTTCAGGCAGCAGATATGTGATTTTTCAGGCTGTAGACATGTGATTTGTCTAATGTACATGTTAATAAAGTTTGTTTTACTCACAAAAAAATGCAAAAACTCAGCACCAATTAAATTATGTGGGTTTTTGCAGCGTTTTTGCAGTTTCTCATTACTTCCAATGGGTAAGGCTAAGTGCACACGTTCAGGATTATTTGCGTTTTTTTCGCGGGAAAAAACGCGTCAAAAACGCATGAATTAAGCATCCTATCATTTAGAATGAATTCCGCAATTTTTGTGCACATGGTGCGTTTTTTTCCGCAAAAGAAACGCATCGCGGAAAATTTAGCAACATGTCCATTAATTTTGCGGATTTCTAGCGTTTTTCCCGCTATATTAATGACCTAGAAAGTTCAGGAAAAAATCGCGGTAAAAACGCATCAAATCCGCGCAAAAACGCACCAAAAAACGCGCAAAAAACGGTCATTTTTGCCGCGAAAAAAGTCCGGTTTTGCTCAGGAATATTCTGCAAACATTCCTGAACGTGTGCACTTAGCCTAAAAATTGCAGAATTGACATGTTACACATTTTGAAAACCTCTGCAGTTCTCGAATTGAGTCAGAAAAAAAGATGTGTTTGTATGACATTTCTGAGATCTTACTGCTCTTGCTAGTGCTGTAAAATGCAGCTTGTTTTCCACCTGAAAATAAAATGCACCAAAAAAGGTTGCAACAATGCTGCATGTGTGCACACTCTTCGAGCATGGGAAACCTCTGTCCAGCTCTCTCTTTTAGTCCTGTTTAACACTAGAACTACTGATGGAGTCATTTTGACTCCTTTCGTTTTTTATTTCTCTTCTGTGACTACATTTTTCAGAATTCCGGCTTGAAACTCGGTGACTTTTCCTCAAATATGATGTGAAAAAAGATTTTGTGAGAATAAATAATTTTGGTGAAAAATTTGCGCGTTTTTTTCAAAATTTACCAAGAACTACTGAAGGGAGTCATTTTGACTCCCTACTATATTTTGAGGTCCTTTTGTCACTAAATGTTGCTATAAAGTTTTGTGCATAATTTTTTCACTCTGTCTTATTTACCCTGATGTTCATATAGATGTAGTTCAATTTACATGTCAACTTTTCACATTTTCCTTGTGTTTTACCTGCTTGTATTACTGTGTAATGCTGAATAAAATAGCTTGTTTACTCTAGGCTCTTATCTTATGCTAATTTTTGATTCATATATATTGACACATATAAAGAACTGTACGATTGCAGAAGCATGCAGGAACAATAATTTACAGTTTACTCTATCTGATGAGGAGCTAGATGCATTCATTGCGATATTCTATGCTCGTGGAATATCTGGCACGAACCGTCACTCGATTAGCAGTATTTGGTGTAATGACTGGGGAATACCGTTTTGCAAAGCGACAATGTCTAGGGACCGCTTTGTTGAAATTATGAGGTTTCTCAGATTTGATGAGAAATCTACTCGATCGGAGAGACTGCAAACGGACAAGTTTGCTCTATTTTCTACTGTGTGGGACAGGTTTATTGAAAATTGTATTGCGTGTTACAAACCTGGCCCATACGTAACGGTGGATGACCAAGCAAAACTAGGTGTCCATTCACGCAGTACATGCCTTCCAAACCAGATAAATATGGCCACAAATATTGGCTAGCTGTTGATAAGGAGAGAAAATATCTGGCAAATGGCTTCCCTTATCTAGGCAAAGATGACACACGCCGTGCTGAGGACCGTTTAGCTGACCATGTGGTAATGAAGTTATTGGACCCGTTTTTGAAAAAAGGTCGCAATGTTACAACCGATAATTATTTTACTTCAGTAAAATTAGCTAAACAGCTAAAAAGCAAAGGAACAACCATCGTGGGAACACTGAACAAGATAAGGCGAGAAGTGCCTAAAAAAATAAAATCCATGAAAGAGGAATTGTACGACACTAAAGTGTTTAGAAATGAAGACAATTTTACACTTACAGTATATCAAGGAAAGCCCAACAAAAATGTTGTCATTTTGAGTTCCGTCCATCCAGATGTTGTTGTTGCGTCTGATTCCGCTAAAAAAACTCCAGAAACGGTAAAGTTTTACAATGAAACAAAATATGGAGTAGATGTAGTGGATCAGATGGCACGAAAATATACCACACGAACATGCACAAGGAGATGGCCTGTTCATGCATTTGAAAATGCCTTAGACTTTGCGGGTATAAATGCATGGATAATATTCAATGAGATAACCCACCAAAAAATGTCACGCAAGGCATTTTTGCAAACGCTTGTGAGAGAGTTGAGTGGTCCTTATGTCACAGATAGGGAAAAGGGTTCCACGTCCCAAGTTTCTACATGCTCAGAAGTGATGGTTCAAACAAAATTTTGCCAGATCAAAGAAAAGTGCAAGAAAAATAGATCTGTCGGCAATTGTAAGACTTGTGGTAAGTCTTTGTGTGGGCAATGTACTGCCATAAATCAAAGGCAATGCCTAAAATGCGAAACACCAAATGTTTAGAAGGTGAATTCTGCGCCATATTTTCATTTTTATGCTCCTCCACCTACATTTTCTCTGCTTTTTGTTCTTCAGTTGTTGTTTATATGTGTGCACTTGAATAAAAAAAAATGTTTGAAAAACGTCTATTATAATTATTGTTATTTTCTGTAGAAAAATAAGAAAAGCAGAAAAAAAACAATCAAAAGCATTACTGTTGGATCTCACAATAATAATACATTACAAAAAATATAATTATTAATAAATAACCACAAATGAAACTCTAAAAATAAACGAAAACAAGCAAGGAGTCAAAATGACTTCTTTTCAGTAGTTCTAGGTGGGGTCACGAGTCCAGTAGTCCTAGTGTTAAGGAAAGCACAAGACTTTCCAGTCTTGTGGTCCGCTGTGTCCACAGGGCTGAGATATTCCAGTGGAATTTTGTTTTTATAAGATTGTGTTCTGTATTGATTTTATGCAATATTTCCAGTGTTCTACACATTGTGTCTGACCACTCATGCTATATATGTTGTACACTAAGCAGATGGCATGCTGAGCCAAAATGCAGTGTGTAAATTAATCATGTTGTTCCTATTGGCTGCATAGAATAGAATATAGTCTCAAAGAAGTACAGAATGCCAAAAAATTAAGATTTATAAAAGGTGTATTGTTTTCATGCAAAATTAGGGCCAAAGCTGGTAATGCTGTGAAGTAACAAATAAAAGCCTTCTTTGCATTTTCCCCACCAGTCTTAAAGAGGACTTCAGTGCTAACGCTCCATCTACAACAGGTTCCCACTGCAACCAATCAATGTCCTGAACTATGAGGCTAAGGTAAATGGCAGGAGACGTTTAAGGGCAGCGATTGGCTCCAGTGGTCATGGTTTGTAGATGGGACATCATTTCTGCAGTCCTGCAGACAATAAACAGTTTGCAGCAGTGGTGAATGGCCCTGCAGCATAAGAGGTTTCATCAGGTAAGGAATGCTTATTTCATTTCCATCATTTGCCCCAATTTCATGTGAAAATGTTCTACCCCTTTAACAGGTCTTGTGTAGTGGACAAATATTATTTTTGCTCTCTTACTGGATGGGCCTGAAGTTTATACATCGCCTGTGACATGTGTGCTGCTGCACAAAGCACAACCTTCTGGCTCTCCTGCGCCTTATTGAACTCTGTAGATCCCCAGCCTTTTACTTCTGCCCGATGTCCTCTGACTGTACTTATTTTTGTAATGTCTATAGTCAAGAGGGCGGATAGAAACTATATTATTCACTTTGTAGCCACAGATTTTCATCGGGAAAGTAGAGAAATTTATTTTTTTTGCTTGAGATTCCCTTTACAGGATTTATGCCATGGTGTACGTTTATCAACAAGACAGGTGATATTTGTGTAATTGGTGTGTTCTCCCACTAGTCCTTATAACAGGGGGTCTCTTCTGTTCCTTCTTACTGCATGACTGCAATGAGGACATTTTCGAGTAAACTGTGAGTCGTGCATGCCCACTGTCACTCCATTGATTGACAACATGGCCAACAGAAATGTTCAATGATTTGTTCAGTAAAAACAAGTTATCATGTATCCATGCATTTGGCTGATAACTTACTGATCGGTAGAGGTTTGATCGTTGGGACCTGCATCGATCGGCAGAACAGTACACTTTTATCCCCACTACAAAATAGAACGACTGTTGGAATGCCTGATCTCTACTCCATTAATTCTCTATGGGGCTGTCAGAGAAGGTCAAGTGCAGTGCTCAGTAGGGCCATAGGGAATGAATGCAGCATCAATCGAGCACGTGCACTTGTAAACCAATTCATTCTGTGATAAACCATATCCCAGACAAATGAAAATAGAGCTATAATATAGTAAAAGCTTTACAAATTTATTGAGAAATAAAAAAGTTTTTTTTTTAATTACATAGAACAAGGAACAAGTACCGTAATACCTCTGGGAGACATCACCCACCTAAATGTATTGACTTTACTTCCTAAATCAGACTATACATAAATCTATATAGGTATGAATAATAGCACTTTGCCAGTGCATAACGTTTTTCTACCTATACAATGAAGATCTTCCCCTATTTACAAGTTCCATTAAAATCCACCACTAGTTAGTATATTACCCAATATAGTATATACATGCATGTAAAGTTTTACCTGAGTATACAAGGGTAGCGCTTTCTGTGGGGCTGTTTCAAAGTGCCAGGTATGGTGGTGTTCTGCTGCCCGACGCATGTCGCCTCGTTTGCTTCTTTCTGGGGGTATGACACTGTTGCTCCATTATAAAAGCGCTCTATTCTGCCGATGAGTGTAGGTCCCAGCGATCGAACCCCACTGGTCAATAAGTTGTCACCTATCCTGTGTACAGGTGACAACTTGTTTTCACTGTACAACCCCTTTTGAAAGGGAATCTGTCAGCAGGTATTTGCTCTTTAATGTGAGAGCAACATAGTGTAGGAGGGACAAAGTGCCTGATTCCAGGGATGTGTTATTTGCAGCTTGCTGTAGTTTCAGCGCACTCACTGTTTTATCGGCAGGAGAGTATTACCACTGGACTAGGTGTCGCATGTAAGGCAGTCCAGCTAATTTGTGTAATCCCACCCCTGCCACTGATTGGCCGCTTTCTGGCAGTGTACACAGGAAGCTTTCAGTCGGGTGTGGGCGGGGTTACACAGCTCAGCATTCATAGCACTGCTATATAAAAAGGAGCGAAATCGGGGATTTTATAAAAAATGCACCAACTAGTAAGTGATCTATCATTGGAATTGTGGTCTCTGCCCCTACGCCATGCTGCTCTCAAATTCCATAGCAAAAACCTGCTGACAGATTTCCTTTAAGACACAATTTCATCTGTCTCTATGATAAAGTGCTGTGATGCATACGAAGTCAGTGTCAGCAAATCTGCAACAAAATCACAGAAGTTAATATAGCAAATGTATCAGCACAGTTTTTCCATTTCTCTACAATGATTGCATTAAGAATGGCTCTCACAATGAAGTTCTGCCAATTTTCTGTGGCGCGTGATATATTTCCCAATCTGTGTGCATCGTCTCTCAAACATTTTTACTTTCCCATACATCAATTATATTTTAGAGAATTGTATAATGACCATATATATACCTGCATTTGGGGGGGGGGGGGGTCACCAGATACTGAATTTAATAGAGTCACAGTTAGTAAAGCGCTGATTAATTTCAGAAGTTTTACCTTTCACTACGCTGTAGGATTCAGCGCATATTGCCGGAGCTGTGAACGGAGCAGTGTGGGCTAATGGCTGGTTTTCTGTGCTGTAAATCAAAGTTACTCAGCTGTGATGAATATTCCACCCAGCAAGAGATGTACATGTATTGTGGAAACCTGCCTCTGCATAAATATCATCTTGTAAAAGCAAAAAAAAAAAGTTATTTCTGAATGCTCTGCATATTATGGACAACAGCAGCGGGAGTCTGTTTTATGTTGTACAAAATTTTGCTTTCAACCTCCTACTGAAATAATAAAATATTTAGACTTGAGAGTCCTCAGTGGTTGATACCTTTTAATGGCTAACTGAAAAGATGGTAACAAATTGCAAGCTTTCGAGACTACTCAGGTCTCTTCATCAGGCATAGACTGCCTGATGAAGAGACCTGAGTAGTCTGGAAAGCTTGCAATTTGTTACCATCTTTTCAGTTAGCCATTAAAAGGTATCAACCACTGAGGACTCTCAAGTCTAAATATTTTTCTATCTACTGGCTAACACGGTACGAAGATACACATCTTTCCTATACTGAAATAATGTTACTTTCCTTCATAATAATCACAAATGTCGAAATGTGGGCTTGAAGTGGAGCCAGATCGCGTGAATTGTATATGCAGATGAGAAACAAGATTTGAAAGAGTTTTGACTTTTTACTGTAACATGGTCAACAAACTTTGCAGAAATGAATAGTTATGAGCGAATATACAGTGAGGAGCAAAAGGGTAACAATGTTTTGAATTTTTTTACTTTCAGGCTCCATATCTCACCATCCACTACTGTTTTGAAAGTGAGACTACCATCATTTTATAGACAATTATCTTGGCTATCTCATTCATAAATTTGACTTGCAAATATTTTGCATATGATTTAATTATGCAGATTCCTGTCATGTCACTGCATTGTTACTGTTTTACTCATGGTGGTGGTAAAAATCTGTTTCTTCCTGCATACTGCAAAATGCAACCTGTTCTCACACATTCCCTAATAGCTCATTGTATTGTTAGGTTGATTCCAAAGTGAAAGGTCACTGGTTCAAATTGATAAGTTGCCATGAAGAAGATTTTCAATCCACCTCTACTCCTCCTTGGTCAGGTCTCATCTGGAATACTGTGTTCAGTTCTGAGCACCACATTTTTAAAAAGACATTGAAAAAGAAGATTCATCTCATCTATAGCGGTGTCTCAGCCAAGAAAATTTTCCAAACTGCATCATGTGAGTGCCATGAGAGTCGGAAGAATAAGAAGTGAAGCCCATTCATCCTTTCAAAAGCCGATAGCTGGATGTCCAGGCAAAATGTCAGTCAGCAAGTTGGCTCAAAACAAGGTCTATCAGTTCTGGCTCGAAAAACACAGCAGTGGAGGTGGCTCGTATGCTTTATAATAGTGAGATCACAGGTGTCCATGCAAGCACCGTGTGACCCACATTACACAAGTCTGGAATGGTGGCCCAAAAAAAAGGTGAAGAAGCCTCAACTTCGGTATCATCATGAGAAACGTTAGCTGAAGTTTGCAAAACAGTACGAAAAGTGGACACTAGAAGATTGGAAACGGGTGATTTGGAGAGTTTAGATGAAAGTCAATAGACTAGGCTCTGATGGGTGCAAATGGGTCTAGAGCAAACAATGGAAAAGGGGGCTAACGGATAGAGAAATTGAAGAAACTGTCAAGTTCGCTTTAGGAAGCCTGATGTTATGGAGTTTCACAGCCAAAGGCATTGGATACTTGACCAGGATCGATAGTGGTCTCAATGCTGAGCTATATGTGAGTATCATACAAGACGAGTTACTTCGTACACTCTAGTACTATGGGAATGAAAAGGACGACTTAGTGTTCCAGCAGGACAATGACCTGAAACATATGTCGAGATTGGCAAAATGGTTCACTATCAATGAAGTAGAGGTGCTGCATTGGCCCCCATAGTTTACAGACCTCAAATCAATCGAACACTTGTGGGTAGAATTGAAAAAAAAGCTATATACATACCCAAGTGAGTTGACTAATACGCACCAACTTTGGGAATGTGTAGAAGAGACCTGGGATCAGATTTCGGTCGACACAAGCTTGAATCTGATGGAGAGCATGCCCAGAAGGATTCAGGCAGTGTTGAAAGCTAAAAGTAGATTTACAAAATACTAACAAAATAATACAATTAAAATTTAGATTTTTAGGAGCAAAACAGTAACAAAGCAGCAACATGACAAACTGCAAAACTAATCATATGCAAAATAGTTGCTAGTCAAATTTATGCATGAGACTGCCAAGATGATAGTCTATAATATGAGACTATTGAGATACGGAACCTGAAAATCAAAAGTTCATAACATTGTTACCCTTTTGCTCATCACTGTATTTCTCTGATGGACCCGTAGGCTCTCTCATCTGCATAGCTCCCCTGCTACCTGCACTCTGCACTTTAATATGGTTTGATGTCACTTTTCACCATGGAATAAAATTGCACATCAAAAAGGATCTGGGTGAGTGCTCCAATTCTTTCAATTTCTTATGATTTACCTTGATGTTACTATGTGAGTGCACCACCCTACAGAGATCCTAAGGAGGCATATTGATTCCAGCAACAGGTGCCTAAGTCTCTTTTGCAAAAAAAATTATTATAAAGTTTCTTACTCTTCATTCTCCTCTTATGACCCATTTCTCATCCCCACCTCTTGAATTCATCATTCAATCTAAAAAAAATTGCTACAATCCACTATACTCAAAACAGGACTGACTATCTGCTTACTGAAGAATCAAGCTACAGCTGCTTATTGAAGTCTATGAACAGGGAAGAGGCAGAAAGTGGGGGCTGCAGCTTTCTAGTAACTGTTGTATCTTGCTTAGGTGCTGGATACACAGCTACACTGCTGTTATATTATGTCTTCCATGATGCTGCTGCTTAGAGAAAGGGTTGCAGGAATCCATCACAATTTTGTGTAGTGTATAGAAGACATTGTAGCAGCTAGTTTCCACCCACTAGCTCAGTAAAATGGTCAACAAAGTTTGCAGAAATAAATAGTACAAGCGAATATAAGAAACTTTGTAATAAATGTTATCAGAAAAATACATTTCATTCTTCACTTATGAAGCATTTCTCATCCTCCACCTTCTAATCTCATCTAAAAAAAAACCTGCTAATATGCACTATACTCAAAATAAGACAGACTGTCTTCCTACTGAAGAATCTGATTACAGCTGTATATTGAAGTCTATGCATAGGGGAGATGCAGAAAGGGGGCTGCAGCTTTCTAGTAACTGTTGTGCTCAGGTGCTGGATGCACAGCTACACTGCTCAGTGCTGTTATATAATGCCCTCCATGATAATGCTGATGCTTAGAGGCAAGGAATCCATCACATCTCTGTGTGTAGATTATAGAAGAAATCATAGCAGCATAGTCAATTGAAAATTAGAGAGAGTAAGAGAGTCTGCAGAGGTGAAAACTGGTGATAAATGCAGGATAAGAGACATAATGGCAAGCAATTACAGTAGTATCATTCCCATGCACATGACACTTATTCCCCACCACATAGAAGTTCTTAAGAACTATTTCTGGAAAGCTCCATGCCAGTCAATCTGGTTAGAAAGCTGAGGACTAGGTTCACATGTATTGTTAATGTCACGCCAGTTTTTACACCTGAGCTGGACGCAACCCATGTCGTCCAGAGTCAGACAGAGCAATACTACATGGAATATAACACTATAAACACGGAGTCAAATAGTCCATCAACAAAAATGAATGCTTCTTTATTAAATTGTAACAACAATGTAGGCATATAATACATATAAAAGATAAGATAATTAAAAAAAGACTTAGGTATTAGGGGTGGGGGGTCAGCACACATATAGGGGCAGGGGGAGTAGGTCATCAGAAGATGCTTTATGAAAAAAATGGCTATTTGTAATTGTAGTACTTCCTAATACAAATCATTGGTGCAATACTAAAAGAAAGACTTTCCATCAATTAGTATAACGTATACACTCATAGATCACTCAATGTACCAAACAATAGGTGCTGTGTTAAGATACAAACAGTGCCAAAGGCATATCCATATTGACCACTCTTACCCATGATTACCCCTATGCGACACCTGACCCGCAGCCCCAACGCGCGTTTCGTCGTGTATTTGGAGGGTGTAGTTGTTTTACTATTATGGGTCTATGTGGCAGATAGGCCACTTTGTGGCATAGCTTTGAACATATTATGTTGTCCGTTCTGATGATATTATTTCAAGAGAACTACAATATGCTGTATTTTATCATCTGATGCTCCTAATGTTGGGAACAACTCTAAGACCAATTCTGTCATCAGCTTCAAAGGGGTGGTTGTAAGAGTAAAGCAAAACTATTCTTAGGACCCTTCGAACTTTATACCACCTGCTAGCATCCTGGAACTCTTGAGGTCGTGCCACGATGACCTTCATGAGGTAGTAATGATGTCGCAAGTTCCAGGATGCCGGTGAATAGTAGGAAGTTTGCAGGGCTCTGGTTCGGCTGACGTGGACCATAATTCTGCAAATCATATTGCACAACTCTAGTGGCTGTTTATATAGGAACGAGGCCCAAGATGTGAACGGTAAGGGTACAGCCAGCTGCTTTCTTGGTCGGTGTGTAATTTGATATAGAGTTTTATAACTATATAAATGACAGATGAACAAAAAGTCGGGCTAACTCGCGACCAGGTGCCCGGGTCACACAGTTTGTGTGCAGTAATGAAGAAAAGTGATGAAATATCCAAACAATAAAATTCCGTGATGGCTGTATTAACTATTTCACAGAGATTAGGCAAGAACAAAAATGTGATGCGTTTCACTCATGGTCCTTCTTCCTAGTATAGTACAATATAGTACATAGTACAATATATAAATGGCAACAGCTTTTATTTGACCAGAATTGCCTTATCTTTAGTCTTATCCCTGTATTTTCTGTCTCACAGGTTATGCTGGCTGCTTCCTACTGGTCCCTCCTGGCCCCTGCTATAGAGATGTCCAGCCAGTATGGGAGCTTTGCTTTCCTTCCAGCTGCTGTTGGCTTTTCTTTCGGTGCCGGCTTTGTATATTTTGCTGATAAGCTTCTGCCAGCTCTGGTGAGTACCCTTTATCACTGGCAGGATCTTCTCCTCACATGTTACCTTTGCCTTAGCCTTTGTATGAAGCCGAGAACACACTGCTGTAAATAGTAGTAGCCTGCATTTTCCTTAGGTGTTGTCACTATTGTAATCCAAAATACTGTCACCCCAATGGATCCTTTTAATGTCAATGAGGTAAATTTTGGATGTGTTGCACTATGCCACATTGTCATGTCTTCCATTATTAGCAGAAGCCATGACCCTAGAGTGTACGTTTATTGGCTGAGAAGGGAGAATATAATCCCATAACTTGAGTTTTTCATGGAATGTAATCACAGTGCAGCGCTTCAATGTAGGACGTGATTACTTTCGTAATCCGTCAGCCGTACACCTTTTGATGCTTATTACTATTGCTATTATTAACGGCGACAACATCAAATTTTGCTACAGATAAAGAATGCTTTGTTTAACAAGATGACAGGTTATTTTTACCATCTTTTCCCTTCCCGCTGTGTATTATTAAAGCATCTTCTAAATTGTTTCCTGCCTGGCACCGAGCTGCAGCACTCAAGATAACTCGCTGGCAACCATTTTAGCAAGCCATGCAGAAATGAATAACTACAGGACTTAAGACAGCACAATGCCAGGCAGGTGCTCGATAGAGGGCATGGCCGCTGGTACAATTATTATGTGCCATTAATTGGGTGATGGAGAAATTAATCACCCTTGCGTCGCACAAAAGGTCAAACTCCAGGCTGCCTCATAGACCATTATCTTATCGTTACCAGGCAGTGAGGGCTGGTAATTATGGACTGCGACCCTCATGCATGCAGGTGACACTTGATGAGGGCAGACAGGCCACGTGAAACGGTTAAGGGGTTGCAACAAGGTACAGTATGTTGCTATGTAACCAGGTTAGAGAGGTAACAGGACCTTTATCCGAGAATGGTCTGCACTAACGCTAGATGACAAGTGGTAAGACCCTCGGAGCATCGATTAACACTTCACATTGCTGCGAGCTCTGTGTCCACAGATGTGCTCAGCAGAGTCTTCCTGTGTATAACCAGTGTCTGTTACATAAACCCGTGATGCTGCTGAGTGAATTCAGGTTACCCTATTCTTCTTGTATTTTGAAAGATCAGCCATGACCCCCCCCTTCTCTCCTTTGTACTGCCCTATGCCTGTCTGAAAGACAACTGTTTGCAGCAGGATCATCTTACCTCTGTCTGCTTCCTTAAGCCCCCGTCACACTAAGCGAGATCGCTGCTGAGTCACAAGTTTTGTGACGCAACAGCGATCTCAGCAGCGATCTCGCTACGTTTAACACGTAGCAGCGACCAGGCCCCTGCTGTGAGATCGCTGGTCGTGTCGGAATGGCCTGGACCTTTTTTTGATCGTCAAGGTCCCGCTGGGTAGCATGCATAGGTGTGTTTGACACCTTACCAACGACCTCGTTGGCGACTCAGAACCGAGACAATATAGGCGACACATCGTTACACAGGTCGCTACGGGTCGCCATATAGTTGCTGCGTCGTTGGAAAGATCTGACTGTTTGGCATCTCACCAGCGACCACAAAGCGACGCAGCAACTGTCCCTGCCAGGTCGTATCGTTGTCGGGATCGCTGTAGCGTCGCTGAGTGTGACGGTACCCTTACTGTCCAGCGTCTGGCTGCAAGACAACTGGTTGCAGCAACATCCTCCCCCTCTCTCCTCCTTCTCCTTACTGTTGTAAGCCAGGCTGTATGACAACTGGTTGCAGCAGGATCCTCTCCCCTCTCTCCTCCTCATTACTGTCGTATGCCAGGCTGTATGACAACTGTTTGAAGCAGGAACCTTTCCCTCTTTCCTCCTCCTTACTGTCTTGTGCCTGGCTGGAAGACAACTTGGACAACTTGTGTGTCACACACTGGATTGAAGAGAGTCTGTCAGCACAGAATGTTCAAATCAAGTACAGGCGCTCGATGCACAGTGACTTGGCCAAATATTTAAGTGCACTTTCCCACCACCTTGTTGTTCCATCTATCTCTGCCCTTCTCTAGTTCTATGACGCCAGAACCGTCAATCAAAGATTAACGGGGGTGTAAATGGAGGGAAAACAAGCAGGTGGAAAGGTGCACATAAATGTTTGGCCACACCCAGGGTGCACCGAGTACCCTGTACTTGCTCTGACCAGTCATTCTGTGGTGACAGAATCTCTTTAAGGCCAGGGTCACACAGATGTATATTCTCTTATGCTCGAGAATTGTGCCAATTATGCTAATGACACTCAGCTCAAACCTGGTCAAAGTTTGATCCCAGTGTCATGTCAGTGTGATCCCATTCTCTCGCATGAAAGAATTGTCGCACGGGTACGGAGAAAATGGAGAAATTAATTTTTCCATCTTCTCCATTGTTGTTGTGTGCATACATTGGACTGCACTTGGATGACATCCGAGTGCAGTCCGATGCTTCACACGCACCCATAGACTAAACACTAAAACATCAGATAGCACTCGGTCATGCAGTATGAGCAAGCCATAATCATGTGTTCCCAATGTTTGTATATTCTGCTGATTTTCCATCCCGATTTCCCAGCGGAAAATCCTCTTGAGTAATACAGCAGCAATGATGTGGATAAGAATTTACAAAATCTTACTAACATTATGCTGAAAAAAAATACCTCTGAGAATTCTCTTTTTTTATCTATTTAAAATCGCTAATACAGTCTCGGAGGTGTCTCAGATACGGCAAAAAAGAAGTAAAGTAATTAACAATACTTTTTGCAGCTTATTTATGTTGAATATATTACTTTATTGCTCTTTATTACAGTGCTGTCCCAACAGATCAGTGTGGCATAATGCAGGAGTTTCAATAGAAATTGTGTTAACCAGCCATCATTGTTTCCCTGCCTTGAGTGAGAATTGCTATCCGTCTCTTTAGCTTCTGTGATCAATATAGGAACGGCCCTGTCACTTACTTCTTGTAAAAACGTGTAAGGACATTGGGCAGCTTTGGATCTTCTGTGTTTGTTTTTCTTCCTTCCCCTGGAGCCTTGCGCCTTTGCCGTCTTCTCACACTCGTTTGTAACTCAGGCCTTTGGCAGTCAATTGTTCAATTAACGTATTGCCGCCGCAGGTGTCTGTTGCCATTCGGCCTCCTCCGCTGTACAAGGGTTAAATGCTGTGTCTTACTAATTGACAGGAGTGGAGCTGCCTCCTTTATAAAGTGATCCATCATGTGGGAGAGCTGGTGACAGATTGCAGGGACATTTGGAAGGGGTGCGGTTGCAGAATAACAGGATGATGTGTGGTTTTTATTGGGAACACAATCTCAATTGGCAGCAATTGATGGGCCAGGCGGTCCTCCTAAAGGGAACCTGTCATGTTTGAACGCACTGTCCTTTTTGGCAGTCAGCCTCTTATTGAGCACGAGGCGCTGAACAGAAAAGATTCTCTTTTTGGGCATTGGAGTCCAGTAGGCGTCCTATTCAGTGGAGCTGATCTCTGCATCCCAACCCAGCTTTATTGAGATAAATTTCCATCATTGGGAGATGATGTCACACGCCGAGGATAGGGGAGGCATAGCGCACCTCTATTTAAAGGAGCCCAGATTGCAGGGCTCACTTTTACCATCCACCTGTATATGGTGTAAGCTTTTCAGGGGATATAGCTCTGAGATCGCCGTCCGGGTAGACGGAGTGGCACAGAAACAGTTCATTCAGACAGCAGTTCTGGTGAAAACTGGCCGCAACCAGCTTTATTAAAGTCCACAGCAAACAGATAAAAACAAATCATAAACATAAGACCTGAGCTTGCCCAGCCACTAATTACACTTAGATAGATTTCCCTATCTATCCGGGTCCCGACTCTAACAGCCTGAGCCAAAACAACACATATGTTCAGCATTTACCAGCATGGAGGTTCACAGAGTCTCCTCCTTGTGTCTGAAGGCACCTTCAACGTCCAGACTTGAGAGAGCTCCCCTCCTATTCAGCAGCTATCCGCATGGATTCTCACAGAGACTACTCCTGTGTCCGGGGTACATCGAGCACCCAGACTGAGATAGCTCAAACTCCTGGAGACACCTTCTGTGCCTGGACCCCTCCTGTGTCCAGACTAAGCGAGCTCTCTGTCTGTGTTCGCAGACACCTACTTCTGGTCTCCTAATTAACACCTGAGTAGTTTCAGGCCTGAGCTGCAAGTGTGTAATGAATGTAAGGTGTAGTGACCTTTCTCTACCACTAGGTTTACAAAGCCATACATTTCCTTTATACCAGTCAGCAAAGTACCTAGGTGAAATGTACACCCCATTCACCACACATACCCTCACTGTCTCACAATGGGTTGTGACACAAATAGTTGCACCTAAGGAAAAAAGTGTCTCCTGCCACTGCAGGGTCCCATTATGTATATCTCACCACTAGTATCTAATTTAGCTCCCCTGATGAATCCCTTCCATTGGGGAGGAAACGCGCAGGGAGATTTACTTGTTTACATTGATGGTGGGTAACCCGTAGCAGCCTACACTTGGGGTCTGTCCTTGTGAGGACAGGAGCTATGCAGAATCACGACAAGGAATAAGCATAAACTTCTCCCCCCCTCATATATGGACTGTATACCCTGCTACTGTCTTATGTGAATCTGCTACAAGGAACTTCCAACATACTGGTGAGACCAAACCATTTTTAATGAGCACTGGTTATGCACTAGCAATTTATGTATGTCTTTATTATAGTTTTGTGTCACTTTTTTGCCCAGAGTCATCTATTTTAATATTATTCAATGAAAGGTGATATTTTATTTGAGGAAGACTCTCCAAGCTATACTCCTGTTAATCCTGAGGGTACTTTAATAGTGAATTTTGAAAAAATACACTTTAGCTATTCTTGCCTCTTTCACTAGCCCCAATGAAACAGAACCTTATCATCCCAGTAGAACTGCCACCAGTTCCTCGTTGGATAAAAGCCTGGTCCATGGTAGCATGGAAAATTAAACTGAGCAGCAGACATGTGGATTCGTGGATCGAGATAAAAGAGCAGCCCAAAGTTTAAATTATACATTTAATTGCCTTAAGGGCACGCTATAGAATACTCTATATGTACAATGGAAATGGTCAGATATGCAAATGCAGGGTACAGTACAAGAAATATAAGGAGAATATATGGGTCAATTACCAGAAGATGAAAGACCTGGCTTGCGGGGGAGGGGTTGCCATATGGGAGGCTTGTGGTCTCCTTTGTTCCTTGACCTATCTTCCCCCTCCCACCCCACCCCTGCAATATGTCATTGCGACTACCCCAGAGAAATAGCACTAGGCCAAGCTCTGCAGGAGCATTTAATCCCTTGGTTGGTCACACCTTTTTACACCCATAGGATGGTCCCAAGAAGGTTTTAAGCTAAATCCCCAAAACCAATGAAAGATCATAACTCCTTTCTGAAGGGCTAGCGGTTCTGGCGCCATTGGATCCAGTCGGGCTCCTGCTATGCTTTAATACCAAACACAGCTTTACTACCTGGCTTCTAGTAGCTGTTCTTTGTATCTTCATACCCCTAGGTGCTAGAACGGATCGAGACCCTATAAGGTTTTCGGTCCGGTCTAGAGATCTTGGAAATATACATGTATGTATGGCTAGGACATATAGTATCTCCATGTAACTCCTTATGGAATCATAGCTGACTTAACAAAGCAATTTTGACTGCATGGTCTCAACATGGCAGCAAGCCTTTTGTTCTGCTCTGAGCTGGTCAAGGTGGGAATTCTTTCACCACAGCCCTGACTCTCAACCCCTCCTGCTGCTGCTTGGTGTTCTGTTACAACTACACTCTGAAGAGGTTTTTAAAATCTCATGACAAATAGGATAAAAATGATTGACATGGAATTATATTATTTCCAATATTCTTCATACTCCATCTGGGCAAGAAAAATGATAATTACATCTACAGAATGGGAGGAATAGAACTAAGCAACAGCACGTGTGAAAAAGGCTTGGGTATACGAAGAGTTCAAACACTGCACGAGTGAACAGTGTGATGCAGCAGCAAAAAAGGGAAACACAGTTCTGGGATGTATTAACAGAAGCATATAGTCTAGATCACGTGAAGTAATTATCCACCTCTACTCCTCCTTGGTCAGGTCTCATCTGGAATACTGTGTTCAGTTCTGAGCACGACATTTTTAAAAAGACATTGAAAAATTGGAGCAAGTTCAGAGGAGAGCTGCCAGGATGGTGAGCAGACTGAAAAGTATGTCCTATGATGAACGATTAAAGGATCTGGGAATGTTTAGCTTGCAAAAAAGAAGAATGAGAGGAGACTTAATAGCTGCCTACAAATATCTGAAGGTGTCACAGTGTATAGGGATCATCATTATTCTCATTTGCACATAGAAGCACGAGAAGCAATGGAATGAAACTGAAAGGGAGAAGATACAGATTAGGTATTAGAAAAACTTTTTGACAGTGAGGGTGATCAATGAGTGGAACAGGCTTCCTAGAGAAGTTGTGAGTTCTCCTTCAATGGAAGTCTTCAAACAGAGGCTGCACAGACATCTGTCGGAGATGGTTTAGTGAATCCTGCATTGAGCAAGGAGTTGACATGATGACCCAGGAGATCCCTTCCAACATTCTGTGATCCTATTCTATTCTTCAATAATTACCCATCTATATATATAAAATTGAATGTGTGTGTGTGTGTGTATCACCAACCAATCACGAAACATCTTTCATTTCACCACAGCTGTTTAAAAGAAGCTGAGCTGTGATTGGTTGCTAAGAGCAACAGTTTTCTCACTCCACGACAACACCTCAGCAGACAGTGACTCGGTGGTTCTGACCCCAGGGTCTCTTAAAGGGATCTCCGGTATGGAAGTTAGGGCAATTCCACTAAGCGCTCTGGTTCTGACCCCAGGCCTCTCTTAAATAATCATTGGTATGGAAGTCAGGGCAAATCCATCCAGCGCTTTGGTTCTGACACCAGGCCTCTCTTAAAGGGGATCATTGGTATGGAAGTCAGGGCAAATCCATCCAGCGCTTTGGTTCTGACACCAGGCCTCTCTTAAAGGGGATCATTGGTATGGAAGTCAGGGCAAATCCATCCAGCGCTTTGGTTCTGATGCCAGGCGTCTCTTAAAGGGGATCATTGGTATGGAAGTTAGAGCAATTCCACTCAGCGTTCTAGTTCTGACCCCAGGCCCCTCTTAAAGGGATCCCAAGTATGCAAGTCAGGTCAAAAAGAAAGAAAAACGGAGTAACTGGCACAATTTATATTTATGAAAATATTAAGTTTATTTGGTACAAAATATATAAGTTAAAAAAATCACACAGTGGTGAAAAAAGACCCTAATATGAACAAAAATGCGCATGGAACCAGGACACACAAAATGTAACAGCAGTTGCAAGATATAATTACATTTGGAATGTATTACAATATATCCCATAGAAAATGGACTGCGGGTAAGTATGCTTGTAATTGTGCGCTTTATACGGATATAAAAAGACCATATGAGTGCCCCATATAATGTATCAACGGACCTCTCATAATAGTGATAATAGTCAATTTAAAAATCCATCTTACCGCTGCAAGTGCAACGCTGCAGTGCCCTGGACCCACGCGCTACTCCTGACGCGCGTTTCGCGTTAGCTTTATCAAAGGAGATATCCTTTGATAATTGACTATTATCACTATTATGAGAGGTCCGTTGATACATTATATGGGGCACTCATATGGTCTTTTTATATCCGTATAAAGCGCACAATTACAAGTATACTTACCCGCAGTCCATTTTCTATGGGATATATTGTAATACATTCCAAATGTAATTATATCTTGCAACTGCTGTTACATTTTGTGTGTCCTGGTTCCATGCGCATTTTTGTTCATATTAGGGTCTTTTTTCACCACTGTGTGATTTTTTTAACTTATATATTTTGTACCAAATAAACTTAATATTTTCATAAATATAAATTGTGCCAGTTACTCCGTTTTTCTTTCTTTTTGTATCTGCTTTTGGAGTGCACATTATAAGTCCTTCATTGACATAATTTTGGGCTCTCATTGCGCAATTGTGCACACATGGTTTTTTGATTGCCCTTGTTATTCTTTTGTTGTGCTGGTTTTATTTTGATATGGAAGTCAGGTCAATTGCCTTCAAATGCTCTGGTACTGACCCCAGGGTTCTATTAAAGGGATCATTGGTATGGAAGTCAGGGCAAATCCATCCAGCGCTTTGGTTCTGACGCCAGGCCTCTCTTAAAGGGATCCCCGGTATGGAAGTTAAAGCAATTCCACTCAGTGTTCTGGTTCTAGCCCCAGGCCCCTCTTAAAGGGATCCCCGGTATGGAAGTTAAAGCAATTCCACTCAGTGTTCTGGTTCTAGCCCCAGGCCCCTCTTAAAGGGATCCCCGGTATGGAAGTCAGGGCAATTGCCTTTAAATGCTCTGGTACTGACCCCAGGCTTCTATTAAAGGGATCATTGGTATGGAAGTCAGAACAAATCCATCCTGCGCTTTGGTACTGACCCCAGGCCTCTCATAAAGGGATCACCAGTATGGAAATTAGGGCCGTTCCACTCAGCGCTGTGGTACTGAACCCAGGCGTGTCTTAAAGGGATCCCCAGTATGGAAGTTAGGACAGTTCCACACTGCGCTTTGGTACTGACCCCAGGCCTCTCTTAAAGGGATCTCTGGTATGGAAGTTAGGGTAAATCCCTCAGGGCTCTGATTCTCACAAAAGGCTTCTATTAAAGGGATCATTGGTAGTCAGGGCAAATCCACTCAGCGCTCTGGTTCTGACGCCAGGCTGACAGGATGATGTTGGATATTGGGGGTAGTGGTCCAGTGGCTCTGGCTGATGGGATGATGTGGGATATTAGGAGGAATAGTCCGATGGCTCTGGCTGACGGGATGATGTGGGATATTAGGGGGAGTAGTCTGGTGGCTCTGGCTGACGGGACGATTTGGGATATTAGGGGTAGTAGTCTGGCGGCTGTGACGGGATGATGTGGGATATTAGGGGTAGTAGTCCGGTGGCTCTGACCGGATGATGTGGGATATTAGTAGTCCGGTGGCTCTGGCTGACGGGACGATGTGGGATATTAGGTGTAGTAGTTCGGTAGCTCTGGCTGATGGGATTGTGTGGGATATTAGGGGTAGTAGTCCAGTAGCTCTGGCTGACTGGACGATGTGGGATATTAGGGGTAGTAGTCCGGTAGCTCTGGCTAATGGGATTGTGTGGGATATTAGTAGTCCGGTGGCTCTGGCTGACGGGATGATGTGGGATATTAGTAGTCCGGTGGCTCTTGCTGACGGGATGATGTGGGATATTAGTGTTAGTTGTCCAGTGGCTCTGGCTGACGGGACAATGTGGGATATTAGGGGTAGTAGTCTGGTGGCTCTGGCTGATGGGATGATGTGGGATATTAGAGGAATAGTCCAGTGGCTCTGGCTGACGGGATGATGTGGGATATTAGGGGGAGTAGTCTGGTGGCTCTGGCTGACGGAACGATTTGGGATATTAGGGGTAGTAGTCTAACGGCTGTGACGGGATGATGTGGGATATTAGGGGTAGTAGTCCGGTGGCTCTGACGGGATGATGTGGGATATTAGTAGTCCGGTGGCTCTGACGGGATGATGTGGGATATTAGTAGTCCGGTGGCTCTGGCTTGACGGATGATGTGGGATATTAGTGGTAGTTGTCCAGTGGCTCTGGCTGACGGGACAATGTGGGATATTAGGGATAGTAGTCTGGTGGCTCTGGCTGACGGGATGATGTGGGATATTAGGAGGAATAGTCCAGTGGCCCTGGCTGACGGGATGATGTGGGATATTAGGGGGAGTAGTCTGGTGGCTCTGGCTGACGGAACGATTTGGGATATTAGGGGTAGTAGTCTAACGGCTGTGACGGGATGATGTGGGATATTAGGGGTAGTAGTCCGGTGGCTCTGGCTGACGGGACAATGTGGGATATTAGGGATAGTAGTCTGGTGGCTCTGGCTGACGGGATGATGTGGGATATTAGGAGGAATAGTCCAGTGGCCCTGGCTGACGGGATGATGTGGGATATTAGGGGAGTAGTCTGGTGGCTCTGGCTGACGGAACGATTTGGGATATTAGGGGTAGTAGTCTAACAGCTGTGACGGGATGATGTGGGATATTAGGGGTAGTAGTCCGGTGGCTTTGACGAGATGATGTGGGATATTAGTAGTCCAGTGGCTCTGGCTGACGGGACGATGTGGGATATTAGGGGTAGTAGTCCGGTAGCTCTGGCTGACGGGATTGTGTGGGATATTAGGGGTAGTAGTCCAGTAGCTCTGGCTGACTGGACGATGTGGGATATTAGGGGTAGTAGTCCGGTAGCTCTGGCTGACAGGATTGTGTGGGATATTAGTAGTCCGGTGGCTCTGGCTGACGGGACGATGTGGGATATTAAGGGTAGTAGTCCGGTAGCTCTGGCTGACGGGATTGTGTGGGATATTAGTAGTCCGGTGGCTTTGGCTGACGGGATGATGTTGGATATTAGTGGTAGTTGTCTGGTGGCTCTGGCTGACGGGACGATGTGGGATATTAGGAATAGTAGTCTGGTGGCTCTGGCTGACGGGATGATGTGGGATATTAGGGGTAGTAGTCCAGTAGCTCTGGCTGACGGGATTGTGTGGGATATTAGTAGTCCGGTGGCTCTTGCTGACGGGATGATGTGGGATATTAGTGGTAGTTGTCCAGTGGCTCTGGCTGACGGGAGAATGTGGGATATTAGGAATAGTAGTCTGGTGGCTCTGGCTGACGGGATGATGTGGGATATTAGGGGTAGTAGTCCAGTAGCTCTGGCTGACGGGACGATGTGGCATATTAGGGGTAGTAGTCCGTTAGCTCTGGCTGACGGGATGATGTGGGATATTATAGTCCGGTGGCTGTGGCTGACGGGATGATGTGGGATATTAGTAGTCCGGTGGCTCTGGCTGACGGACGATGTGGGATATTAGGGATAGTAGTCTGGTGGCTCTGGCTGACGGGATGATGTGGGATATTAGGGGTAGTAGTCCAGTAGCTCTGGCTGACTGGACGATGTGGGATATTAGGGTAGTAGTCCGGTAGCTCTGGCTGACGGGATTGTGTGGGGTATTAGGGGTAGTAGTCCAGTAGCTCTGACTGACTGGATGATGTGGGATATTAGGGGTAGTAGTCCGGTAGCTCTGGCTGATGGGATTGTGTGGGATATTAGTAGTCCGGTGGCTCTGGCTGACGGGACGATGTGGGATATTAGGGGTAGTAGTCCGGTAGCTCTGGCTGACGGGACGATGTGGGATATTAGGGGTAGTAGTCCGGTGGCTCTGGCTGACGGGATGATGTGGGATATTACTAGTCTGGTGGCTCTGGCTGACAGGATGATGTGGGATATTAGGGGTAGTAGTCCGGTAGCTCTGGCTGACGGGACGATGTGGGATATTAGGGGTAGTAGTCCGGTGGCTCTGGCTGACGGGACGATGTGGGATATTAGTAGTCCGGTGGCTCTGGCTGACGGGACGATGTGGGATATTAGGGATAGTAGTCTGGGCTCTGGCTAACGGGATGATGTGGGATATTAGGGGTAGTAGTCCGGTGGCTCTGGCTGACTGGATGATGTGGGATATTAGTAGTCTGGTGGCTCTGGCTGACGAGATGATGTGGGATATTAGTAGTCCGGTGGCTCTGGCTGACGGGACGATGTGGGATATTAGGGATAGTAGTCTGGTGGCTCTGGCTGACGGATGATGTGGGATATTAGGGGGAGTAGTCTGGTAGCTCTGGCTGACTGGATGATGTGGGATATTAGTAGTCTGGTGGCTCTGGCTGACGGGATGATGTGGGATATTAGTAGTCTGGTGGCTCTGGCTGACGGGATGATGTGGGATATTAGGGATAGTAGTCTGGTGGCTCTGGCTGACGGGATGATGTGGGATATTAGGGTAGTAGTCCAGTAGCTCTGGCTGACTGGACGATGTGGGATATTAGGGGTAGTAGTCCGCTAGCTCTGGCTGATGGGATTGTGTGGGATATTAGTAGTCCGGTGGCTCTGGCTGACGGGACGATGTGGGATATTAGGGGTAGTAGTCCGGTAGCTCTGGCTGACGGGACAATGTGGGATATTAGGGGTAGTAGTCCGTGGCTCTGGCTGATGGGATGATGTGGGATATTACTAGTCTGGTGGCTGTGGCTGACGGGATGATGTGGGATATTAGTAGTCCGGTGGCTCTGGCTGACGGGACGATGTGGGATATTAGTAGTCCGGTGGCTTTGGCTGACGGGACGATGTGGGATATTAGGGATAGTAGTCTGGTGGCTCTGGCTAACAGGATGTTGTGGGATATTAGGGGTAGTAGTCCAGTGGCTCTGGCTGACTGGATGATGTGGGATATTAGTAGTCTGGTGGCTCTGGCTGACGGGATGATGTGGGATATTAGTAGTCTGGTGGCTCTGGCTGACGGATGATGTGGGATAATAGTAGTCCGGTGGCTCTGGCTGACGGGATCATGTGGGATATTAGTAGTCCGGTGGCTCTGGCTGACGGACGATGTGGGATATTAGGGATAGTAGTCTGGTGGCTCTGGCTGACGGGACGATGTGGGATATTAGGGGTAGTAGTCCGGTGGCTCTGGCTGACGGGATGATGTGGGATATTAGTAGTCTGGTGGCTTTGGCTGACGGGATGATGTGGGATATTAGTAGTCCGGTGGCTCTAGCTGACTGGACGATGTGGGATATTAGGGGTAGTAGTCCGGTAGCTCTGGCTGACGGGATTGTGTGGGATATTAGTAGTCCGGTGGCTCTGGCTGACGGGACGATGTGGGATATTAGGGTAGTAGTCCGGTAGCTCTGGCTGATGGGATTGTGTGGGATATTAGTAGTCCGGTGGCTCTGGCTGACAGGATGATGTGGGATATTAGTGGTAGTTGTCTGGTGGCTCTGGCTGACGGGACGATGTGGGATATTAGGAATAGTAGTCTGGTGGCTCTGGCTGACGGGATGATGTGGGATATTAGGGGTAGTAGTCCGGTGGCTTTGACGGATGATGTGGGATATTAGTAGTCTGGTGGCTCTGGCTGACGGGACGATGTGGGATATTAGGGGTAGTAGTCCGGTAGCTCTGGCTGACGGGATTGTGTGGGATATTAGGGGTAGTAGTCCGCTAGCTCTGGCTGACGGGATTATGTGGGATATTAGTAGTCCGATGGCTCTGGCTGACGGGACCATGTGGGAAATTAGGGGTAGTAGTCCGGTAGCTCTGGCTGACGGGATTGTGTGGGATATTAGGGGGAGTAGTCCGGTAGCTCTGGCTGACGGGATTGTGTGGGATATTATAGTGAATGTGGCTATGCGGAGTGGGATGGGCTCTACAGTCAGCTTTATGTATAGAGATGTAATCGTTATAATTTGTTATAACTAACCGTAGTTAGTTACTATGCCCAGGCAGCGCCGGGCTTTTCAGCTAGTATCATCTAAAGCTGCTCTTCTCTTTTGAGGTAATGCAGTAGGATCGTCTGCAGTTTTATGTAAAGCCACAAATATTTACAAGGCATCTCCCGGTGATGTCACCTCTTCCGCACACTCATAGAACATTTCATTTTGCATGTTTCTTCTGTTGACAGACGTTCTGATGAGGTGTCATTAATCTCTCAGATGAGCACGGTGACTGTAAAATAGGAAATGCACGAAAAATTGAAGCGGATGGATTGTGCATTCGCTGCTGACTGGACAGTCAGTTCCTATTCAGACCGTGTTACATACTGTATACTGATAAATGGTTTAACAGCAGGTTAACCCGTTTCCGACACTTGGCGTAATAGTACACCCATTCCCGACTCCCTCTGTTTGGTACGGGCTCTGGCGATGAGCCCGCACCTTTCTGTACACATGACAGCTGATCTATACAGCTGACATGTGCCCGCAACAGCCGAGGGTGGAACTAGTTAAATGCCACTGTCAGTCTCTGACACAAGCATTTAACGCGTGCTTACCGGAAGCGCGTTGCTTATCCCACCCATCTGTGACCCGGTCACATGATCGCGGGTCAGCATGACAACCAGAGGTCTGCAGAAGACCTCTTTGGTTGTCATTGCCAGATTGCTATGAAAGCCGAATTGGGGTAAGCGCTCATAGCAAGTGATCATTTCTGCTACACACAGGTGATCTGATCATCACCTGTGTGTAGCAGAGGCAATCAAAGTACTGAAGCTTCTAGTCTCCCACGTAGACTATTGAAGCATGCAAAAAGTAAAAAAAAAATGTTTTTAAAAATGTAAAAAAAAGTATAAAAGTTGAAATCACCCCCCTTCGCCCCATTTAAAACCATAAAAAAATCAAATATACACACATTTGGTATCGCCGTGTTCAGAATCGCCCGATCTGTCAATATAAAAAAAAGAATTCACGCAATCGGTAAACGACGAAACGAGAAAAAAATTAGAAATGCCAGAATTACGGTTTTTTTGGTCGCCGCTACATTGCAATAAAATGCAATAACGGACGATCAAAAGATTGTATCTACACCAAAATGGTATCATTAAAAATGTCAGCTCACCCAGCCCCAGATCACGAAAAATGGAGACGCTACCGGTTTCGAAAAATTGTGCCATTTTTTACCAAATTTGGGATTTTTTTTTCACCACTTAAATAAAAAAGAACCTAGACATGTTTGGTGTCTATGAACTCGTACTGACCTGGAGAATCATAACGGCAGGTCAGTTTTAGCATTTAGTGAACACGGTAAGGAAAAAAACAACGGACTGCACTTTTTTTTTGCAATTTCACCTCACTTGGAATTTTTTTTCCCGTTTTCCAGTACATGATATGTTAAAACTAATGATGTCGTTCAAAAGTAAAACTCATCCCGCAAAAAAAACAAGCCCTCACATTGCCATATTGACGGAAAAATAAAAAAGTTATGGCTCTGGGAAGTAGGGGAGCAAAAAAAAAAACGGAAATTCAAAAACTGAAATACCCCTAGTCGTTAAGGGGATATGTTGTTATTGTATTCACTGCAAAATTCTTGTGATGTCACATTGTGCAATTTATTTATATGAGAATGATTCATGCATTTAAAGGTATTATCCACGTTCAGTAGTAAGATAACAAACACAGCAAGTACTCGCCCTCCCAGGGTCCAGGAACGGTGATGTCACGATAACAGCGCACATCACCGCTGCAGCCAATTACTGATTTTAGCAGCTGTGCAGATGTAGCTGCAAAGCTAAAGCAGTGATGCATATACTGCAACTAAAGCGCTGAGACAGAAGCAGCTATGGAGAGCCTCCACTAGACCCGAGGAGGGCGAGTACCTGCTTTGTATGGTATTTTACAGCGCTTCGAGTCCACCTTCCTAAAAGTGGACAACCACAGTGGTCACCTCCGCAGTTCTCCTGAACGAAATAGTAATACACCCTGCCCCAACATGCTCCCTCTTCCCTTTATGTGGTTTGTACAGGAGAGTCTTTATCTACCCTCAGTAAAAGCTTAGCTTTAATTTTACCAGAGGAGTGGTACTTTGCGGAGAGCAGTAGTGTTGTGTATGACTGTGTCCAATGTGGTGTACTGTGATAATGGAAAGAGATATCCATGCAGGATCATTCACAGAACACACCAAACTGATCTGCTGGTCAATTTCCGGACCTTCTCGTTCAGGTGTTTAAGTGGCAAAACACAGGATCCTTGGCTCATGCCCAAAAAAACTTGAAGATTTGCAAGGGACAATTATGAGAAGCCCAAAGAAATCATTCTAAAAATTATCCATCCCAGCAGGCATACATCACATGTCACTGTGAACTGTAATCACTTCATCTGAAGCCTCTGAGTGTCAGCAGTGTAAGCGTTAAAGGAGGGGGATAAATAGAAGTGTGTGGATAATGGTTATTGGCTCCTGAATATGATAGTAGCCATCCTTTTTGACTTGTTGCAACACATCATGTGCAATAAAGCGTGGTTACATCTTGGGCTGTCTGACACAGTGGTGCACTCTACCTCACTATTGTGTCCGACACAAAAGATACCGTAGATGCTGGTGGGACGAAAGTCCGGATTTCATATTGAAAACTCCTATTTGCCCTATTGCTGCTTCTCAGGCCCACCTGAAACCATTTTTTGCAAATTGAGACTTAAAACCCAGAAGTACTGAGCAGAGAGGAACATTTGGTGGGAACCCAGTGTTATGGGTTGTGTTATTTATCAGGACAGTAGGTGCTGTAGCACAAATAATTTTATGAGCTGCATCAACAGCCTCTTCATGACTCAAAAATCAACATTTTGTGCATGCTATGATGAGTAAAATTTCTCTGCTGAAAATGAAACACAGGTGTGTACATGGAAGTCTTCCATTAAATTTTTTCAGCGTTAGCTGACCATGTATTGTTTCAGCAAGCAAAAGGGTTTATTATTCAGTGGCTCATTCTTATAAATATGGTTCACTAGGTTTTAGAAAGGCATTAGCATGGGTCAAAACATTTATACATGGTTTGAGGTGCAAGGGGGATTCTTGGTCATGCAATTTTGTATCGAACACATGTCCACTAAAGCATTAGCTGCAGATTTTACTTTATTTAAGTTGGAGCCCATGGGTGTTACATCCATAATATCAACACCACACTGCATCCGTACTGTGTCAGAAACGGACCTAGAGGAACATAACCCTTCAATAAGGGCATCTTATTGTCCACCTTCACAACCTACCGTAATTTCTTTTTTCTTAGTTTCAATGCATCTGAAATAAAAAATTATGATAGCTTTTCAGTAGCTCTTCATTAAAAATATGTGGACCCCCTACTGTTTTAAGTATACATCTCTTTGCAGGTTATGCATCTGCTGCATGATCTTATCCTACAGTCATATTTTTCCATCTTATACTTTATGCCAGCATACATTCACAAAGAAAAGGACTGTCTCTCTAATGCCCGCACTAGGTATTTACCCACCAAGTCAACATTCTACCCGTTAGGCCTTGTACAGACATCAGTGTTTTTCACATGCGCAAAATGTCATCAGTGTTTTGGATGAGTGTGTCATCACTTTTTGGCAGTGTGTAGTATCATCAGTTTTTTTTATCAGTGTTTGGTTTGTATGTCATCAGTGTTTCAACACTGTTTGGTCACTGTGTAATTCCATCTGTATTTGTTCAGTGTTTCATCATTGTTTGGTCGGTGTGTCGTTTCAACAGTATTTGGTCAGTGTTTCATCATTATTTGGTCAGTGTGTCATTTCATCAGTATTTGGTCATTGTTTCAACATTGTTTGGTCAGTGTGACGTTTCATCAGTATTTGGTCAGTGTTTCAACATTGTTTGGTCAGTGTGACGTTTCATCAGTATTTGGTCATTGTTTCATCATTGTTTGGTCAGTGTGTCATTTCATCAGTATTTGGTCAGTGTTTCATCATTGTTTGGCCAGTGTGTTGTTTCATCATTATTTGGTCAGTGTTTCATCATTATTTGGTCAGTGTGACGTTTCATCAGTATTTGGTCAGTGTTTGGTCAGTGTTTCATTAATTGGTCAGTGTTTCATCATTGTTTGGTCAGTGTGTCGTTTCATCAGTATTTGGTCAGTGTTTCATCATTGTTTGGTCAGTGTGTCGTTTCATCAGTGTTTGGTTCTTTTTTCATCAGTGTATGGTCAGTGTGTCAATAGTGTTTGTTTGCCCAGTGTGTTATCAGTGCTTCATAACTGTATTTCACTGATAGATCACAAAGCTTCTCTTTCCTTTGCAAAGTTAAACACGGAGAACACACGGATGCCATCTATGTGCTGTACGTGTTTTTCACAGAACCATAGATTGGTATTGGCACTTTTCTTCTGTACTGCCGGATAAAATGAACATATCCCTGCATTTTTTGCTTGGTCACAAGGTCCGTGAAAAACACGGTCATGCGAATAGTTCCATATAATATAATGAGTATGTGTTCTGTTTGTGAAAAACACGGATACAACACGTATGTACGACAAGAACATCTGAATGAGGCCATAAAAGAATATTTAAACATGACTTGGAGTAGAGGCCAGATAGGAGACACCATCTGCTGTTTTTGCTCCTCGCCAGTACGGAGAAGGATGCTGGATACTTGGTTAAGATGCCTTTGACAGAGGCCCTTGACATGGATACTGGTTTTTCTTACTTTTTCCTAGGCAGCATTACCACAAAGACTTTTCACTAGCTTGGATCTTTGTTAGTAGAACCAGTATGCCTCCAGAACCCGGGGGCAAAGAATATGATACATCGTTGGCTTACATTTATTTTTTCTTAACATTGATAGCTTTGCCTAAGAAATATCATCTTTGTTTCCTGGGACTCCCCTGAGTAAAATGAAACTTAATGGTTTCAACCATTGAAAAGAAGATATTATTTCCCTTCAACCAAATTTCTTGGCGATGACATTGTGGGCTCTACTTAGCGTCTAGTCACATAGGTGCTTCCTTTTTGTTTCTTCCTATATCGTAGCTCCATTTGTTTGTAGCTTTGTAATTTATTTGGATGTTCTCTCTGTCGAGATAGAGCTGAGTAATGTGACAGCAGCACAGATTTGTGATAATCGAAGGTGGATGCTCATACATAAGAGAAATAGGTTCCATTTGTCATATGCAAGTGAAATTAACTGATACACTATTCTGAAAATACAATATGTCATCTATTGTCTGTGTACCATAGATGGCAGCCCCCAGTCTGTTACTGGAATACTACACTTTTCAAGAGGTTGTTGATGTTGGAAAGCCATGAATACACATGCAGCATTTGTCAATGACGCAGTACTTTCCTACTGAAAAATCAGAAATGAATGGCCAATTAAATGGGAGAGATCCATGCAACCAGATCTCCAATCACAGCTGCTGCAGCACCACAAGGTATTGATGGACCTCTCGGACCAGGTTCTGACACATATAGAAGAGGGAAACTGTGCAAGAACAGCATATGGGCCCTTTGCTGCCTAATAATTCATCATAACAAACCCATTTACATGTCTGTGACAGAAGCTGCTTGGAAGTAGACCCCCTTAGCTGTTATGCTCCTGTGCTGCTGCACAGGTTGCACCAATGGTGTGTCCACCCCTGGCCCTGACCTACTGAGACATGGACTCCACAAGACCCTGATGTTTGTTGTCTTTCTGCGTCTGGCACCAAGACGTTAGCAGCAAATTGTTCAAGTCCTACAAGTTGTGAGGTGGGAACTCCACTGATGACACTTTTTTGTTTCGACAGTGCATCAAACCTTGATCAGACCAAACCACATTCTTTCTTTTGCTGTATAGTCAAGTTTTGATGCTCCCTTGCTCATTGCAGTCTGTATTCAACAGAATTGGAGGTGATATGTAGTACCCGGCAGTGGGTGCTACATATTGGATGAACCTGCACATTACACAGCTCCTATTGGCTTGAATAGGAGCTGTTCTGCAGTACCCAGCAGTGAGTGCTACATATTATATGAAGCTGCACATTACACAGCTTCTATTGAATAGGAGCTGATCTACAGTACACAGCAGTGGGTGCTACATATTATATGAAGCTGCATATTACACAGCTTCTATTCTATTGAATAGAAGCTGTTCTGCAGTACCCAGCAGTGGGTGCTACATATTATGTGAAGCTGCACATTACATAGCTTCTATTGAATAGGAGTAAGAATTTGTTTGGGTAAGAATACAAGGAGCGAACAGTGGAAAGGACACCATTGTAGGCATTTACTGCAGGCCGCCTATGCAAGCTGAAGATATGGATGAACTCTTTATGCATCAAATGGCCAAGTTCTCCAAAAAATATGACAGTGGTCATGGGAGATTTCAACTATCCAGACATTTGTTGGGAATCTCTCTCAGGCAAAACTAACAGGTCCAGGAAATTTGTATCCCCTCTTGCTGACAACTTTATCTTCCAAAAGGTAGGGGAGAAAACAAGGGGATCTGCTACCTTGGATCTAATCCTTATAAACAGGGTGGAAATGGTTGAGTAGGTAAGAGTGGCTGGGACCTTAGGAGGTAGCGACCATGCTATTTTAGAATTTTGGATAACTAGAGGAGGAAGACCTGTGAAGACTCAGACTTTAAGGTTAGATTTCAGAAAGGCAGATTTTAAGGGACTCAGAAAGAGAATCGGAGTGATCCAATGGCTGGATATCCTTAAGGACAAAAATGTCCTGGAAGGATGGGAAATCTTGAAAAATGAGATTCTCAAAGCACAATCATTAACAATTCCAAAAATAGGGAAGAATAGGAAGCATTTATGGAAACCAGGATGGATGAACACAGAACTTAAACACATGCTAAAAAGGAAGAAAAATTTTATCAAATGGAAAGAGGGAGGTAAATCTAAAGAAGAATATATTGATGTCTGCAGAACCTGCAGGGCAAGAATCAGATTAGCTAAAGCTGACAATTAAGGCTTGCAAGAGATGTCAAAAGCAATAAAAAAGGATTTTGGGGATATGTCAAAAGTAAAAGAAAAGTCAAAGATGCTATAGGATTTTTACCGGATGAAAATTATTAAATGGTAAGAAAGGATGTTGAGAAGGCCGAACTTTTAAATTCCTATTTTGCATCTATTTTCTCTCAGAAAGGAAATGTAACATCAACTGATCTTCACTGTCCTATTAAGGGAATAGAAGTATCCAGGATATCTATAAACAGAAAAATAGTGAGGAAACACTTAGCTAACATAAATGAATTCAAGTCTCCAGGTCCAGATGAATTACACCCCAGAGTACTGAAGGAGATAGCAGAAGAAATTTTTGAACCACTCTCCATAATCTTTGAAAATTCTTGGAGAACAGGAGAAGTCCCAGAAGACTGGAGAAGAGCAAATGTTGTTCCTATCTTCAAAAAGGGGAAGAAGGTGGACCCAGGGAACAATAGGCCGGTGAGTCTGACATCTATACCAGGAAAGATCTTTGAGAAAATTATTAAACAACATGTATGTAAGTACCTGGACAAGAATGAAGTGCTTAACCAGAGTCAGCATGAGTTTGTAACTAATAATTCATGTCAGACTAATTTAATTTCCTTCTATGACAGAATCACTGACTGGGTGGATCAAGGAAATGCTGTAGACATATTATATCTTGACTTCAGCAAAGCATTTGACAAAGTTTCTCACACAATCCTTATTGAAAAAATGACTAAGTATGGAATGGACAAGGCAACTGTTAGGTGGATTCACAACTGGCTTAGTGATAGGACCCAAAGAGTGGTAGTAAATGGCTGCACATCCAGTTGGAAGAATGTATCAAGTGGGGTACCACAGGGCTCTGTCTTGGGCCCTGTATTGTTCAACATCTTTATCAATGATTTAGATGAAGGAATTGAGGGTAAACTGATTACATTTGCTGATGACACAAAGCTAGGAGGGATAGCTAATACTAGAGAAGAGAGAGAGAGAGGATTCAAAAAGATATAAATAAACTGGAGCAGTGGACAGTAACTAACAGAATGTTTTTTAACAGGGAAAAATGCAAAGTACTACATCTGGGAAATAAAAATGAAAAAAGCATATACAGAATGGGAGGAATAGGGCTAAGTAACAGCACATGTGAAAAAGACTTGGGTATACTAATAGATCACAGACTGAACATGAGTCAACAGTGTGATGCAGCAGCAAAAAAAGGCAAATACAATTCTGGGATGTATTAACAGAAGCATACAGTCTAGATCACGTGAGGTCATTATTGCCCTCTACTCCTCTTTGGTCAGACCTCATCTGGAATACTGTGTCCAGTTTTGGGCACCACATTTTAAAAAAGACATCAACAAACTGGAGCAAGTTCAGAGAAGAGCGACCAGAATGGTGTCCAGTCTGCAAACCATGTCCTATGAGGAACGGTTACAGGATTTGGGAATGTTTAGCTTGCAAAAAAAAAGACTGAGAGGAGACTTAATAGCTGTCTATCAATATCTCAAGGGCTGTCACATTGTAGAAGGATTATCTTTATTCTCATTTGCACAAGGAAAGACTAGAAGCAATGGGATTAAACTGAATGGGAGGAGACACAGATTAGATATTAGAAAAAACTTATTGACAGAGTGATCAATGAGTGGAACAGGCTGCCACGAGAGGTGGTGAGTTCTCATTCAATGGAAGTCTTCAAACAGAGGCTGGACAGACAATTGGGATGATTTAGTGAATCCTGCTTTAAGCAGGGGGTTGGACCAGATGACTCAGGAGGTCCCTTCCAACTCTACCATTCTATGATTCTATGATCTACAGTACCCAGCAGTGGGTGCTACATATTATATGAAGCTGCACATTACACAGCTTCTATTGAATAGGAGCTGTTCTGCAGTACCCAGCAGTGGGTGCTACATGTTATTTGAAGCTACACATTACACAGCTTCTATTCTATTGAATAGGAGCTGATCTACAGTACACAGCAGTGGGTGCTACACATTCAATGCAACTATGAAGTGCAGATCAATTCAATGTGTTTACATTCGGCTGCCAGCCAGAGATTATATTAGCTGATCATGGGGGTGCCGGGTGTCAGACCCCCACCAATCTAATGTTGATTACTTAACCAATGGATGGATTGGATAAACACTTTAATTTCAAGAACTGACTGCTCACTTGCTGCTCTAGTACATCCCACCTCTTCCATTGTCACAATACTCAATCAGTGTTATTCACTTCACCTGACCAGTTCCCCATTTATTCCAAAGTCAGAGGATAATCTAATGAGACGAGGTGTTGAACAGGACCCGGACCCACTGCAGACAAGGCATCAGGCAGGCTAGGAGGTGTGCTGTAAGGCTTATCCACAGTATTTGGGGTGCTAGAGAAAGTAGGCATTCATACTCGAGAGCCGATTTATCCAATATGGTGATTATTGTACCTATGTAGAAGAAATAAGGTAGTTGCTAAATGTTTTTTTGGCGAAGCACATCATTGGGCTGATAATGGGGTGCGAAGTGACGAGGTTCAGTCAGTGGAGGAAAGATGGATTTTTACACCACTGTGAGGTTCCACACTGTGTGTGGACGGGGATCACTCGCTTTGCTGTTCTTTAAGGTAAACACTGGCACGCTTAGGGTTAAAGCAATAGTCAATTTAGTTTATTACCGCCAACGTAACACAAAAATAGTGTCTTTCTCTCAATAATTCTTCTCACTGATGCCGACCAGCATAACACGGTTGTCAAGACCGTCACCTGTTGGTGTCAGCCACACAGGTTCCGGGAGACCTCAGCCTCAGAGGTATCCAGCAAACACAAAAATACAGTCTTTCTCTCACGAATAGTTCCCTCTGGTCCCGACCAGCATAACACGGTTTTCAAGACCGTTACCTGTTGGCGTCAACCACACAGGTTCCTGGAGACCTCTTCCTCAGAGGTATCCAGCAATCACCAAACAGTCCCTTTCTTCCCACCACTTCTTACGAATTTACCACATTCTTCATGATCCTGGTCATCCTCCACAGACTTCTGTCTGTCACCTGTTAGCCACGCAGGTTCCCGGAACCCTCCTTCCCAGAGGTATCCAATCGACACTTCATACTTCATTCTGATCCCGATCAGTCTCACCATGGTTTTCAAGACCGTCCATTCCGCTGGCTCAAGCACGCCAGCTTTCAGTCTTCAGTCTGTGCGACATCCTGCCTGGATGTCAGGGAGCTCTGTCCAGCCTGACAGACTCCTGAGACCCTCACAGTCTCAGCACAGACTCACGCTACACTTCCAGAGACTCCTCAGTCTCAGACTCTCTCTCTCCATGTGCAAAACACTCCCTTTCATACCTGTAGCCACTCCCCCAGCTAAGGTATGGAGCACATGGTCTGGTCACCTGTTCATGACGTCATCACAGGTCCTTCACAACACTCCCAACCACCAGTGGGCGGTGTATGTGTGGTTAGCCAGTCCCACCCAGCTCACCAGCTAACCCTGTAAAGCCACCCTAGAAATACACACGACTCTTATGGGACTACAAGTCCCAGAACAACATTAACTTGGCTTACAGTGCACAGGAGCTCTGCAACACATTCCTTCCATTCACAATACTGCCAGGGCCTATTTTACCACTCAAATCATGCCTCCATGCATATCCCAAGGAGCATACACAGCGCCCCCTAGCTGTAGTATTGGTCACCACACCACTTACAGGACTGAAGGGGCACTTGCTTCTTTTCATACAGTCCTTTCATTTTTGTTGCCTCCCAACCTAATTTAGCGATTTATAAATAAAATTTAAATTCTACCTCTAGTATTTGATCCACCATGGAAGTCACCACATTGTAGCAGAGAACCAAGATTTCCTTTTTTTTTTTTTTTTTTTTGGGGTTGGTAACGGTTAAACATATGAAGTACGTGATACCAGTTCTCAACCTTGTTGCAAGGGAGAACCACAAGAGGAAAGTATTCATTTGGACTGTGGGACCTTCAGGCCAAGCGTGGAGATATTTAGGCGTTATCTGTCTGTTTAGATGTGCAAAACACTTAGCATGAGAAAAATCTCAGTCTCTCCGTAGTGATGCCCAATACTTTCTCCTGCTCCAGTCTCTGCATCAAAATGTGAAAGTAACCATGGAAACCAACAAAATGTCCTTGGAATGTGGGAGAAAAGAAGATAACAGCTATAAACATGTAAAGCCATCCAATAAACAACCAGTCCTCCTATTATTCTTGTGTTTGGGTAGAGAAACTTTCTTTCATAGGGTTATTTTAACCTCTATTGGGTACTTTGTTTTAAGAGGTTTTCTCATGTTGGTGCCCCCCGTCCATTGACGTCACGAGCATTGGTCTTGGCTTCCCTGTTTGCAAACAATAAGTTGCTCTATAACTGTAAGAGCTTGTCCTACTCTGACTAATCCGACTTGCCCATACACCACATGATCAGACAATGCTAGATCATCCTTGGAGAATATCTCTTCTCGGGATTAGAGATTCTTAATCTGACATTAAATGGGTAGTCCGGCAAAAACAAGTCCACAGGATAGTTGCTAACTTGCTGATCGGCCAGCAGCTTGGGGAATCCCCGACAGAATGGAGCGACTTCACACATGCTCGTCCACTTCTTCATTCATTCATTCCCTATGAGGCTGGTTACTGGCTATTTCTGGCACCCCAATAGAGAATGAATGGAGTGGCGGTTGGGTGTCTGACTTTAAGCGCCATTTTGTATCTGGTAGAAAAGAAAGCGTCCAGTGGGTATAAGAAAAAGTTCCCCAATCTGCAGGTTGATATGGTTCCCACCCGTAGGTCCACCAACAATCACAGGTTATCATCTATTCTGCGGCTCGGTGGTAACTTGTTTCTCTGGACAAACACTTTATCTTATAACAACATAATGAGTTTATAAGCCGAAAATATGCTATCAGTGCATCCTATCAGCTAGGTTTATTAATTTGTGGATGCTTTACATGCTTACCAGGTTGTCTGTCCTCAGTGGCAAGCTACAAGTTTCTACCACTTGGTCTCAGACTATCTTGCCATTCAAGTTTTCTTGGCTTCTTTTGCTTAGTACAGGTCTATCTGATCTTCTTTCTCAGTCGCAGACCTACACCTAGTCCTTGATGCCAGCATGCCTGGCTCTTCTCCTTAGGTGCCATTTTTGACTGGCAGTTTTTCTTCCTTGATGTCAAACATGGTCTTCTTTATTAGTGTGCCAACCTGCCTGGGTCACATCATCTCATCAACTTGCCACTGTGCCTGACATTAGACTGGCATCCTAAGAACTGATCTCTGCCCCTGTGAGCTACGGCCCAATGTAAACATGTAGGCAGTCACCCAGCAAACGAGCAAAACGCTTCTTCAGATAGTTTATGACGGCATAAAAGTCATGGTAGTCATCAGCACATCATCTGATACAAAAATTAGAAGTGAACATGATGCTGTGTGGGGACAGAACGATTATTTTAATGATTGTTCTTATCCCGTGAGGCATCATCCGCCTGTAAACAAGCTCCTATCATCTGGCATATAGTCGATCATCACTCGGATGAGCCCGAAAGTGGCCTGTCAAAGTTTGCATTCAGTCGATCGGAGAGTAACAAAACTAACTTTGTTTTGAACGTTCTGTATTATCAGTGAGTAATGGCCTTGACTTAGGAAGGGGCGCAGTAAAAAAAAATGGGTCAGCATTAAGTGCAGCACTTAGAGGAAAAAAAATAAAACACAGGAAGAGCTTTAGACATTGATTTTTTTTATGTTTCATGATCTTGTGGAGAGTTAAGAATCTGAATGTCTTTCAAGAATTTGAGTCCATCTCTTTAATACTATAATTACTCCTTTCACTTCTGTTGATGTTGGGTGATTGATGTCTCAGTTTTTCCTTCTCGATTAAAAAAAAGCCTTCTAGCTGCTCCTTTATTTCATACAATAAAATAATTGTGTGGAGTGAAGCATATTATAGCGCATATTATTGACCTGTCGGATATCCCAGCAGGTTACGCAAATCGATAGACTCTGCAAAATAATTGAAAGGTTTATCCAGAGACAAAAAAATGCTCACAAATGGATTGCCAACCTTTTACTCTACGACAATACTCCCCCGATCCTAAATTATATATATGCGCATGTTTATTTCATTACTACCGTGGAAGGTCGGTTCACTTAGCCGCTCCTTGAGGTAGACACAGGCACACGTCTTGTTAAAGTCTCTGGGTGGTTTATTGCATCATAAACCAAAAACTCAAACTGGAAACAGAAAGACAGCCTCTCTGGCTTAAATGAAAAATAAAAAGTTCATATACAGTCCTGCCCAGTTTCTTCTGGGACAGCACATATGGCAGCTCTCGCAGGAGCTGAAGGTCTGGAGGCCTCCTCTCCTCCACACAACACAGACCCAGAAAAAAAAACAACTGGACATTTAACTCCCTCCAGCCACACCCTGGAGGTGGAGATATGGTGGGTAGGCGTCCCACCCATCTCTGACCTACCCACCGTGAAAGCCAGGCCCATATAGCGACTGGATTGCTCTCAGCACGTATCATGCTGGAGAAAACACTTCACATCACAAAGGAAAGCCACCTTTGTGACACATATCTCCCCTCACATTTGTCGCCAGTGTCCCTATCACAGTACCTTTATATTTTTGTCTTACATTGCCTGAATCTTGATATGTTTTTATACAAATTACTTTCTATGTGCAGTGGTCGGGATCATTGACTCTGTTGATCCATGGCCTCCTTTACCTCTGACATCAGGTGTCGGCCAGGAAATTGTGGTCTCCTCGCTTCTGCACAGTAGCTTTCTCTTCCGGAGGTGCAGGGTGCACTGTTCTACTGCATTAATGCTGCGCAGCAATTCATACACAATGGTGATTTAGGAGGGTCAAACTTAAACCACAAGACGATGGAAGCAAATTGTCCTATTTTAGGGAAAAAAATTTCACTGTCACTAAATATGTCTCTGGATTAACTTTTCATCTACAGTATTTAGTATTCAAAAAAGTTATTTAGGCCCTTCTAGAACTTGCTGCCCATGGAATCTGACAGCCCATGAGAAAGGGGCAGCCTTACTTCATCACAGTGCCAATCCCTTTAGTGGTCAGATGACTGTAAGGGTCAGACCTTTCTTGGTTAGGCTACATTCCTACAATGAGATTTTAGTGATTTTTGTTTTAAATGTTGCAAATTTCTGCACCATTTGTGCATCTCTTAAGTACGGTAAATTAAGTCCTTTACAAAAATGTATTGTGTTTTCAGTGCGGTTCCTATACATTTTTATAGCATTTTTGATGTTTTTTGTCTCTTTTTGGTTTACTGTGTTTTAAGTGAAGCTGATTTGTTTTTGATACTTCCTGGTATTTGGTTTTGCCAAAACTTCATGTGCAGATTACCTGCTTTTTCAGTGCATTTCCATTCAAAGAAAATGTGGAACTGTGGATTTTTTTTTTTTTTTTGTGGTGCATTTTCTCTTCCTTTGGCACAAGAGCAAAGGCGATCGGTATTTCATGTTGTAGCGTGACGGGAGTCAAGCAAATCCATCTGAATATTTATTTTTTTAGCTTTTAGTTTGGCAATGGTTTCTGCACCATTTTTGTTAATATTAGGAGTCATTGGAAATGCCCTTTAAGTGCTCTTATCGTAGATGACAACCTCCTTGTGACAGTTCTGTAGATATTTTTTGAGCTATATTTTTTTTCTCTCTCTAAAACACTTGTATTTAAAAACAAAAAGAAAAATGATAATTGTGTAACCTAACGAGTTCCTAAGCCTAGGAATTCTATGGGGAGCGTGACTTGCCTATTGCGGTCCGTGCCTCACTCGGACTAATCCTCCTTACACAGAATTAGATGTGTCCGTTTGCAGATCTCTTCAATTCAGACGGGAATAGTGTTTTGTTGCGGAAAGAAACTGTTTAATCTCATGTTTACATCTAGACGCCCGTAATCCTGCTCTGCGTCTCTGGTGGTTTTAGGAGGAGTGGGGCTGACAGTTTTTATCATCTATGTCCCTACGGGAAAGATTTGTTAATTAGACATTTTGCTGCCGGCTTCTTCCTACTGTAGATGAAGAAATTTGCCCCAATAGAACATTTTTTATGCTAGGTTATATAAGCTCCCTCGGGAGGGCAGCCTCATTAAGTGGCACCTTCCTTGGCTTATTTAGATGTAAATGGATAATTATACTGTGAAGGAGATATTTGCTCTGCGTTGTTCCCATTCCTTCTCATTGTGGAGGGAAGAAGCCGGTAGTTTTATAGAGTAAATGCTAGCTCTCTATGCGACTCTTCACGGAATGAAGGTTAAGGTTTAATCATCACATTTGCAACGTCTTGGAAAAATGTTAGACATTGCGTCTGTAAATCACTGTTTGCTACTGTAAAACTACAGCCCGGCAAGGTCTAATAAAGGTAACTCTTAAAGCCAGTCTGTCAGTAGGATCGATCCTCCTAAGCCTTCTATATGGACATGCAGGTTATGCAAAACTGAGTAAAATAATACCTTAATACCTGCGATCTAACATATTATTCCAGAGAAATCCACATTTTTCTTAAAATGTTTAATGTAAAGCTGTTAAGATCTATGGGCCGGACATAGATCTCCCTGAGAATTTGCCTACAGAGATTATTTTAAATGCACATTACCATTGTGAGAAATGTAATGACTGACAGTCTGCTCTCCTGATCTACATGTCTCACACTGGTAACACCTCCTTTTATCTAAAATAATCTCAGGGAGATCTATGTCTGGCACATAGATCTTAAAATCTCATTTAAGAAAAACGTGGATTTCTCTGGAATTAGACCTCAAATCGCAGATATCAAGGTATCATTTTATTAAAATTCCTATGAGCTTCATGCTCATATAGAAAGCTTAGGAGAGTGGATCCTATTAATAAATGCACTTTAATGCTATGTGCACACGTTGTGGATTTGTTGCGGATCTGCAGTCATGGCCAAAAGTTTTGAGAATGACACAAATATTTTTACAAAGTCTACTGCTTCACTTTTTCTAATGGCAATCTGCATATACTCCAGAATGTTATAAAGAGTGATCAGCTTAACAGCAATTACTTGGAAAGTCAATATTTGGCTAGAAATTGAACTTTATCCCCCAAAACACATTTCAACATCATTGCAGCCCTGCCCTAAAAGGACCAGCTAACCTCTTTTCAGTGATTGCTCCATTAACACAGGTGTGGATGTTGATGAGGACATGGCTGGAGATCAATCTGTCATGATTAAATAAGAATGACACCACTGGACACTTTAAAAGGAGGCTGGTGCTTGGCATCATTGTTTCTCTTCTGTTAACCATGGTTATCTCTAAAGAAACACGTGCAGTCATCATTGCAATGCACAAAAATGGCCTAACAGGGAAGAGTATCGCAGCTAGAAAGATTGCACCTCAGTCAACAATCTATCGCATCATCAAGAACTTCAAGGAGAGAGGTTCCATTGTTGCCAAAAAGGCTTCAGGGCGCCCAAGAAAGACCAGCAAGCGCCAGGACCGTCTCTTAAAAGTGTTTCAGCTGTGGGATCGGGCTACCAGCAGTGCAGAGCTTGCTCAGGAATGGCAGCAGGCAGGTGTGAGTGCATCTGCACGCAGTGTTAGGCGGAGACTCTTGGAGCAAGGCCTGGTCTCAAGAAGGGCTGTAAAGAAGCCACTTCTCTCCAGAAAAAACATCATGGACAGACTGATATTCTGCAAAAGGTACAGGCAGTGGACTGCTGAGGACTGGGGTAAAGTTATTTTCTCTGATGAATCCCCTTTTCGATTGTTTGGGACATCAGGAAAACGCCTCATTCGGAGAAGACAAGGTGAGCGCTACCACCAGTCTTGTCTCATGCCAACTGTTAAGCATCCTGAAAGCATTCATGTGTGGGGTTGCTTCTCAGCCAAGGGAATCAGCTCTCTCACAGTCTTGCCTAAAAACACAGCCATGAATAAAGAATGGTACCAGAATGTCCTCCAAGAGCAACTTCTCCCAACCCTCCAAGAGCAGTTTGGCGATCAACAATGCCTTTTCCAGCATGATGGAGCACCTTGCCATAAAGCAAAGGTGATAACTAAATGGCTCAGGGAACAAAACATAGAGATTTTGGGTCCATGGCCTGGAAACTCCCCAGATCTTAATCCCATTGAGAACTTGTGGTCATCATCAAGAGACGGGTGGACAAACAAAAACCTAAAAATTCTGACAAAATAAAGCATTGATTGTGCAAGAATGGACTGCTATCAGTCAGGATTTGGTCCAGAAGTTGATTGAGAGCATGCCAGGGAGAATTGCAGAGGTCCTGAAGAAGAAGGGTCAACATTGCAAATATTGACTTGCTGCATTAACTCATTCTGTCAATATAAGCTTTTGTTACTCATATGTTTGCAATTATATTTCTGTCTGTGATAAAAACATCTGTCAAACACACATAAAAACCAGAGGGCAGCAGATCATGTGAAAATATAATATTTGTGTCATTCTCAAAACTTTTGGCCATGACTGTACAATGTTAAGCAATGGATAAAAACTTGCTGTGCACATGCGGCAGAAAATTCCACACGGAATCCGCAGCGGTTTATGTTCCTGCAGCATGTCAATTCTTTGTGCGGATTCCGCTGCGTTTCTACACCCATTTCATTATAAAAAACCGCAGGCCAAAAAACGCATGACAATCCGCTTAAAATCTGCACAAAATCCGCATAAAAAACGTGTGGATTTTTACCTGCAGATTCTGCCAAAAGAGGAAGAATCCGCTCAGGAAATTCCTGAGCCCAATCCACAACGTGTGCACATACCCTAAAGGGAATCTGTCACTGGGTTTTTGCTGTGTAATCTGTCAGTAGCATAATGTAGGGGCAGAGATTCCAGCAATGCTTCACTATCGAGTAAATTGATGATTTCTCTGCTGTACAGGCAGAAAGCTGCCAATTGGTGCTGGTGTCATGTGTGCATTGCCACGAAGATCGTCGCGGTTGCACATTTTGACTTCTCACAGCTGAGCTGCTGTTTCTTTGTGTTTGGCAGCTAGGGAGTTAATTCTGTCTGTGCTCGGTGCTGGGACTGGGTGCAGTTTCTCCCAGCTGCAATTGATTATTTGTTGATTGGTTTCCTTTAAATTCCTGGTTGTCTGCTTGGGGAGTTGCCAGTGAAACCTTCATGCAGACCACAGATAGGAATGAATCTGTATAGACTTTAGTTGTGAGCTCCTTAGTTGTTCTAAGCTCAACTTGGTTAGAGTTTATTTCCCAGACCATTTATGTTCCTTTGGTGTTTGAGTGTGTATGCAAGCGAGTGTTATCCTGTCTGTCTTATATGTCTAATCTGTGTATTTAGCTGAGATCAGCCCATATCCCTTTGGTGGTAGTCAGGATCCTTCTTAGGACTGATTACAGGGTTCAGGGTCTGATAGGAGACAGGGTTAGGTTGGAGACTTGGACCTCTGAACCATTATCAGTACCTCCAAGGTGAGGGATTAGTTAGGACCCCAGTTTAGGGTCAGATTAGATCCCGGTCCACCTCTTTCCTGTTTCAGCTCATCAAGTCCTCAAGATTAACCCTGAGTTCAGCAGATATCATGTCAGGTAAATCTATTCTATACTTACATGCTGATGTTGCTATACTAGTTGTTGTATAGAGTGTTGTTCCTGTATTAATAGTTTACTGACATTGTATACATATCATTAGACAGCGTGACATTTCGTCTGGACCTCCCTCCTACGTTTAAAATTCATAATGTGTTCCACAAGTCATTACTTAAAAGGTATGTGGCACCAGTCATACCGTCACCTCTACCTCCTCCTCCTGTGTTGGTCAATGGTAACTTGGAATTTCAAGTATCAAAGATCATTGACTCACGTCTGAATCGCCGTCCCTTCAGTACTTGGTGCATTGGAAGGGTATGGTCCAGAGGAGAGGACGTGGGTCCCTGCGTCTGATGTTAACACAGATCGTTTGGTTCGGACCTTCCACAGAACTCACCCGGGCAGGCCTGGCCCTGAGGGTCCGAAGGCCCCTCGTAGAAGGGGGGTACTGTCATGTGTGCATTGCCACGAAGATCGTCGCGGTTGCACATTTTGACTTCTCACAGCTGAGCTGCTGTTTCTTTGTGTTTGGCAGCTAGGGAGTTAATTCTGTCTGTGCTCGGTGCTGGGACTGGGTGCAGTTTCTCCCGGCTGCAATTGATTATTTGTTGATTGGTTTCCTTTAAATTCCTGGTTGTCTGCTTGGGGAGTTGCCAGTGAAACCTTCATGCAGACCACAGATAGGAATGAATCTGTATAGACTTTAGTTGTGAGCTCCTTAGTTGTTCTAAGCTCAACTTGGTTAGAGTTTATTTCCCAGACCATTTATGTTCCTTTGGTGTTTGAGTGTGTATGCAAGCGAGTGTTATCCTGTCTGTCTTATATGTCTAATCTGTGTATTTAGCTGAGATCAGCCCATATCCCTTTGGTGGTAGTCAGGATCCTTCTTAGGACTGATTACAGGGTTCAGGGTCTGATAGGAGACAGGGTTAGGTTGGAGACTTGGACCTCTGAACTATTATCAGTACCTCCAAGGTGAGGGATTAGTTAGGACCCCAGTTTAGGGTCAGGTTAGATCCCGGTCCACCTCTTTCCTGTTTCAGCTCATCAAGTCCTCAAGATTAACCCTGAGTTCAGCAGATATCGTGTCAGGTAAATCTATTCTATACTTACATGCTGATGTTGCTATACTAGTTGTTGTATAGAGTGTTGTTCCTGTATAAATAGTTTACTGACATTGTATACATATCATTAGACAGCGTGACAGCTGGGGGCTGGGTTTGATTAGCAGGTACAAGACACCTAATCCTGTGGTGATAATCTGGTGAAAAAACACAAATTTTATTGAAACATAAACACAGCCTAGTAAGTGACACATGACTTAAATGTACAGTCATGGCCAAAAGGTTTGAAAATGACACAAATATTAATTTTTACAAAGTCTACTGCTTCACTTTTTCTAATGGCAATTTGCATATACTCCAGAATGTTATAAAGAGTGATCAGCTTAACAGCAATTACTTGCAAAGTCAATATTTGGCTAGAAAATGAACTTTATCCCCCAAAACACATTTCAACATCATTGCAGCCCTGCCTTAAAAGGACCAGTTAACCTCTTTTCAGTGATTGCTCCATTAACACAGGTGTGGGTGTTGATGAGGACATGGCTGGAGATCAATCTGTCATGATTAAGTAAGAATGACACCACTGGACACTTTAAAAGGAGGCTGGTGCTTGGCATCATTGTTTCTCTTCTGTTAACCATGGTTATCTCTAAAGAAACACGTGCAGTCATCATTGCAATGCACAAAAATGGCCTAACAGGGAAGAGTATCGCAGCTAGAAAGATTGCACCTCAGTCAACAATCTATCGCATCATCAAGAACTTCAAGGAGAGTGGTTCCATTGTTGCCAAAAAGGCTTCAGGGCGCCCAAGAAAGACCAGCAAGCGCCAGGACCGTCTCTTAAAATTGTTTCAGCTGCGGGATCGGGCTACCAGCAGTGCAGAGATTGCTCAGGAATGGCAGCAGGCAGGTGTGAGTGCATCTGCACGCACTGTGAGGCGGAGACTCTTGGAGCAAGGCCTGGTCTCAAGGAGGGCACCAAAGAAGTCACTTCTCTCCAGAAAAAACATCATGGACAGACTGATATTCTGCAAAAGGTACAGGCAGTGGACTGCTGAGGACTGGGGTAAAGTTATTTTCTCTGATGAATCCCCTTTTCGATTGTTTGGGACATCAGGAAAACGCTTCATTCGGAGAAGACAAGGTGAGCGCTACCACCAGTCTTGTCTCATGCCAACTGTTAAGCATCCTGAAAGCATTCATGTGTGGGGTTGCTTCTCAGCCAAGGGAATCGGCTCTCTCACAGTCTTGCCTAAAAACACAGCCATGAATAAAGAATGGTACCAGAATGTCCTCCAAGAGCAACTTCTCCCAACCCTCCAAGAGCAGTTTGGCGATCAACAATGCCTTTTCCAGCATGATGGAGCACCTTGCCATAAAGCAAAGGTGATAACTAAATGGCTCAGGGAACAAAACATAGAGATTTTGGGTCCATGGCCTGGAAACTCCCCAGATCTTAATCCCATTGAGAACTTGTGGTCAATCATCAAGAGACGGGTGGACAAACAAAAACCTAAAAATTCTGACAAAATGAAAGCATTAATTGTGCAAGAATGGACTGCTATCAGTCAGGATTTGGTCCAGAAGTTGATTGAGAGCATGCCAGGGAGAATTGCAGAGGTCCTGAAGAAGAAGGGTCAACACTGCAAATATTTACTTGCTGCATTAACTCATTCTGTCAATATAAGCTTTTGTTACTCATATGTTTGCAATTATTATATTTCTGTCTGTGATAAAAACATCTGTCAAACACACATAAAAACCAGAGGGCAGCAGATCATGTGAAAATATAATATTTGTGTCATTCTCAAAACTTTTGGCCATGACTGTAGATCTCTGCTCTTACACCATGGTGCTCTCAAATTACCAAAATTTGCTGTCAAATTCACATTAATTACACAATCGCATAGCGGCTTTGTCCATGTTGTATCCTTTCCAATTTCGGGGCTCCTCACCTTAACTACCATTGACATATGGGTCCATGAGGCAGCTCAGTAGACCCACAGTTGGACTGGAAATCGCAGCCACAACACAGAAAATTAAGTTAGAACTTAGACTTCCTTCACATGTCCTGGCGATTCCTGTACTGGAAAAACCAGTACTGGTGAAATCCGTGTCCATGTGCCGTATGTACATATGTGACATCCGTGTATCCTTTTGCTGTCCATGTGTCACATCCGTGCACAGGTATGAGCTGTTATTAATATCGTGGGAACTTTTTGGGATATTGTCATCTTTCCCAGATTATTAACATCGGCTCCCAGCCGTCGGCTTTCCCTCTGCTGATTATGAAAATTATGCGGGAACCCACGCCATTTTTTTTTTACTTAATTCTTAATTTTGCACATTATGTACGTAGAAGGTGATGAATACAACTCCCATCATTATCGCCTGATTTAATCTAATCTCAGGATGACCAGGCGAAAATGATGAGAGTTGTTTTCAGCACCCAGCGCCTGGGAACAGCTCAAACCGTAACGCTTTTTCCCATGCGCCGGTACATATCACACGGATCCGTGTGTCATATATGTGCCGCACGCATTTTGTTTGTGTTGAGCAAAAAAAGAAAGACATGGCTGCGTGTTTTTCCACACGGACACATGGTTCTTGTGATAAACCTGACAATGTGCGCACCACCATTGAATACAATGGATGTGTGTGTGTCCGTATTTGCAGTCCTTAAAAACCGGACCAGTCACTTGTCTGGTGGCAGAAGCTTTTGCCATTTCTTGTTTTTTTCACTTGCCCATTTTGAGTTGGACGGAAGTCAGGACTTTTTAGAGCTTATGGGCACAACTGTTCTTACGGCTCCTTGCAAATTTTGATTGCAGCGACAGACCCACACACAAATAACAAAATATCAATGTTATGGATGGTGCCAGTATGAAGCAGGTCAGTTTGCTAGAAACCAATGACACCTCAGCCCAGTCCTGGTTCCTCAATTGTCTATCAGCTGTGAAATCATTAATGTGACTTTAGCTGACTGATGGCCTTCACATGGTTAAAGCACCAGCACAGGAAAACCACAAAAATTGGCTTTGTATTGTTCTAGATTGTTGCTCCCTGACTCCCTTGTTACAAAATGTTCCTACACTATATCCACATGTGGTTAAGGCTGGAGCTACACAGTGACACATTGCAAGCTTGGATTAAATTATCTCTATAGTGTCTTGTTGTGATCTGCGACACAAAGTTACAAATGTTACCAAAGGTATCAGGCTTTCTGGTTTCAAGTCGCACGCAACACACTTGCCATAGACTTCAATGCAGTCACACACAACATGTAACTTATGTGCAACTTAGCTGTTTTACTTACAGCAAAATCAGAATTCTAAAATAGTCAAGTCACAAACAGGTTGCATGAATGTTTTCGTCTTGTGAATTTTCTGAAAATTGCTGTCGCACAACACTTGTCGTCATGTGGCCTTATTTTCGCCTATGTCCCATACTGTATAGTTGTGTCCTTTCTTACTCTTCCCGTTTCCTCAAAATATACCTAGATGAATATTGGGGGATGACCACCTTAGAAAAAAAAAAAAGAAAAAATTAATTTGTGAACTCCACCCACGAGTGTTTAGAAATGTGGGCAGTGCTACAAAAAGGGGGTTTGCAATGGGGTATTATGTGCATTACGGTAACAGCTCCCTATTTAATGACCGCTAACGCAGAGAATAGGAGACGATCTACAGTACCGGCCGCGGACATTGTATTAAGAGCAGGTTATAACAACTGATAGGATGTCGGATCCACACTAATGTTTTATTGATGACCTAAGGATAGAACATCAATATAAAAGTAGTGGTCGATCCCTTTTTAAAGTTTTTTTTATTTTTTTGTATACTTCTGAAGTATAAAGGGTTATTCTGATCTAAATTTGATAACTTGGTGATAGCCAAGGGTCCGGTCTCTTCCTATACTGAGAACGAGGATGTAAAATCTGCCATTGAAATACATAGGTGATATCATGCTAAAGTCTCCTGCCTGCCCAATGTTGGCCCAAAGGGAGTATTCTGGTAAGAAGAAGTTGTCCTCTATCAATTCTACCCCCATAGAGAATGAGTGGAGCTACTCAGCTGCTCCATTGAAGTGAAGGGAAGGATTACCCCTCTCCGCCAAAGAAGTTACCGTATCACCAATCCGGTAGAAGCATCAACATAAAAATAAACATACTTAGAAATTCCTCTTATGATTAGCCCCTCAACCTCTGTGTGACACCTCTGCATGAACACTTACAAGTGGAAACGCGCGTAGGTAATTAAAGCCAAGCAGCTCCTCAATAATCACACCAAGCCGCTGATTGTACCGTACTGCACTGCTTATTCATCTGTTATCCGCCTACATCGCTGCCATTATCTTAGGGCCGTGTATAGGATTACTACCATTTCTACTTCTCATAAGCTACTCTGTACAGCTATTTTCCCCCCATTATAAACTTCTGTATACTGGATTAGCATCAGAAATGACAAAAATTACTTGATGTTTTGCAGCAGTTCCACATCAAAGATCATGGAGTCGGGAAATGCCGATGAGATCATAATAAGAAAGTTATATCTCCACAGACGCTCGTTCATCAAATGTGTTTTAATATTTAGCTAAAGGGAAAGTCACGGTCTTTTTTACAGGTTAGGAGATTACTGTACAAGCAATCCCTTGATCACTAAAATAGTAGCTGTCAGAAGGGTAGTGGCCACAAAGCATTATGCCGGCATTAAAAATGTGTTTTTCTATCTTAGCCATATACCTTATGGCCTCTATTTATCAAAGTTATTGCTCCTGAATTCTGGCGTAAATTTCTTTAAAAAGTCACAAACATTTTTGCTGGAGTTGTGCACACATTTCGCCGTTTCCACGCCAGTTTATCCCAGTTCCATCTAAGACGGTGGCGCTGGAGCTGGACAGGGGTGTAATGTCAAAGCTTGTTGAGGAGAGCCATTCCTTACCCCAGAAATCTTACTATCTTAGGTTTTGTCTGTTTAATGGCCAGTTTGAACATGCACCTACACATTGCATGTATACCAACTTATACTCCAGTTCATTTCTTTGGTTTTGCTCATCACACTACTGCTGTCGCCGATGCTGTAGCACAGAGGTGACGAGGACTCAGCGAGAATCAGTAAGGCTAAGTTGACATTTTCGTATAAGTCTGCAGCATATCATGTGCATACGCAAACGCATGCTAAAACGCATGTTTACGCATCGTTTTTTATCCGCATCATCTTACACATGACGCCAAAAAAATGCTGAGTTTGTATACGTTTTTTGCATAAATTTGCGTTGTTTATGCGCATGCGTTCGATATTTCCAGTTGCTGTAATCAGTTCTTGGACCTGCGCAGTCTGAAGTCAGCATGCACAGGTCCTTGTGTACCAATGCTTTCCCATAGACAGTAATGTGTTTTTTTACGCATTCATGCGCATGACTGTGCATATTTTACGGATTTTTGACGCTTCAAAAAAATGCAACATGTTGCGTTCGCCGGACACCGTCTCACACCGCGAAACGACGCATGCGTATGGAAATGCATGTCCCTGCGTACACCATGTTAAAGATATGTACGCATGACGCATGCGGATCAAGCGCTGCTGTCACGACGTATAACAGATATATTCTATGATAGTAACCTATATCTAATGTGACAACATTCTAAATTTCATATAATAGAGAAAATCAACATGTTGTAAGCTTTTCAGGGGATATAGCTCGGGAATCGCCGTCTTGGGAAGACGGAGTGGCATAAAGAGTCCATTCACAGACAGCAGTTCTGTTAAAAACTGGCCGCAACCAGCTTTATTAAAGTCCACAGTAACATGATGTAATCAAAACCAAATCATAAACATAAATCCTGGGCCTGTCTGGCCACTCACTACACATAGATAATTTCCCTTTCTATCCTGGTCCAGACTCTACCAGCCTGGGCCCCAAAATAACACATATAATCTGTAGTTACCAGCGTGAGGTTCACATGAGACTCCAACGTTGTCTGTAGTCAGATCCAGACTGAGAGCCTCCTCTGAACTCCTCAAGCAGGTACTTATGGCTGCCTAATTAAGCAGCTGTGTTCACTCCGGGTTGCACTGCAAACCTGTCCCAGATAGGAATGGAATGAAACACCGCACTGACAACCTATTTTATGCGCCCCAGCTAAGAAACCTGGGCAAGATATACACGCCGTCCAGCACACACCCCTTCACTGTCTCACATATCCCCCCCTCTTCTCCAGACCGGAGGACTGGTCAGAAACTCCGAAGAGACAGTGAACTCTGGACAAGGCATCAGCATTACCCTGTAATTTCCCAGGTCTATGCTCAACCGAGAAATTGAACTCTTGAAGTGAAAGGAACCACCTTGTCACCCTGGCATTCCTTTCCTTGTTCTGCTTCATCCATGCCAGAGGAGCATGGTCTGATTGCAATTTAAATCTCCTACCCAAGAGGTAATACCGTAGGGAGTCCAGCGCCCATTTGATTGCGAGGCACTCTCGCTCCACAATGGCATAATTTTGTTCAGCCGGTGTCATTTTTCGACTTAGATACAGGACTGGGTGTTCTTCACCCTTCACGACCTGTGATAACACCGCCCCTAACCCCACATTAGAGGCATCAGTTTGAACAAGAAACTCTTCCCTGAAATTAGGGGTGACCAGAACTGGTCTTTGACACAAAGCCATTTTCAACGACAGAAATGCTTTTTCTGCCTCCGGATTCCAATTTATCATTTTGGACTTCCCCCCTTTTGTCAGGTCAGTCAATGGGGCAGCAATGGAGGCATAATTTGGTACGAATCTGCGATAGTACCCAGTGATGCCCAGAAATGCTTTGACCTGTCGTTTTGTGAGGGGTACAGGCCAGTTTCGAATTGCCTCTACCTTATCGATTTGTGGCTTGATCAGCCCTCTGCCAATCACATAACCCAAGTACTTGGCCTCTTCTAGGCCAATTGCACATTTCTCTGGGTTTATGTTCAGCCCAGCTCCGCCTATCGAGTCTAAGACGGCTTGTACCTTAGCGAGGTGGCTCTCCCAATCAGAACTGAAAATTACCACATCATCCAGGTAGGCAGCTGCATAGGCTTGATGCGGGCGTAGGATCTGGTCCATAAGCCTCTGAAAGGTAGCTGGGCTCCATGCAACCCGAATGGCATCACCAGATACTGAAACAAACCTTCCGGGGTTGCAAAGGCCGTTTTTTCTTTTGCCTCCTCAGATAGGGGTATCTGCCAGTACCCTTTTGTCAGATCGAGGGTTGTAATATAACGGGCACCCCCTAACCTCTCGATTAGCTCATCTACCCGTGGCATCGGGTATGCGTCAAACTTTGACACTTCGTTCAACTTTCTGAAATCATTACAGAACCTCCAGGTTCCATTAGGTTTTGGGATCAGAACAATCGGGCTACACCACTTGCTTTGGGCCTCCTCAATGACCCCGAGGTCTAGCATGCGTTTGATTTCAGTAGAGTCTATCTTTCTGCGGGCTTCTGGAATTCTGTACGGTTTTATTTTGACCTTAGTACCGGGCTCGGTCTCGATATGGTGTTTTACGAGAGAAGTCCGGCCGGGCAAGTCAGAAAACCTCTGCTGATTTTTCTGCAGAAACTCCCGTACTTCCTGTTTTTGGTGCACGGACAATGTCTCACCAATGGTCACAGGAGGTAGAGATGGTTTTACCCCTTTCTCTACTTCACCCGAGGCCAACAACGACTCTCTGTCCCTCCAGGGCTTGATCAGATTGATATGATACACCTGGTAAGGCTTGCGTCTCCCGGGTTGGTGTACTTTGTAAGTAACCTCGCTCACTTTTTGTACTATCTCATATGGACCATGCCATTTGGCCAAAAATTACTTTCCACGGTGGGAATTAGGATTAGGACTCGATCCCCGGGGTTAAAAGTCCTAATTTTTGCTGTCCGATTATATACTCTGCTTTGAGCTTCTTGGGCTCTCTGCAGATGATTCTTAACTAATGGCATAATTTTAGCCATCCTCTCTTGCATTTGGGCAATATGCTCTATAACACTCTTGTATGGAGTTGTCTCGGTTTCCCAAACTTCCTTGGCTATGTCTAGCAAGCCCCGCGGGTGCCGCCCATATACCAACTCAAAGGGAGAGAACCCCGTAGAGGCCTGGGAACCTCTCTGACCGAAAACATTAAGTAGGGTAACAGGTAGTCCCAGTCCCGCCCATCTTTCTGTACTGCTTTCTTTAACATGTGTTTTAATGTTTTATTAAAACGTTCAACCAGCCCATCCGTCTGGGGGTGATACACGGATGTCCGAATGTGCGAGATTTTAAGCAACTTACACAGTTCCTTCATCACTTTGGACATAAAAGGGGTGCCTTGGTCCGTGAGGATCTCTTTAGGGATTCCCGTCCTAGAAAACATATGAAAGAGCTCCCGTGCAATATTTTTAGATGCCATATTTCTTAAAGGGACAGCCTCGGGTACCGGGTTGCATAATCAAGTACCACTAGGATGTATTGGTGTCCCCTGGCTGATTTTACAATAGGACCTACCAAGTCCATTGCTACCCTTTCAAATGGTATTTCTATAACCGGCAGCGGGACCAAGGGACTGCGAAAGTGAGACACCGGAGCATTTATCTGACACGTGGGGCAGGTTTTACAATAATCCTCCACATCCCGATAAACCCCTGGCCAAAAAAACCTCTGGAGGATTCTTTCTTGGGTCTTGTCCATTCCCAGGTGCCCACCCAGCACGTGGTTATGGGATAAACCTAACACCATACTTCTATATGGCTTGGGTACTAGGAGCTGACTCACGGCCTCTCCCTTTACTTTAGTGACCCGGTATAGCAGTCATTGTTCATGGCAAAATGGGAAATTTTTCCTCCGAGCCGGGCTCTTGTGGGATCTCATTCAGAACAGTTATATTTTCCCTAGCATGTTTAAGAGTGGGGTCTCGCAACTGTTCACTCCCAAAATTGCCACGGGACACCGGTAGGTCAGGGACATTCTGTTCTAGAGAACCGTCATCCCCCTCCCCCAACATCACCTGCAATGGAAATTCATTTTCATCCGTATCAACAACATGATCAGCATCATTATCATGGTCATCACCATTATCATGTTCACCATTATCATTATTTTCATTATCATCATTATCACATAAGTTTAATGGCCCCCTATCGTTGTGTTCCACCCCTCTGGACCGCGTAATCTCAGTAGGAGCTTCATCACACCGTCCCTTAGAACCGTTTTTTCTCCAAAGATCCCAAAACAGGGAAAGTCACGACCCAATATGGCGGGATGCATCAGGTTCTTCACTACCCCTACTTCATACGAGATCTCCCCGAGTTCTGTGACGAAGTCCACGGAAGTTACCGGTAGACTTTGATGTCTCCATGTATGCATACCACGCTCAGGTGTTTATCGGAGATGCAGTCCCCAACAGCCAAGCTGGCATGTACCAGAGTCACTCGACTCCCTGAGTCCAGGAGGGCCTGTACTGGACAGCCATTTACAACCACCTGAGACAGCTGGGGGCCAGTCTCCTCGACTGGGTAGCGACGCACGCGGGTTCCGCGAGGAAAGAAAGGGACTGTCCAGCGTCACAGTCCATAGGTTCCCCCACTAGTGGACAGTTGGCTGAAATATGACCTTGTTCACGGCATCTCCAACACTGTCTCAGGTTGGAGTGTTCAGACGGGTAGACCTTCTAGGCCTGGGGTCTCCTGCCAGGGAAGTATCACTCTTCCGCTCCCCCATGTCCCCTCGGGGCTGACCCGAACTATCAACAGTCCCCCTTGCCCCCACAGCTGGAACTCTCTTACCGGGAGATGACGGAGGCCGGGTACTCCGAACCGATGATCGCTCGGACAGCTGGTCACGTAGATAATCTTTGGTGGCGAAATACCTTTCTATCAAGCTGACCAGTTGATCAGCATCTTTGGGGTCTCCCTGTCCGACCCAGAGCTGTACCTCAGGAGGAAGGGCCCAGATGTACCGGTCCAGCACTACCTTTTCGACCATTTGGGCAGGGTGCTGACGTCAGGTTCTAACCACTTCTTTACTAACGAAATCAAGTCATACATTTGTGATCGAGCAGGCTTGTCTCGCCTGTATCTCCAGTTATGGACTCTCCTGGCACGGACTGCCCTTGTCACACCCAGGCGGGCAAGAATCTCCGCTTTCAACTTAGTATAGTTTTTGCTGTCTGCTCGCTGAGGTCAAAATAGGCTTTTTGGGGTTCCCCAGTCAGATAGGGTGCGACCACCATAGCCCATTCAGATTGTGGCAGATTCTCCTTCTCTGCCAGTCTCTCAAATACAGCCAGATATGCCTCCACATCGTCGTGAGGCGTCATCTTCTGCAGGGTCTGTTTTACCGCCTTCTTTACAGCGGATAATGCCGGTGACCCGGCGTCTTCCTTCGGAGACGAGGTGCTAAGAGGTTTTTTTAGTTCTGCAAGCTGCTCTAGCAATAACCGGTTGGCCTCCTGCTGTTGCTGCTGGCTCTGCTGGGCCTGTAGGTGTATGGCCTGCTGCATGCTCTGCTGTTGCTGCTGCATGGCCTGCTGATGTTGTTGCTGCATGCTCTGCTGTTGCTGCTGCATGGCCTGCTGATGTTGTTGCTGCATGGCCTGCATGGCCTGCTGATGTTGCTGGGCCAGCTGCTTAACGAGCTCCTCCATACTGCCGGATACCTTGGGCTGGCTGACAGCCTTCACCCACGACATATACACTCCCCAGTTTTTTCCACAGAAAGTTTAGCCTTGCTGTGCAGATACCTCTTTTTTTTTTTTCTTTGCAAAGTCTATTAGGGCTACTGTCTTTTTAAGACTGCTGTCTTTAGCCACTGTGCTGCACGCACATTCTCCACCAACTGTAAGCTTTTCAGGGGATATAGCTCGGGAATCGCCGTCTTGGGAAGACGGAGTGGCATAAAGAGTCCATTCACAGACAGCAGTTCTGTTAAAAACTGGCCGCAACCAGCTTTATTAAAGTCCACAGTAACATGATGTAATCAAAACCAAATCATAAACATAAATCCTGGGCCTGTCTGGCCACTCACTACACATAGATAATTTCCCTTTCTATCCGGGTCCAGACTCTACCAGCCTGGGCCCCAAAATAACACATATAATCTGTAGTTACCAGCGTGAGGTTCACATGAGACTCCAACGTTGTCTGTAGTCAGATCCAGACTGAGAGCCTCCTCTGAACTCCTCAAGCAGGTACTTATGGCTGCCTAATTAAGCAGCTGTGTTCACTCCGGGTTGCACTGCAAACCTGTCCCAGATAGGAATGGAATGAACACCGCACTGACAACCTATTTTATGCGCCCCAGCTAAGAAACCTGGGCGAAATATACACGCCGTCCAGCACACACCCCTTCACTGTCTCACAATGTATACATAGTATCTGCCAGCAATGTCTTACCTGACATAATATCCTATGTATTGTGGGTCAATACTGTGTACGTGTCACGCTGTCTCAGGATAGAGGTGGACCGGGGTCTATGCTGACCCTGAACTGGGGTCCTGACTAGTCCCTCTACCTGGAGGTACTGTTAATGGTACAGAGGTCCAGGCCGCCAGCGTAACCCTGTCTCCTGTAGATCCCTGACCACTGTAATCTAGTTCTGAGAAGGACCCTGATTACCACCACAGGGAATGGGCAGGTCACAGCTTACACACAGTCCATAAGACGAACGAGACAGACAAGGGGTAAAGAAAACACAGCCTTGCATACAAAACTTCCACTACAGAGGAACACAAAAGGTTAAGGAGATAAACAATAAGCGAGGAGAGGAAAAACCACAACAGGCACTCTTAGCTTAAGTCTTCTCAGAAACGATTCTCTCTGCTGGTCTGAATGAATGCTTTCACCGGCAACTTCCCCAGCAGACCAGCAGGTATATGAAGGAAGCTAATTAACAAAACATCAATCGCAGCTGGGCGAGGCTGGTCAGTCCAGCACCGAGAGAGAAAGAATTAACTCCCTCAGTGCCGAAAAACACCCAGCACCAGAAACTCAGCTGTGCGAAGTCAGGGTGTGTAATCGCGACGATCTCCGCCGCGACACACCCGTGACAGTACCCCCCCTTCTACGAGGGCCTCTGGACCCTCAGGGCCTGGTCTATCTGGGTGAGTAGTGTGGAAGGCCCGAACCAAACGGTCTGCGTTAATATCCGACGCAGAAACCCACATCCTCTCCTCAGGACCATACCCCCTCCAATGAACAAGGTACTGAAGGGACCAGCGATTCAGACGTGAGTCAATGATCTTCGATACCTGAAACTCCAAATTACCATTGACCACCACTGGAGGAGGAGGTAGAGGTGACGGTATAACTGGTGCCACGTACCTCTTAAGCAACGATTTGTGGAACACATTGTGGATTTTAAACGTAGGAGGGAGGTCAAGACGGAAAGCCACCGGATTAACTATTGAACTGATCCTGTATGGCCCGATGAATCTGGGACCGAGTTTCCAGGAGGGAACCTTAAGTTTTATATTCTTGGTAGACAACCATACCAGATCGTTCACACTTAGGTCCGGACCAGACACTCTCCTCCTATCAGCCATACGTTTGTATCGGTTCCCCATAGTGCTCAGATTACTAAGCACTCCTCTCCACACTGAAGCAAGTGACGACGAAAATCGTTCCTCCTCAGGAACCCCAGAAGAGCCCCCCCCATTGAAAGTACAAAACTGGGGTGAAAACCATATGCCCCAAAAAACGGGACTTACCAGTGGACTCGCTCCGCCTATTGTTAAGAGTGAACTCTGCCAGAGGCAAGAAAGAAGACCAGTCCTCTTGGTTCTCTGAGACAAAACACCGGAGATATGTCTAAGCTCTGATTCAGACGCTCTGTCTGACCATTGGTCTGCGGATGAAAAGCCGAAGAAAATGACAACTGCATCCCCCGACGAGAACAAAATGCCTTCCAGAATTTGGACACAAACTGAGACCCCCGATCCGACACCACATCGGAAGGCAACCCGTGAAGTCTCACAATCTCCCCAATGAACACCTGCGCCAGAGTTTTAGCATTAGGAAGAGCAGGAAGAGCAATAAAATGTGCCATTTTGCTGAACCTGTCAACTACAACTAGTATGACAGTTTTACCTGAAGACGGAGGAAGGTCCGTAATGAAGTCCATAGACAGATGGGTCCATGGACGCTCCGGGATTTTCAACGGTAAAAGGGCCCCAGACGGACGGGTAGTGGGGTCTTAGAGCGCGCACATACCCCACAGGACGCGACAAAAGTTACCACCTCTTTATTTAAGTTAGGCCACCAAAACCGGCGAGAAACGAGATCTACAGTTGCTTTACTCCCTGGGTGTCCTGCCAAAGCAGAATTATGATATGCCTCGATAACCTTTTGTCTTAACTGATCTGGAACAAACAGTTTCCCTGGAGGTCCTACAGGGGCGTCCCCCTGAGCCTCCAATACCTCCTCCTCAAGCTCAGAGCATACAGCCGACACCACAACTCCCTCCTGAAGAATAGGAACCGGGTCAACCGTCTTCCCGGCCCCCGGGAAACTACGAGATAAGGCATCAGCCTTTACATTTTTTGACCCAGGACGATATGTGACGACAAAATTAAACCTGGTAAAAAACAACGACCATCTAGCTTGTCTGGAATTCAGACGTTTTGCAGACTCTAAATACAGCAGGTTCTTGTGATCAGTAATGACGGTGACCGGGTGGACTGCCCCCTCCAAAAAGTGACGCCACTCTTCAAAAGCCAACTTAATGGCCAAGAGTTCCCTATTGCCGACATCATAATTCCTCTCGGCGGAAGACAATTTTTTAGAGAAGAAAGCGCACGGATGCCATTTACCAGGGGACGGACCTTGAGATAATACCGCACCCACTCCTACGTCAGATGCGTCTACCTCCACAATGAACGGTTGTGATGCATCAGGTTGGATGAGTATGGGTGCTGAAGCAAAACATTTTTTCAAGGAGGAAAATGCTTGACAAGCTTTGTCAGACCACCTAGAAAAATCCGTCCCTTTTTTTGTCATGTCAGTGAGAGGTTTGACAATGGATGAGAAATTACGAATAAATTTCCGGTAGTAGTTAGCAAACCCCAGGAAACGCTGCAGTGCTTTAAGATCCTCTGGCCGATCCCATTTAAGCACAGCCTTCACTTTCCCAGGGTCCATACGGAAACCGGAGGCTGACACCAGGAATCCTAAAAACTGAAGTTCTTGTACGGCGAATACACACTTCTCCCATTTGGCGTACAGTTTATTGTCTCGCAAGATCTGCAACACTTGTCTCACATGCTCCTGATGAGACACAAGATCCGGCGAGTAAATTAAGATGTCATCTAGATAAATGACAACAAACTGTCCCACTAGGTGGCGAAAGATGTCATTAACAAAATGTTGAAACACCGCCGGGGCAGTAGTCAGACTGAAAGGCATGACAAGGTTCTCATAATGTCCCTCCGGAGTGTTAAACGCCGTCTTCCACTCATCCCCCTCCTTTATCCTAATCAGATTATACGCCCCCCTGAGATCCAACTTAGAGACCATTTGGCGCCCACAATCTGATTGAAGAGATCAGGAATAAGTGGGAGCGGATATGGATCTCGGACCATAATCCGATTAAGCTCACGGAAATCCAGGCAAGGGCGTAGGCCTCCATCTTTTTTCTTCACAAAGAAGAACCCCGCGGCCACTGGGGAAGATGAAGGTCTAATATGCCCCTTGGCCAGACTTTCCGAAATATAATCCTTCATAGCTTGCCTCTCAGGACCAGAAAGGTTATATAACCTAGATTTTGGTAACTTAGCATCAGGAAGCAATTTTATAGCACAGTCATATGCGCGATGAGGAGGTAATTCTTGACACCCTTCCTCTGAAAACACATCCTCAAAGTCCTCCATAAAAGGAGGTAAGGTTCTAGGCACGACCGTACCGATGACCGTGTTCATGCAGTTACTATTGCAAAATTTACCCCACTGGCTTATCTCTCTGGATTGCCAATTAATAAGTGGGTTATGTTTAGTTAACCAAGGAAGTCCCAACACAATAGGAGTGGGAAGGCCCTCCAACACATAACAAGACAATAGTTCTTTATGTATTGCCCCCACTCGAAGGTCTATGTTATGCACGGCTTGCACAAAGCTACCTTGATCGAGAAGCCTGGCGTCAATAGAGAATATAGGGATAGGTTTGGCCAATACACTCAGTTGCATACCTTGCACCTGGGCAAACCGAGCGTCCACCAGATTAGCCGCGGCCCCACTATCCAGAAGAACAGAAATCCTCTCAGTTCTCGTACCTACCACCACCTCCGCTGGTACGAGAAACTGAGACGGACTTGGGGACGAAATACATACTCCCAGATTGTCGTCCACCACACAACCTGGGATCAACAGTTTTCCGGCGACTCCTTGCTCAGCAAAGTACGGGATGGACACCCCCCAACAAAATGTCCCTTTCTCCCGCAGAAGTAACACTTTCCTGTCTTGCGGCGCACCGCCGATCCCCTCCCTCGAAACGATGTCCCTCCTAACTGCATGGGCTCCTCAGAACAAACCAGGGCAACCTCAATATAAGGGACTATAGTAGAAGGTGGAGTCCTCACAGGGGGCGGAGTTACCTCGCACCTCTCCCGAAGCCGTCTATCAATGCGAATAGCAAGGGCCATAGCGGCCTCCAGTGACGGGGGAGAATCATACTGAGCCAACACATCTTTTAATTTGTCAGATAATCCTTGACAAAACTGGCTCCTAAGAGCTGGGTCATTCCACTGAGTATCTGTGGCCCATCTACGGAACTCAGAAGAAAATTCCTCCGCCGGACGATCTCCCTGATGTATCTTACGTAACTTCTATTCAGCAAGGGAGACCCGATCCGGGTCATCATATACCAGACCCAGGGCTGTAAAAAATCGATCTACTGACTGGAGAGCCGGGGAGTCCGGAGGAAGAGAGAACGCCCAGGATTGAGGGTCCCCTTGTAAGAGCGAGACGACAATTCCCACCCTCTGATCCTCACTCCCCGAAGACCGAGGCCGTAGCCGAAAATATAATTTACATGCCTCCCGGAAGGTAAAAAATTTGTCCCCCCCACCAGTGAACCTGTCCGGGAGAGCTACTTTAGGTTCAGATCTGGTTTGCTCCCGGGGTACAAAACCTTGGACTTAACGTCCGTCAGCTCCATGGACAAACTCTGTAACTGCTGAGCTAACTGGGCTACTGGATCCATGGTAGCTGGGGAGAATCTTTTAGAGTGGCCGGTGAAAATGTCACGACGTATAACAGATATATTCTATGATAGTAACCTATATCTAATGTGACAACATTCTAAATTTCATATAATAGAGAAAATCAACATGTATACATAGTATCTGCCAGCAATGTCTTACCTGACATAATAACCTATGTATTGTGGGTCAATACTGTGTACGTGTCACGCTGTCTCAGGATAGAGGTGGACCGGGGTCTATGCTGACCCTGAACTGGGGTCCTGACTAGTCCCTCTACCTGGAGGTACTGTTAATGGTACAGAGGTCCAGGCCGCCAGCGTAACCCTGTCTCCTGTAGATCCCTGACCACTGTAATCTAGTCCTGAGAAGGACCCTGATTACCACCACAGGGAATGGGCAGGTCACAGCTTACACACAGTCTAAGACAAACGAGACAGACAAGGGGTAAAGAAAACACAGCCTTGCATACAAAACTTCCACTACAGAGGAACACAAAAGGTTAAGGAGATAAACAATAAGCGAGGAGAGGAAAAACCACAACAGGCACTCTTAGCTTAAGTCTTCTCAGAAACGATCCGCTCTGCTGGTCTGAATGAATGCTTTCACCGGCAACTTCCCCAGCAGACCAGCAGGTATATGAAGGAAGCTAATTAACAAAACATCAATCGCAGCTGGGCGAGGCTGGTCAGTCCAGCACCGAGAGAGAAAGAATTAACTCTCTCAGTGCCGAAAAACACCCAGCACCAGAAACTCAGCTGTGCGAAGTCAGGGTGTGTAATCGCGACGATCTCCGCCGCGACACACCCGTGACAGCTGCGCACCGATACGCAAATGTGAAACCAGCCTAAGCGCTCCATGGAGCAGCCAAATATTAAATAACCTATTATAGGAAGTGTAGTGAGGGGTGATATTGGTGTTACTATGAGGGCACCTTATAGGGCAATTTGGGGAAAATTGTGATGGGGTACAGGATGCAGATGGACAATGTGAGAGATATTTTTGAAAGGCACTGTGAATGGGGGATGTTATAAAAAAGGACAGTGTGTGGGGGGACATTATGGAGAAGAACAAAATGTGGAGGGATATTTTTTGCAGGTAGCACAGTGAGGGGCAATTATTTAATTTGGGGCACAGCACGGGAGATATTTTTATTCAAGGGGCAATATAATGATACTTTTATTTTTAAGGGTACCGTGTCAAGAGGTGCTGCTGAAGAGGGAAGTTTGCAGAGATGAGCTCTGGGAATTAAATCTCCTCATGGTGTCTGTACTATGACAAAAGGGTTGTGGAGACAAAAACGATGGGAACAACTTCAAGTAGAGAGGATGTCTTCTATAAGGTACCTGGATGTAAATGTTTATTTTGGATACTGACTACTGTATTGCGGTTCCTGGATGGTTTGCAGTCTGATGATGAATAGAAACAACAACTCCCAGTATCTCCTTACTACTGTTAAGGACCTACTGGGAGTTCTAGGTTCACGTGATACAAGTGTATGTGGGGCTGACCTCAAACTTCAATTGATCATGGTACTATTTTTGGTAATGTATTCCTGTACTGAGAGTGGTTCTGGTGATGTATTCATGAACTTACTTGATACTGGTGCTGCATTCATGTACTGATGGTGGTTCTGTTACTCCATTCATGTTCTGATAGTGGTTTTGGTGCTGCATGTATTTACTGAGGGTGATTCTGGTGCTATATTCATACACTGATGGTGATTCTGGTGCTAGATTCATGTTCTGACAGTGATTTTGATCATGAAACAATCCACAACATGTTTCATGTTAAAACTGAAAAATACTCAAAATTTAGTTTTGAAATAATGAGGAGAAATTGGTTGAGTAGTGTACTGCTCCAAAATCTCAGTGTAAGTTTGTGTGTTCACACTGAGTTTATAAAGCAAAAACTCTACAAATCCTTCTCAAATACTCAACACTTGGTTCTGATTATGTATTAATGTACAGTGCCTACATGTAGTATTTAACCCCCTGCAGATTTAGCTGGTTTGATAAGGTGCAAATAAGTTAGAGCCTTCAAACTGCAAACGAGAGTAGGATTTATTAACAGAAGCATAAATCTTACAAAACAAAAAGTTATGTTGCTCAGTTGAATTTTAATAAATTTTAAACATAAAAGTGTGGGTCAATTATTATACAACCCCTATGTTTAATATTTCGTGGAATAACCCTTGTTTGCAATTACAGCTAATAATCGTCTTTTATAAGACCTGATCAGGCCGGCACAGGTCTGTGGAGTTATCTTGGCCCACTCCTCTATGCAGATCTTCTCCAAGTTATCTAGGTTCTTTTGGTGTCTCATGTGGACTTTAGTCTTGAGCTCCTTCCACAAGTTTTCAATTGGGTTAAGGTCAGGAGACTGACTAGGCCACTCCAACACCTTGACTTTTTCCCTCTTGAACCAGGCCTTGGTTTTCTTGGCTGTGTGCTTTGGGTCGTTGTCTTGTTGGAAGATGAAATTACGACCCATCTTAAGATCCTTGATGGAGGAGCGGAGGTTCTTGGCCAAAATCTCCAGGTAGGCCGTGCTATCCATCCTCCCATGGATGCGGACCAGATGGCCAGGCCCCTTGGCTGAGAAACAGCCCCACAGCATGATGCTGCCACCACCATGCTTGATTGTAGGGATGGTATTCTTGGGGTCGTATGCAGTGCCATCCAGTCTCCAAACGTCACGTGTGTGGTTGGCACCAAAGATCTCGATCTTGGTCTCATCAGACCATAGAACCTTGAACCAGTCTGTCTCAGAGTCCTCCAAGTGATCATGAGCAAACTGTAGATTAGCCTTGACATGACGCTTTGAAAGTAAAGGTACCTTACGGGCTCGTCTGGAACGGAGACCATTGCGGTGGAGTACGTTACTTATGGTATTGACTGAAACCAATGTCCCCACTGCCATGAGATCTTCCCGGAGCTCCTTCCTTGTTGTCCTTGGGTTAGCCTTGACTCTTCGGACAAGCCTGGCCTCGGCACGGGAGGAAACTTTCAAAGGCTGTCCAGGCCGTGTAAGGCTAACAGTAGTTCCATAAGCCTTCCACTTACGGATGATGCTCCCAACAGTGGAGACAGGTAGGGCCAACTCCTTGGAAAGGGTTTTGTACCCCTTGCCAGCCTTGTGACCCTCCACGATCTTGTCTCTGATGGCCTTGGAATGCTCCTTTGTCTTTCCCATGTTGACCATGTATGAGTGCTGTACACAAGTTTGGGGAGGGTCTTAAATAGTCAGAAAAGGCTGGCAAAAGAGATAATTAATCCACACATGTGAAGCTCATTATTCTTGGTGCCTGAACTACTTCTTAATACTTTAGGGGGACCAAACAGAATTCTTGTGGTTTGAGGGGTTGAATAATAAATGACACTCTGAATTAACTTTTAACGTTTTTTTTAAAAAAATAAAAAAATTAAAACAAAAATTTTTGCAGCAGTGCATTTCCCACTTCCAGGCTGATCTACAGTACAAATGTCACAATGCCAAGTTAATTCCGCATGTGTCAACCAGCTAAATCTGCAGGGGGTTGAATACTACTTGTAGGCACTGTACATGTATTCATGTAAGTGCTCCTTTTTAAAAAGTCACATGATTTTTTAGGCACTTTTCTTATGTCTTTTGTTGGCTAAGATACATACATTAGTTCTCCAGTACTTTTTTTTTGTACCTTTAATGGTAAATCATCAGTAGTATTATAGCAGCAAAAAAGCATGTAAAAATGCATTATTAACACATAAAAAATGCGTTTATTGTATGCAAGAAAAATTACTGTTTTGTTGCAGAAAAATTTGTTGTAATTACACCTCATGAGCATACCCTTAGACTGTCCCTGTTCAGCTCCACATTCTACACTTGTATATGTATCCTCCATGCAGCTGAAAAAAAAATTCTGTGTATAAGAGTTCTGTCTTATAGTAGGTAAATTCTTACAATGATTAGTTGCAAAATTTGTAATGTATCTTATGCGATTCTGATTTAAACTGTATAATCTCTGTGTATTCTGTGAGGCTTTTGCCTGTCTCCCCTGCCTCCTGCTTGTAAGACCTGACTGTGAGCAAACTATCACAGGCAGGAAGCAAGGTAGTGTAGCTGAAGTCGAATCATATAGAATATACTGAGATCATGCAGTGTGAAGTTGCATTACATGGGATACTTAGACTGACGCTGGACAAGAGTGGCGCTGTTTTAAGGAATTCAGAAAAAAAAACAGTTTACCATAATTACTTAGACATCAATGTTTTGAACCAAAAACCTCTGCTGTGCATTTGCACTGTTATATAATTACTGCTACTTACTTGGTACGGCCATTTCTTGAAAATGGTCACATAGGCACCTGTACGAGTCTGAAGAATTAGCTTTTATGAGTCTCCGTGTTTGTGTCATCCACTTAGGTTGTTCCTGTTCTGCTTGGTCTTCTGCCATCTATAACAATGTGTTCCCTAAATAAACCCCATTAGAGTGGAATGTTATTTTCTCCTCTGGTGTTTTCCCAATAGTATCTATGTTCATGGCACTTGACACACACTTATAAGAAGTTATTCTGTAGGCGCCGTTTATGCTTTGGTTTGTTCTAATTTTTTTCCATTTGATCTTCTTATGCCAGGCAGTTAAAGTTTTGCTTTTATTACTCTGTGACATTTTTCACTTCCCTCTGAAGACTTTTTTTTTTGCACAAAGTCATTTGGTTTGGATCCAGCTAGTTTCAAATATGGACCCGCCATAAAGACCTAAGCACTACAACCTCTTGTTCCCATTTACTATGCCATTAAAGTACAGTTATAATTTTTCACATGAACAGACAGATTATCATCCTGGAAAATTATCATTCTATGACTACCAGCAGAAGTTTTGAAAACTGAGAGGATTTGATATGTAAAGAATATTAGCCATAACTAGATATTGTGACATAACCTTTAATTAAACTATGAAATTGGAATATTTCTTTAAAAATTATTATTTTTTATTTGCTATAGAAAAGTATTACAGGGTTGTGAAAAACATGCTATTTAAAGGAAGTCTGAAGATAAAGTATTGTGGCAACTGACTAAGGACAGGCACTGACGACTGTTTTTTCTTCATCCAAAAAAAATAGGTCCGAATATGCCTATCACACTCTGATCAGAAGAGTGACATTCCATTTTCTTGGAGGTAGAGAGAAAAAAAAACTTTTATCCACCTTCCAAAATTATGTCAGTCCATGAAAATCGAACCGCACTGTCGAACTGTCATTAGAGTGCGGCCCGATCCATACGGTCGTCTGCACAGGCTCTAAGATGTAAAGTTGTTGTAAATCGATTAAACAAAAAAAAATTGCAGGACCCGGTCCTTCAGCCATGTTAGTATTCTGTGGCCCTGGAACCGCCTTTTACCTGACGGCATCTGCAGCTCCTCTTTTGATTAGCCATCCTGGTACTGCATCTCGTCAGAAGTAGAGCTGTGGATGCTGTCAGGTATGGCCTCTTTCACACATCTGTCTTTTTGTATCAGATCCGCATGAATCCGGTACCGGATGCGTTTTTTTACCATTGACTTTCATTAGCGCCGGATCGTGCCTGATGTCATTGCGTTGTATCCGTTTTTGTCCGGATCCGGCGGAAATGTACATTCCGGCGGCCGGACAATACGGAGCATGTAACGTTTTTTTTGTTTGCCGGAGCCGCCTGATGTGCCTGAAGCGGCGCATCAGGCGGCTGGAAACAATAGAAGTCAATGGAACCGGATCAGACTTTTGTGCAATCCGTCAAAAGTCTGATCCGGATTCTGGAAATCAGGGACTACTACTACTACTACTACTACTACATTTACTACTACTACATTTTCCAGTGTCTCCGGGCATCCAAAACCCTTTTTTTTTGGGTTCAAAAGTTCAGGTCGGATCCAGCAAAAAAACGGATCCGTTGCATCAGTTTTTTTTATTTCAGCGCCGGATCCGTCCCTTCAGGTGTTCGACGGATCATGCCTGATACAAAAAAACGGATGTGTGAAAGAGGCCTAAGGGGTCATGGCTGGTGGAGCAGGTCTTGCAAATCAATTTGCTCCAACTCTACAAAGGAAGGAATTAGTCTGGAATAGTGTCTCATATGCCAATTTTTAGAGGGTTCTCCACTAAGATACCAGTAAATAATGGGTTCACGGCAATGTAAGGAAACAAAATAACTATATTCACATCTGGACCTACACCACTCTTCCACACTGTGCACCCAGGCAGTTACATCTTTCAAGAGGAGTCACTGAAAAGCTGCAGACAATCAGTAGTGGATTGGCTGCAGCTTTCTTGTGACTCTCATTTAAAGATTTGCTGCCAGGGTGCACAGTGTGGAAGAGTGGTGTAGGTCCAGTTGTGAATATAGTGTTGTTTGTTTTTTCTTCTTAAATCACCGATATTAAGATTGATCCACTAACTTGCCGATGATGTTTTGACTGCAGCGGGTTCCACAGTTATAATAAAGATGATTACCGTTTTCCTCCAAACTTTATACTTATAATCTACTTATATTTGCTTACATAGTAGAACACCGAAAGGAAGAAAATCACACTGTCCTCCCAGCAGGCAGAGATGGTACTGATGCATCATCAGATGGATAGCAGAGCACAAGTGAGGAAACAGAGTGAAATCTGGAATTGGAGATGTTATCTGATCAGATGCAGATAGGACTGCATGGAAGAGAGTACAGTATATATAAAAGAAGGGCAGGGTGTGAAGCAATCCGATCAAATATGCAGTGATCAGAAAAAGTTTTTTTTGTTGCTGCAGTGCTTCTTTAATTTCCCACACAATGGCCCAATAGGTGGTCTATTGGAGCAAATCCTAATTTGGCTAAAGGCAATATATTTTATTTTTACAGCGTGAACTTGTTTCAGCAGCAGATGAAGGAAGGGAGACACACTAGTTCATAACTAGTGGGTAGGCGGAGCCCAGATAGGATTGACACCTCAGATTAAAAAGAGTGTTGACCGGCCCCTCCAGCTCGGCTCCTAAGCCTATAAAATTTGAGGTCACAGAGCATAGTCGCTGCTGGAGCAGCTCCTCAGAAATTTTTTTATTTTAATCGGACAGAGACTTGGACCGCCAGTGGTCTAGAGGTCTCAGGGGTCTCAGCACTGCTGGACCCCCACCTCTCCCTTGGCGGATCTGTATACCCTGTAAGGTGGTCCCTGCAGAACCCTGCCGGCCCTGGGGGATGAGGATTGCTTCCCTGGCGGGGACGCAAACCGCGCTTCTGGGGTCACTGCGTTCCCCGCCCTGGGGGGAAGCTACGGGCACAGCGCCACAAATCTCTGAGGGGTTCCCTGTGGCGCTCAGCTGGGTGAGTACTCCACATTTTAATGTGTTTGAGTGCTTCAGCGACTGCTGCGGCAGCCGCTGTTACATGTGACATGTTGGTGACTAGTGTCTTTTGTCCGCAGGTGGATGCCTGCAGGACATGGAGAGCGGAGGAGTCGCGCGCCCTTTTTTGAATTTTCGCGGCGCTCTGAGCGCGCACTTTACTACTGTCTTCTTCTGGCTTCTCTCTCAGAAGCACAGCGCGGCGGCCATTACTGGATCAGGGAGCTGAAGGCTTCCTTCCTCACTCTCCTCCCCTCCCGACAATCGAAGACGCTACACCGCGGCCAGCTGGGTGAGTCGCTTCTGTCTGTCAGGGCAGAAGCTTAACCCCCTCACCCCCACAGCGCAGGACACTGAACGCTACCGCTAACATCATTATATCGACGCATACTAATGCGATCGTTTTTTTGTGATCGTTTTAATGTCGCTAGTAGCTGCCACAGTGGGCAATCTCATTGACGACGCTTAAGTGGTTAGCGATCCCCTTAGCGACTTTGGCGGTCATTGCGATGTACAAATCAGCGCAATATTTTAGCTTTCTTGTTTAGTGTACAAAGGCAAAAGAAGCTTACCTTTGAGAGCACTGTCCTGCAGCTGTTACCTCATAAGAGGCACCTGGGGCTCGCACACCCTTTTCATTAAACAAGGGTTGTGGGGAGTCTGCGACATTAACCCCTTCTTTGGCGGTTAACCCTTTATTGGGGGACAGCTGGGGTAGCTCTCTCTTTAAGAGCTTTAACCCTTCAGCGTTCATTTCTTCTTTAAGAAACCACACTGTCCTAGTTACTGACAGGTTTAACCTGCCATATACTGTGTGAGGACATGTCAGATCAGGGTCCAGGAGGTGCGGACCGTCTCCCAGATTCGCTACAGGATCAGTCTCGCGTATCTGACACGCAGACCTCGACGGCGTCAGGCGCAGCGGTCAGAGGTTTCAGTGATGTCAAAATGGAGGCCCTCGCTCGTTCTATTGATGGCCTGTCTGACCTTCTAGGTTATTGGGTGTCAGCTAAATCCTCTCAGAGGAAGCGACACAGGCCGGTGCCTTCATTCCCGCGCAGCGACTCGGAGATCTCGGGCATGGAGGGTTTCCCTTTCAAGCTCAGATGGGGAGGTGTCCGATTCGGATAAGGAGGATCGGCAGCGACTCTCTGCTTCTCTTTTGGGTCGTACAGAGGCTTTTATTGGAGCCATGAGGGAGGCGTTACAGTTACCGGAGGAGGTAACTAGACATCCTAGTAAGTCGGCCCGGATGTTTTCAGGAGTCGCATACGTCGCGATCAGCATTACCACCCTGAACACGCCCGATCTCATCTGATCTCGGAAGCTAAGCAGGGTTGGGCCTGGTTAGTACTTGGATGGGAGACCGCCTGGGAATTCCTGGTGCTGTAGGCTTAAAGGAACGCCTGTGTCCAGATAAGTGTTTTCAGCTGTATCCGTGTACGACGGAATTGATTGATAATTGGATTCCTTCTCCTGAAGTGGATGTCCCTTTATCCCAGCTTAGCAAGTCCTCATTGCTTCCTGTTAAAAGGGAAGGCGAGTTTGCAGAATCCGCTGGACAGAAAAACGGAGATGGCGGCGAAATCCATCTACGAGGCCGTGGGTCATGGATTCAGAGCATGTGTGCTTGTAAAGCTTCTCTAAGCTGGTTAGACCGTCTACGGACGGCGTGGCAAGATAGATCCCCTCTATCCAAGGTAGATGTGCTTTTTAAGTTGGAGGATGCAGCCCGATATGACAGTGATGCAGGTTTGGATACTGCGTCACTGCTGTCCAGGGCGCAATCCTAGGCAATCACAGTCAGGAGAGCACTGTGGCTTAGACAGTGGACCGGAGACGCGGTTTCCAAGCAAGGTTTGCTATCCTTAGCTTACAAGGGTGGTCAGCTATTTGGACCTGACCTCACGAAGCTGATTGCCAAGGCAAAGGCAAAAGAAACGGCTTTACCACAGCGAAGAGCTGTGACTTCTGCGTCTGGCAGGCATAGTGCCGGTAGTAGTCGGCGGTCCTTTCGGTCCAGGGGACGGTTCGGTCAGCCCTCTTGGGGATCGGGTCATCCCTCTTTTTTCGGGAAAAAAGAATGCTCAGAAATCCCGCACTCCCTGGAAACAGAACTTCCGCCAAGACAAGTGGGAAGCTGACAAAAAGCCCGCTAAGGCGGGCTGACGCCAGGGTCTCACTCGAGGGCTCTCGAGTGGGAGGTCACCTGCTCCAATTCAAACCGACTTGGGCTTCCCGCGTGTCGGACGCCTGGGTGACGCGGGTTGTGTCGGCAGGCTACTTCATAGAGTTTCTTTCTCGACTCCCAGACAGTTTTTGCCACTCTCGCATTCCGTCAGAGCCCGAGCTATTTGCCGCTCTACTGCGGGAGGTCGATTCCCTTCTGCAGAAGGGTGTGGTGGTACCGGTTCCGCCGGAGGACCGGGGAAGAGGGTTTTATTCCAACCTCTTTGTGGTCCCCAAAAAAGGAGGACAAATTTCGCCCCATTCTGGATCTCAAAAGATTGAATTGGCATGTCCGTACCCGGAAATTCCGCATGGAGTCACTTCGCTCCGTTGTGGCGGCCCTGTCGCATAACGAATCGACATTCGGGACGCTTTTTTGCATGTTCCCGTCGGAAGGGCCCACCAACGCTTCCTTCGTTTTGCCATAGGCCAGGACCATTATCAGTTTGTGGCCCTGCCATTCGGGTTGGCCTCAGCACCCAGAGTTTTTACGAAAATTCTGGCACCTCTCATGGCGATTCTGCAAAGACAGGGGGTTACGATTCTTCCCTATCTGGACGACCTTTTGATTGTGGCGTCCTCAAAGGAGGAGGCGGTGACGGCTCGCAATCTATCCCTTCAGCTCCTGGAGGACTTCGGGTGGCTGGTCAATTGGGAGAAGTCGTCTCTGGAACCGTCACAGTCAATCCTGTTTTTGGGAATGCATTCGACACGGTGCGAGCAGTGGTGTCTCTGCCTCCAGACAAGCAAGCGAGTCTTCTTTGACATGTAATGAAGTCTTCGACAGCAATGTCCCTTCGAAGGTGTATGCGCCTTCTGGGTTTGATGGTGGCGTCGATGGAGGCAATTCCGTTTGCCCAATTTCTTTCCAGGGCTTTCCAAATGCTCATTTTGAACCGTTGGGATCGATCGCAGTTTAAACTGGATTGCAGTGTCATCATCTCCCACAGGGTGCGAGAGTCTCTAGGATGGTGGTTACGTCCAGAAGTGTTATCCCTGGGAAGTCCTTCCTCCCTCCGAGGTGGTCGATCATAACCACCGATGCCAGCCTGACGGGCTGGGGGGGTGTCTGGAACGATCTCTGGATTCAGGGAGTATGGTCGTTGGAAGAGTCTGTCCTGCCGATCAACATCCTGGAATTGAGGGCAATTTTCCTTTTCCTCCAACACTGGACGGTCCCTTTAAGCGGTCTACCAGTCCGAGTGCAGACAGACAACGCGACGGCGGTCACGTATATCAACCATCAGGGTGGGACGAGGAGCTTCAGGCTCATGATGGAAGTGTCTCGAATTCTGGTATGGGCCGAGGCCAGAGTGCCAGCCATCTCTGCGATTCACATTCCAGGAGTTCAGAATATCACAGCGGACTTCCTCAGTCGCGAAAAGATGGATTCCGGAGAATGGAGTCTTCATCCGGAAATTTTTGCACTACTGTGCTCCCGTTGGGGAACTCCCCAAGTGGATTTGATGGCATCCAGGTTCAATGCCAAGTTACCGACGTTCATGTCCAGGTACAAGGACCCGAAGGCTGTGGCGGTGGATGCTCTGGTGGCTCCTTGGGACCAATTCGAGCTAATCTATGTGTTCCCGCCGATATCCTTACTTCCTCTGGTGTTGCGTCGGATCAGACTGGAGAGAGTCCCGGCTATATTGATAGTCCCAGATTGGCCAAGGAGGACGTGGTTCTCGACACTGGTGTCGCTTTTGGCAGCGCCTCCACTTCCACTCCCTCTTCGCCCGGACCTGTTAACCCAAGGGCCCGTTCGTCACCCGGACCTGAAGTCTTGCGTTTGACGGCGTGGCTCTTGAGACCGAAATCTTGACCCGTCAAGGTTTTTCAGCCGAAGTCATTGCCACTCTGCGAGCTGCCAGAGGTCCGGCTACTACTAGGATTTATCACAAGACTTGGGAAGCCTTCTTTTCGTGGTGTTCGGGTTCTTCTAGGAACCCGAGAATTTTTTCCATTCCCAATTTGTTGGCCTTTTTGCAGTACGGGCTGGACAAGGGTTTGGCAGTTAGCACTCTGAAAGGACAGGTTTCTGCTCTGTCCTTGCTGTTTCGGAAGGCTATCGCCTCGCGTAGGGACGTACGTTCCTTTTTTTCGCGGGGTAACCCGTCAATTTCCGCCGCGGAAGGCGCTTGTGTCTCCTTGGTGGCTCAATCTTGTCTTGGAGGCTCTTCAACATGGGCCTTTTGAGCCTATGGACTCTGTTAATCTTTCCTTTCTCTCTTGGAAGGTTGCCTTCCTAGTGGCGGTCACTTCTTTGAGAAGGGTTTCTGAGTTGGCGGCTCTTTCTTGCTCGCCTCCTTTTTCTGGAGTTTCACCCAGATCGCGTAGTGCTTCACACACGGGGCGACTTTCTACCTAAAGTGGTGTCACAATTTCATGTTAACCAGGATATTGTGTTGCCCTCGCTTTGTCCGGAGCCAAGGAATGCGAAGGAACGGGCCTTGCACACATTGGATTTGGTGCGGGCTTTGAAGTTCTATTTGTCTATTACTCAAAGTTTTCGGAAGTCGGATTCTCTGTTTGTGATTCCAGCAGGTCGTCGACGTGGGCAACGAGCTTCCAAGGATTCTATAGCTCGTTGGATTCGGTCGGCCATTTTAGAGGCTTACCGACTTAAGGGCGAACCTTGCCCGATTAAGATTCAAGCTCACTCCACAAGGGCTGTGGGTTCATCGTGGGCTTTTCATCAAGGAGCCTCGGCAGCTCAGCTCTGCCGGGCGGCGACCTGGCGCTCCGTCCACACATTTACGAAATTTTATAAGGTTGACGTCAGTGCTTCCGCTGATGCGACCTTAGGACGTAGGGTCCTGCAGGCGGCTGTAGTTTAAAGTTCTTGTGAACTTGTATTTAGCGCTAGTTGCGCATTTATTTAGGTTGTTGGGTATCTGCCTCTTTTGTTTTTTTTGCCCACCCTTATTTTTGGACTGCTTTGGGACGTCCCACTAGTAATGACTAGTGTGTCTCCCTTCCTTCATCTGCTGCTGAAAGACGGATTTTGGTAAGAACTTACCTGTAAAATCCTTTTCAGCGAAGAAGGAAGGGAGACACACATCCCTCCCATGGCAGAAGTGTGTTGTTGTGTTTTCAGATGCGGCGTGACCCTTCTCTGATAGCGATTATCTGGGCTGAGGTCGGCGCGCTAAGGCTCTGTTCCAGCATTGCCAGCTCATCGCAGTGGTCAGGTTCAGTGAGTAGTACCTGGACTGTGTGGTTTTTTCGGCTATATGCATAACCTGTCTTCTTGTTTTTTCTCTGAAGTCCTTCAGAAGGGGTTATGTTGCTACGCTGGTGATATTTGCTCTTCCTTAGCTTGTGTTCGGACTGGAGAGCTGGAGTAGGAGGATCCCAAGCTGGAGGGGCCGGTCAACACTCTTTTTAATCTGAGGTGTTCTATCCTGTGTTGGCTCCGCCTACCCACTAGTAATGACTAGTGTGTCTCCCTTCCTTCTTCGCTGAAAAGGATTTTACAGGTAAGTTCTTACCAAAATCCGTCTTTTCTGCAGATCAGAATCTTGTTTACTTCTGTATATGAAGTTGACCTTGCACCTCTTATTAGCAGCGGGTCTGGTGTAGGCATTGCACTTATTAATAAAGCTGCCTGCGTCTGTAATGTTTCACTCCTGCAGCTAGATTACGAGCTCAGCTTCTTACACGCATGGTGCACTCACGGTAAATTTGTTTTTCACAGCCTAAATATTTTGCCTGGGCCTTTACTGTAGTGTCGCATAGTTGGCTGCACGATGTAGTGCCCGTAACAGTTAAAACGATTGCAGTAGGAAAATTTAATTACGGCTCCTGGGAAGGAGAGAGGCTGAAATGAACTCTGCAGCACACCTTGAGAAACCGCCGGGGTCCTTCATGGCCTGGCTAATTTAATTTACTAGCGCATGGCTGATTTACATCTGCCAGAGTTGTGAATTTTCCCTTTTTTTTTCTATTGGTCTATTCTTGCTGAAGACATCAGATTTCTTCAACATTGCTGTCATCTTCGGCGCCCAATTATGCATCGAGCCGCTCAGCGGAGGGAGAACTTCATGTTTCCCGCTGTGTCAATCAGTCACTTGTCTTGCAGCCTTGGATAATCCTCTGTGCGAACATTTCTCCAGAGCAGTGTTCCCCAACTCCAGTCCTCAAGGCCCATCAACAGATCATGTTTTCAGGATTTCCATTGTATTGCACAGATGATGCAATTATCACCTGGGTAATACGAAGGGCCCCGTCACACTCTTCAATGTCCCAGCGATCCTACCAACAATCCGACATGGATGGGATCGATGGGACATCGTTAGCTAATCGCTGGTGAACTGTCACATGGGCAGACTCACCAGCGATCAGGACCAGCGAGCACGCTGGTATCCAGTGTACACATCGGGTTACTAAGCGTGGCGCGCGCTTAGTTACCTGATGTGTACCCAAGATACCAACTTCCCAGCTTCTGCTGTACGCGCAGGGAGCTGGTATCCAGTGTACACGTCGGGTAACTAAGCGCTGCACCGCACGGTGCTTAGTTACCCGATATGTACCCTGGATACCAGTTCCCAGCTTCTGCATGTACGCTCTGGGAGCTCGCTGATCGTTGGTCTCCCACTGTCACACGCAGCGATGCGCGCTGGCCAGCGGGAGACCAATGATGAAAAAATGGTCCAGGCCATTTGACGACGATCAGCAATACCCAGCAGGGGGGCCGGTCGTCGCTGCGTGTCACACTAAGCGAGACCGCTGGCTAGGTCGCTGTTGCGTCACAAAATCGGTAACGCTTCAGTGATCTCGCTAGCGATCTCGCTTAGTGTTACGGGGCTTTAGGAAATCCTGAAAACATGACCTGTTGGTGGGCCTTGAGGACTGGAGTTGGGGAACCCTGCTCCAGAGTATACCTTGTCGTTTTAGCCTATTTAACCACCTCTGTCCATGGAAGGTGGAAAAACCATTCTGGTGCAAAATCACCTTGAAATGGAAACACTGATAATTCATTGATGATTCCATTAAACCCAATTCTGTGTGTCAGGAATAGAAAGGTAATTTCTCAGTTTCAGCCCATGTACAGTCCAGTTCTTGACTACTCAGTGCATGGAGTTTATCACAATTTCTGTGTTTTTATTTTTCCAGCCTTTTCTATTTGATGATTGAGCACAGCTTAATAGGATTGGGGCAGGCTTGGACTGGCCCAGAGGAGAATCCTCCGGTGGGCCCCTGTGCAGGAGTGGCCAAAACCCTCTTATATGAGCAGTAATTGATTCAATATACTGGAATCATTATGTACAGATAGAGGCAGCATCTTATTCATTTAACAATCTACCCATTTCATTGTTACATACATTTGTAATTGAGGATAATGTTACATTTGTATGTAGGTGAAAAGTGGGGCCCTGGAGTTGTTTACTGGTGGGCCCTTGGCACCCCAGTATGACACTGGATTGAGATAGGGGAGTTTTACTCTGATGAAGCCCCTTCAGACTGTTGGGACATCTGGAAGAATGATTGTCCAGAGAAGAAAAGATGAGTGCTGCCAAGAGTCTTATGTCTGCCAATAGTAAGGGTCCAAAGACCATTCATATGTGGGGTCTTTTCATCCATGGAGGGGGCTCACTCACAATTTTGCCTAACAACACTGCCATGAATAAAGAATGGGATCTAACCGTCCTCCAAAAGCAACTTCTCCCAACCATCCAGGAGCAATTCGGTGATGAACGATGCTTTGTCCAGCATGATGGAGACCATGTCACAAGGATAAAGTGATAACTAAGTGACTTGGTAACAAAACACGGAACTTTTGGATCCATGTTCACGAAACTTCCCAGATCTCAATCCCATTGAGAATCCTTAAAAAGCGGGAGGACAAACAAAATCACAGAAATTTTGATAAACTCCAAGCACTGATTAGTCAAGAATGGGCAATCATCAGTCAGGACTTGATCCAGAAGCGATATCCAGCTGCCAGGGGACAAAGAGCAGAAGTATGGAAAAATAAGTGAAGTGTTATTTACTGCACCTATACATATAAGTCGAGGGGATGGAACAGGCTCAGGAGCTGTTACGTAAAACTGTGTTCCCATTGCAATGAATGGCCAAGATCAAAATAGCAACCTCGGCATCTGATGGGTTTGGCAAAGGAAAAGCGCTCTTTCTGTCACCTCATTGCTCCGTCTCCTCCTGCAATATAATCATGAGGAGACAATGGTTCGGCATAGCAGCCTAATAATCGCATCTGTATCTGCCAGCTACAGAAGCCTATTTGGATCCTGCCAGATGTGTGTTCTAAAGAACTGACTGTCAGTATTTGGGCACGTTCAGATGTCCATATAAATCTGTCCAAGATCGGACCACAATGCACAGACTAGCCGCTGGTCTTTCTACCTGAACGTGACAGCTTAATTGAAATATTGCTGACCAGTCTCGGACTGATTTATACGGACGTTTGAATACAGTGACAGGCAAGAATAATACATTGCACTATATAAGTATCAAAATGATCAAACGGATGCATTAAATATCTTCAAATTGGTAGCAACCTGCACTATAAGGCTAAGTTCACATGTTGCGGAATTGCCGCGGCAATCCCGCACTTCTCTGCCGCGGGAAATACGCATTTTTTTGTATGCGTATTCCCGCCAGAAACTAGCGTTTTGCAAGCGTAATTAGCTTGCATAATGCTAGCGTTTTCCTAGCGATCTGTAGCATCGCTTGGAAAACTGATTGACAGGTTGGTCACACCAGTCAAACATAGTGTTTGACACGTGTGACCAACTTTTTACTATTGATGCAGCCTATGCCGCATCAATAGTAAAAAGATCTAATGTAAAAATAATAATAAAAAAAAAAAAATAATGATATTCTCACCTTCCGGTGGCCCCTGCAGCTTTCCCGCCTCATAGCGACGCTCCCGGCCAATCCCGTTCCCAAGGATGCATTGCAGCAGACCCCAGATGACGTAGCATCACGCGAGACTGCTACGTCATCTGGGTGATTCTCGCAAAGGACTCCTGGGAAGGGGAGCGTCGTTGAGAGGCGGGAAGGCTGCGGGGCCGCCGGAAGGTGAGCATAGCATTATTTTTTATTTTCATTATTGTTTTACCAGGGATATGGTACCCAGGGCCTGGAGGAGAGTCTCCTCTAATCCAGACCCTGGGTACCATCGCACATGAACCGCTTACATTCCGCATAGCCACATGCGGAAAGTAAGCGGTTCAATTCATTCCAATGGCGGCGATTTCGCCGAGATTAGGCAAAATTAATGAACATGTTGCTGTTTTTTCCGCGAAGCGTTTTTTTTCGCGGAAAAAAACGCAACATGTGGCCAAAACATGCGGAATCCATTAACATGTATAGGATGCTTAATGCTTGCGTTTTTTTCGTGTTTTTACCGCGGAAAAAACGCGAAAAAAACGCCAATATTCCTGAACGTGTGAACTTAGCCTAAAACTTCGTACTCGGATCAGAATCATGACGGCTTATATTTACATGAAAACAAAAACAATTGTGGGTTTGTTATATAAAGCCACAATTGTTTTTGTTTCCATGTAAGGATAAGCCGTCATGATTCTGATCACAGAGTACTGTATGTATATGTATATATGTGTGTGTATATGTATATAATATATATATATATATTATATATATATATTGGGTACAGAAAGTATTCAGACCCCTTTAAATTTTTCACTCTGTTTCATTGCAGCCAGTTGGTAAATTCAAAATAATTAATTTTATTTTCTCATTAATGTCCACTCTGCACCCCATCTTGACTGTAAAAAACAGAAATGTAGAAATTTTTGCAAATTTATTAAAAAAGAAAAACTGAAATATCACATGGTCATAAGTATTTAGACTCTCTGCTCAGTATTGAGTAGAAGCACCCTTTTGAGCTAGTACAGCCATGATTCTTCTTGGGAATGATGCAACAAGTTTTTCACACCTGGATTTGGGGATCCTCTGCAATTCTTCCTTGCAGATCCTCTCCAGTTCTGTCAGGTTAGATGGTGAACGTTGGTGGACACCCATTTTCAGGCCTCTCCAGAGATGCTCAATTGGGTTTAGGTCAGGGCTCTGGCTGGGCCAGTCAAGAATGGTCACAGAGTTATTCTGAAGCCACTCCTTCGTTATTTTAGCTGTGTTCTTAAGGTCATTATCTTTTTGGAAGGTGAACCTTCGGCCAAGTCTGAAGTCCAGAGCACTCTGGAAGAGGTTTTCATCCAGGATATCTCTGAACTTGGCCGCATTCATGTTTCCTTCAATTGCAACCAGTCTTCCTGTCCCTGCAGCTGAAAAACACCCCCATAGCATGATGCAGCCACCGCCATGTTTCACTGTTGGGATTGTATTGGGCAGGTGATGAGCAGTGCCTGGTTTTCTCCACACATACCACTTAGAATTATCACCAAAAAGTTCTATATTCATCTCATCAGTCTAGAGAATCTTAATTCTCATAGTCTGGGTGTCCTTCATGTGTTTTTTTAGCAAACTCTATGCGGGCTTTCATATGTCTGGCACTGAGGAGAGGCTTCCGTCGGGCCACTCTGCCATAAAGGCCTAACTGGTGGAGGGCTGCAGTGATAGTTGACTTTGTGGAACTTTCTCCCATCTCCATACTGCATCTGTGGAGCTCAGCCACAGTGATCTTGGGGTTCTCTCTTACCAAGTCTCTTCTCCCCTGATTGCTCAGTTTGGATGGACGGCCAGGTCTAGGAAGACTTCTGGGGGTCCCAAACTTCTTTCATTTAAGGATTATGGAGGCCTCTGTGCTCTTAGGAACCTTGAGTACTGCAGAAATTCTTTTGTAACCTTGGCTAGGTGTGTGCCTTGCCACAATTCTGTCTCTGAGCTCCTTGGCCAGTTCGTTTGACCTCATGATTCTCATTTGGTCTGACATGCACTGTGAGCTGTGAGGTCTTATATAGACAGGTGTGTGCCTTTACAAATCAAGTCCTATTAGTTTAATTAAACACAGCTGGACTCCAATGAAGGAGTAGAACCATCTCAAGGAGGATCACAAGGAAATGGACAGCATGTGACTTAAATATGAGCGTATGAGCAAAGGGTCTAAAACTTATGACCATGTGATATTTCAGTGTTTCTTTTTTAATAAATATGCAAAAATTTCTACATTTGTTTTTTTTTCAGTCAAGATGGGGTGCAGAGTGTACATTAATGAGAAAAAAAATTAATTTTTGAATGGATCAAATGGCTGCAATGAAACAAAGAGTGAAAACTTTAAAGGGGTCTGAATTGTTTCTGGACCCACTGTGTGTGTATGTATATATATAAATATATATATATATTATAATATAATAACACACACACTGCTTTTGTTTTGTGTTTTTATTCCTAACAATGGACATTTGTTTTAAGTTTGTGAAACACT